>OZ007501.1:109387365-109961466 GCA_963931805.1 Microdon myrmicae
AAGAGGAGCCTGTCCGGAAAGTCCTTTGTGGCAGGATGTATGGAAGGAGACATCGCGGGAGACCTTGTCTGCGATTAAGGGATCGCGTAGACCAGGACGCCCAGAGCCTGAGAATGCCAACTGGATGACATCGGCTCGAAATCAGGACCGGTGGAGAGATTTGTTAAATAAGGCCAAGACCGGATCCCGGTTGTAGTGGCGATGATAATGATGTAGTATAAATATTTAAGTTGTCGTGTAGGGCTTATGCGGCCATGAGGGTTGTCGTACAACTGTGTATATAGGTAATATTGTTGAAAATGCATTTACAAATATTGTATAAACTGTTGTGCCTATAAATGCTTTTGTCTGTAGTCTTAGATTTACTGTCGTACAATCTTGTACTAAGTATCTTAGGGTTTCCATCAATAGAATTATGCCGAACATGGAGTACTCACAGTTGTCTTCATCGCTAAATACCAGATTGGGACTATCCCTCTCGCTGTCCTTGGCATCAACTCGTGAACCAAGTCAACTCCCGTCCGCTCAGTGTGATGTCTTGGTGTTAAAAACGGCGAGGGTTCAGGTTGCCCTCCAACGATCCTAATAAATGCCGTCTCAAGGAACCGGGGTGGACGGTTCTCTCAGGCCCCGCTGATGTTGGCTTATCAATCTGCAACAGTATCCTTAGAGCTTAGTCACATAGCAGTCTTACCCCAAGCTCTTCCATTATTGGAACACCTTTCCGCCCATCCCCCAACACCTCTCAACCTTCGTTATTCCGAACAAAGATGATTGAGTCTGACCATACATTCCATCGATTCGACCATTAGGCCCGGCAGTAAATTCAGCCAGTCCAACTCAAATTGAAGTACATAAAGTTTGCAAAACCAAAGTGTCAAACTCGAGTTGCATTAAAAGTTATCCACTGAAAAGGTTACTTTGGCCATCAATCGGAAAGCACTCACGTTACAACAATGGCAGAAGAAAAAACATGTAAAGCGACAAATTACAATTAAAACGCACGTAATAACTGTCCAAACACGGATAGACTATTTTAAAATAAATTTCTAATTGAATTCATTTACACCCTATATACAATTTCGTCTCCTTTTACAATAAAAAAACGAAAAACAAAAAAAAAGCGTCCTTCTTTTCTTTCGACAGTTACAATTACTTATCCCGCTTCCGTCAGTCAGTACTCAACAAAAAAAAACCGTAACAAAAACGCGAATATCTCACACAGCAACAGAAAAAATATTCAACTCTTTACTTCGTATCTCCTCCGCCGTTATCTCCTGGTTCAATCCAAAATCGTTGTCTCAGCGAAGAGACGCTGCCACGGCCAACTCCGGAACCGATCAAAGTTGTGTTCGCCGAATGGAGCTGGGTTTATGCATCGGCTATGCTGGTTCTTTTTAACTTTTTTACCGATTGATTATCTATCTACTATTTAATGTTTAGTAAGGCCAATGCGTAGTTTAGAAATGTAAATGAATGAAAACCACATTGTCAGTAATGTATGTGTTTAATTAATGTGTAAACATTTTATGTGTTATGTACTTTATCGCCGAGACAAAGGCGGTGGGGGAAGTTGCCACGTAACAGTTCCACTGTCGTCAAAATGCTTGAGCACGGTGACGATACGACATATGTGGCTTCCCGGCAACACTCTCCCATACCGCTTCAACCAGTTCATTGGAACGTATTGGGCATTGATAAACGCCATGTCGACGATCTCCCGCTGTCCCGTACTGAACAAAATTCAACACCAAACAATGAATGGCATTCTCGGACGACACTTGTTCGCTTCTTGTTGAGATAACACGACTGAATGCCTATTTTCAATGTACAGCGTCACTATTTCGGCCCGATGTTTTGGTGTGAATCGACGTTTCAAAAACTGGTCTACTCAAGTCAATCGGTTGATAACTGTCAAAGTTATTCAATTTTTACATACCGACATAAAATATGGCGCCCCATATATATACATATATATATATATATATATATATATATATATATATATATATTTATATATATATATTGTACTATGAGAGCGTGCGTCGCAACGGCTTTGTTCCACCAGAGGCGTTCCTTGACTTGGATATGAAAGGGCTTATACAGGATAGATCCGGAATTCCGCTGATCTATCATGTAAGTAGATCATCTGTAGACGGGCGATTGTGCTACGACCGGGAAGTAACGCGCACCGAAGAAGAGCTCCTGCGCTTCAGTAGGGCTATCTCCCACAGAGACCGGGACGATAGTATTAGACAGCGTCAACAGTTCTGGTGGTTGAATGGCATATAAAGACCTGGATACCAAAGTCGGGATAGAATCATAGTATCATCAGCTAGCTTACATAGACTTAGCTTTTCTAGAATTAGGGTAGTATAAGATTTAAGTTAAGTTAAGCTAAGTGCTTTTACCTAAAAAAAAAAAAAAAAAAAAAAAATTAGGTAAGTTAAGTAAGTTAAATTTTAAGAAAAAAAAACAAAAAAAAAATTGACAAAGTTTTTCAAATTTTTCTTTGTATTTCAACTAATTATCAGTACTGCCACAAAGTCCTGTCGCCGAAAGGCAAATTATACAAATGTTAAGTAATGTTTAGCTTAGAGCGTCTGCGAAGGACCAGTATGTTATTATATAAGATAATTAAGCTAGAATTTAAGCATTTTTTGTCTAGCCTTTAATTTAGAAATTAAGAATATAAAAATAAAAATAAAAAATGTTTTAAAAATGAAAATGAATATATACATATATATATATATATATATATATATATATATATATATATATATATATATATATATATATATATATATTTATATATATACCCTACTACTGCTTACAGGATGGATCTTTATATAGACGTAAGAGCATTTCATAAATTCTTTTAACTGAATTATTTGCTCGTGTTGGTTATTATGAATAAAAAAGAAATAAATGTCGAAAGTTCCAGCGATCTGTTTTATTTTTTTCATGCACTCTCACTCCTCCAACGAAAAGCAATACTAGGCATACGACACCTCATTAGCAGCTCACTAGGCTACCAGGTGCTCTAACGTTCATCCATTCAGTACTTGATTAGAATTCCATCCGATTTCAATCCAGCAAGTCAGCCAAGTAAATTTTACATGTAATCTAAGAAACGAAATACTTCAGGCTTCTCTCGAGTTTTATATCCGATGTAAATTTAAGTTAGCCATCCTTCCACTCCCAGCGAACGCTTTGTTATCAGAATCTATCAATTTGCTTATCGGTGATAAGACGGTTTACCCTCGTTTGGTAATCTGGAGAAGGCGAACTTCTAACATCAATAGCGGGTGGCGTGTCAAATTTTCAAGAACATTTATAAACCCACAACGCCCATAAAAAATTGGACAGAGCACAACAGGAAAACAACAATCAATCGATATGCAATCAATACAACCAAATGGAGGAGATTTCCTGTTGAGTTTGGGACTAGAAGAGGGTCGCACATAAAATGACAGGAACAAAACGTAGGAAGTACTTTAGATTTTGTCCTGGCGGACCAGGATGTGGTGGTTTCGTAATCTCTTATCTTTTCGATTTTTTATCTTGTATCGAATGAAAGACGATGAATTTAACTAGAGTGTGGATGCTTACGCTGTAACTTTTTGAAGTCACTTGGCAGTTATATTGAATTATTGTATGAATTATTCGAGGTTAACCAGTTTCTGTGTTTTGTAAAGTGACTTTGACACCAAAACGCCAAGTGGTATATAATGGCACGTCGGAACAGAACATAAATCAACCGCAAATGATTCTAGGAAGTTAATATGCATACAGGAATAGCAGACCTACCCGCACCAGAGCACTCTCTCTCTTTCCAAAAATTAGTTTAAGGTTTGTGGATGAGGGATCTATCACATTTTCAGCTGATAAGAACAGGTACTGCACTTTGATCTTAGTCGTAAGGTCGAGATCTAAGAAGACGGTGCAAAGTCCCGTCTTCATGATTGAACTGGATGCAGCTATTGAAACTTGTTGAGAAGTGCGAAAGTTGATAAATAATAATCCAAGTAATTTTGACAATTTCTCTCAGGAAATGTGGCAGCTCGTACAGTATCTCGAAATACTTTAATGTAATAGATAGCATTGTTCTTAAATAGTTGCCAATTGCAACTATGTAGCCATACTATTGCTGAAAGAGAATTTCACAGTTTTCCTATTCTGTACCAAAACTAGTTTCGGTTAAAAACGAATTCCTATTCCGTATTCTTTAGAATGGTATTCCGATCTTGAAAGAATACTTCCCACGATAATATTTGTAATAGGAACAAAGGTCTTCCAGCCACATTTGCTGTGACAGTGACTGCAATGTTGATATTGTATTACTTCAGTGTTTTCAATTAACTAGATTACTCGTTTCTACATGATATCGGTTAGTTCAAGGATGTGCCTAGGAGAGCCATGGGAACTATTCCAGTGCAAGCCGAAATTGAAGAGGAGAAGAGGTTATGACGAAATTAAATATCTTACGTAGGTATCCTGGAAAGATAGTTCAGTCTCTTCGAGGCAAACTTTGCAGTATTGAAATCATATTCCTATATGCGATGTCGAATTTCATGAGGACATACTCTCCACTTTCGACTTTGCCTTCGGAGTACAAGTAATATAGGTGATTAACATACCTACATATGTGCAAGTACGGTTTAAAGCATGCATGCCCTAATATCGGGTAAATCAGCTCATTTTGGTCTCTTTTCACACATGTTTCCACATCAACGTTTCCCTTTCTCAGAAGTATCACATGCTTATTGTCATTAGTATTGGCGAGAGTCTTTATTTGAAAGCGCTATCCAGAGCTATCTTCATGTGAGAAAAGTACAATATCCTCTTGCAAGTTTCTTAGCTACGACGTCATGTTGGTGACGATATGTATGACATTTGCAGATTGATATACGAGGGTTGCCTTTTATATTTCGGGATTAGAGAACAAAAACAAATATTGATCATCGAAAATCACTTTATTGTTTTTCAAAATATTCCCCATGAAGATCTATACACTTTTGCATGCGTTTGAACCAATTGTCGAAGCACTTTTGCCACTCTGATTGAGGTATCTCCAACACATGCATTCTGAATGCAGCAACCGCTTCTTCAGGTGTCGAAAAACGTTGACCTATCAGTTTGTTTTTTACGTACGGGAATAAAAAGAAGTCATTCGGTGCCAAGTCAGGACTATACGGCGGATGACCCATCAAATCGATGTTTTGGGTGCTCAAAAATGCAGTTGTCGCAGCCGATGTGTGAGAGCTCGCATTGTCGTGGTGAAGAGTGATCCGTCTTCGGCGGTTGGTTTTCCTGATTTCTTGGAAGACAACTGGCAAACAAATGGTTGTGTACCACTCAGAATTGACTGTTCTGCGTTGTTCTAGTGGTACGGTTGCGACATGTCCAGTTTTTCCGAAAAAACAGGCGACCATTTGCTTGGAAGTGCCTCGTGCGCGAACAACTTTTGTTGGATTTGGCTCATTTTGAAACACCCAGACAGTCGACTGCTGTTTACTTTCGGGCTCATGCGCGTAAATTCACGATTCATCACCTGTCACGATGTCATAGACGTGTTTCGAAGCACCGCGACCGTATTTTTTGAGCATTTCTTTCGACCAATTGACATGACCCTTTTTTTGCGCGATTGACAAATTGTGTGGGATCCAACGCGAACAAATTTTTTTGACAGTCAAATGTTTATGAAATATTGAATGTATGCTGGTCCTCTAACGCCTAAGGTTGTCGCAATCTCACGATAGGTCACATGACGATCTTCCAATATCAGTTCGCGCACAGCATCAATGGTTTTCGGAACAACAACTGATTTTGGAGGACCTTCACGAAATTCATCTTGGAGTGAACTACGGCCACGATTGAATTCACCATACCATCGATAAACACTGGTCCTTGATGGAGCTTCATCGCCAAAAATTGGATTAAGTTCATCCATGCACTGTTGCTGAGTTAATCCACGCCGAAATTTGTAAAAAATTATCGCACGAAAATGTTGACGATTTAATTCCATTTTTGGGCCGAGATGAATCTTTTAAGTTACTGTAAACAACACAAATAGCGCTCGTATGTCAAAACGTTCTGAGTGCGTATAACCTCAAAAATGTCGAACTTTACGACAGAGCTGTCAATTGCCGGATTGCAACACTAGGGTTGCCAAATCTCGAAACATAAGAGGCAACCCTCGTTTTATGTTGAGATCGGAATTCAATGAGTTGAGGATATCCTGATACTAGATAATGATTTTCTTCCGCTCAAATTGTCGCATTGGATTGATATTCAATGCATTCGCTCTTAAGACGTACAGACCTCGGACGTTCTTTGCTCTTCTTTGTGTTTGACAGTCGTTGAAAGCAGACAACCTCGTGAATTTTCGTTTTTCTTTTACATCGTACTGACGTATTGGCAAACTGTGAGTAAAACGTAAACTATTTATAAATAAATTCCAGTGATAAAACCACTCAAAACAACATTAAAATATATGAAAATAATCAAATAAAAGAGAACGAGACAAAGAACACCGAAAACAAACAATCAAAACACATCATCATCGTCATCGGCACTACAACCGGGAACCGGTCTTGGCCTTATTTAGCAAGTCCTGAGGCTTGTTAAATTTTCCATAATGATTTATTTTGTCTGGGCAAGGTCATTAGTCTTGCGCCAGGGGCTCCCCGACGGGGAATCGAACCCCGGTCTCCCGGGTGACAGGCGGGTGTACTACCCACTATACTATCGAGGAGCCCCAACAAAACACATAACAAAGTGAAAATTCAACGTTTGAAACGAAGTGACATAAAAGACACAGTGCATAAAAGAATCTCAAAATAAAGTGCATAAAAAAAAAACGTCAGTGATTGAATGATTGATTGATTGAATCCGGAACCCCCATTTTTATTTAGCTTAATGCAAGCTTAAAATTAGCTTAACATAAAAACGTTACAGACTTAAAATCTATCGTTTTCAACCGAAAAAAAGGAGAAGAAAACCAGCAAGTTGAAGATTACTTGTCGATAGGGGAGGTAGGAAGCCAGGGAAGAGCGAGTGTATGTGGGGGTGGTGAACGCGGCCTTTATGCGACAGTGGAGAAGATGTTGTTGTATTCCAGAATACTACCCTTATTAGATTTTTAACACTGAATCTCATTACTTTTCTAACACTCCGTTAAAACCTCCTCTGTTCATATCATATTCTCACTTAATACATAACATTAATAAACTTTCACTTTGAGTTTTAGTTTGAATTTTGAGTTTGTGTAATACACAGTGAGAGAGAAGTAGTTGAGATTGATTAAGATAAGATTAAGAAGAAAACAAATATACAAAAAGAAATAAACATTTCTCATCGTGACTAAACTACTTAAATAAAAAGAGTTTAAATTAGAATAATCCATATTCTAAAATATAATATCAAATGAAAAAATAATAAAAGGTCCACGCTCTTCCCTCTACCGAGGAAGCACGGCGTCCCGGACCTATAACAATGTGTACGGACTGATACAGTTTGTGTGCCAGACGGAAGGCGATGAACAAAGATGATGTCGGCATGGATTCTGCGCTCTTCGAGTGTGTTTAGATTGATTAGAGGGAGCCAGCTTGTGTATGGTGGTAGAATCAGCGGGTTTTACCAGTTTAATCCGCGGAGGGCAAAGCGCAAGAAACGACGTTGAACACCCTCAATCCTGCGAATGTGAGTCACTTGATACGGGAACCAGACCTGACTAGCGTATTCGAGTAGTGGCCGGACAAAAGTTGTGTAAAGCGATCGGGTGACATAAGGGTTAAGGAATTCCTTCGACCAGCGTTTGACAAACCCAAGGGCCGCGTTGGCCTTGAGGATTATGTCATCAATATGTGCGATAAATTTGAGCTCCTTGTCGCATAGGACGCCCAGATCGCGAATTAATTCAACCAATGTTATCGGTTGGTTCACTAAGAGATATGAGCGTGGGTGAGTGGGGGAACTCTTCCGAGAGAAGGTGATTGTGTGACATTTGGCGATATTCATTTCTAGGCAATTATTTTGGCACCAAGTCGAGAAGCTGTCAAGATCCAATTGGAGAAGTGAGGAGTCCAGGGGAGAGCGGATTGTCTTGACAATTTTGGAATCATTCGCGTAAAGCGAGATGAAGGAGTGATTAATGCAAGAGCCTATGTCGTTTATGGTTAGGATAAATAGAAGAGGACCGGGATGACTGCCCTGAGGGACACCTGAGATTGGGAAAAAAGTATCGGAGAGGGTGGATCCAAAACGTACGCGGCAGGTTCGATAACTGAGATAGGATGAGGCCCACTTAATCAGTAGGAGTTCGAAACCGAGGGAAGATAGCTTGAAGAGAATGCGGTTATGGGAGATTTTGTCGAAGGCCTTACTAAAGTCGGTAGCGACTACATCGACCTCATCGCCGTTTTCTAGGGCAAGGAGTGTGTGGGATGTGAATTCGACAAGATTAGTAGTAATGGGCCTGCCTGAGAGGAAGTCGTGCTGGTTCGGAGAGATGATGGGTGTGCAGCGAAAACATAACGCCTCATATAGAAGGCCTTCGAACAGTTTGGGAATTTGCGAAAGCTTGGCAATGGGACGATTATTGGATATATCGTTTTTGTTTCCTTTTTATGTATGGAGGTTATGTAAGAGGATTTCCAAAAGTCAGGGGATAGACCTTGAGCAAGGGATAATTCAAAGATTGACGCGAGCGGGAGAGAGAGAGAAGAGGAACATTTTTTCAAGAGGATAGAAGGGAGTACGTCTGGGCCGTGACTGAAATCGTCTTTCAGTTCTTCAAGTTTTTTTATGACTTGGTGTTGTTGAATGTGTAGTGGAATGAGAGGGCCGAGGGAGAATTCAGGCATGCCAGTAAAGTAGGAGGGGTTAGGTTCGAACGAGTCGTCCGTGAAGGATAGTTTGAAGAAGGACGCGAAAAGATTGGATATGGTTTGGGAGTCCATTGTAATAGTTGAGCCATACAAAATGAAGTGGAAGAAAGATTTGGGGTCGTTGATCAGATTGAATTGAGCTTTGGGAAGGTAATTGTGGTAGAGGGACCTGTAAAGCTCGGTGAATTGGTAAAAGTAACCCAGATAGTTGGAGTAGTCAATGGGAGAACGCGTGCTTAGGAAAGTGTTCCACAACTTATTCCTCTTGTTACGAAGGGTGCGTAGTTTGTGGTTATACCATGGGGGCGATGAGAATGATAACCTGTGTCGGGAGTATGGAACATATAGGGATATGGCGTTGTGGATTTCTGTGTAGAGCGAGGCTGTAGCGTCCTCTACACTTATATCATTTACGCGGAGTGTGGTATTGCTGAGGTACTCATTTATGAGGTGGAAATTGGCTTCTCGGAAGTTGAAAGAAAATTGATAGGGGGGAGGTGTGCCGTGGGCTGAGTAGTTGTGGTATAAGGATACGAAAAGCGGGGAGTGGTGGTTATCTATAGTTGAGAGGTTGTGGGGACTAGGGACGACTGAGGAATTAAAGGGGTCTGTCGTGAACACAAGGTCAAGTTGTCTGCCCAGATGGTTTTGGACATTGCTTGCTTGGCAAAGGCTAGAGTCAATGAGGCTGTCTATAAAAGACATTCCTTAGTACTAGTGGGGATTAAGATGTAGTGGGAGTAGTCGTCAGACAGCGTCCATTGAAGATGGGGGAGATTAAAATCGCCAAGGACTACAATGTCATCTTGGGAAGAACTAGGCTCAGTTATGCAGTCGATTACAGCAATAGCGAGTTCGTATGACTCGATAGCTTGCGATGGCGGCATGTAAAAGCATATGATGTACACGGATTTTGAGCTATGTCCAATTGTTATTGCGACATAGTCGAGGTTGAGAGAAGAAGAGATGGTGATAAGAGAAGATGTAAGGATGGCAAGCAGCATGCCTCTGTAGGGGGTGTCAGGACCAGGGTGATCGAACTCGTCGTCCCGAAAAACTGTGAAGGAGGGGGGGAACAGTTCCAGGCTATTGATACCGCGGGTGAGGTTACTTTCGGTCAGTGCGTATATATCAAAGGGAAAGGAGTGAGTATTTTGTAAGATCGAATGGGTTTTGGACCATAATCCTCTGACATTCTGGTAGTAAATGGTTAGGGGAAGAGTATTGGGAGATCCCGTAGAAATTGGGTTGGGCAGCCGTTTAGGGCCGAAAAAACTTCTTTTTTGTGGGTTCGCTGCGTAGGGGGGGATATTGAAGTTTACATGGAATTTTATGTACAAATTGTGAAGGGTAGGGAAATCGGTGGGGAGTCTTTCCTACTGAATGGAAATCTTAACACTCGTTTTCGTTTTGCCTTCGTAGCAGACTGCATCAGATTTGCCATGAAGGTAAGCTAGATAGATGCGGACGTTATCGTAGGTCCGACTGTTTCGAAGCTTCGAGGGGGCATAGCGGCATTCAGATAACTTAGGGGATTGTTGTGTGATTTTGGCGGGGGGCGGTAGGAGGGGATCAAAAACTGGAGGACGTGGGGTGCGGGGCTGAAGCGTGAAGGAGCATAGGGAAGTGAGGTGTGAAAAACAAAATAATAACTAATTAATATATATCACCTCGGCCACAAAGGTGAAAAAACAAACAATATATTGCTCGTTAAGCAATTAATTTTTAAACTAACATTTATGGCGAGTGTAAGCTTACTGTGTGCAAGTGGCGGAAAAAGTCAACTGCGTCAAGGTTCGTACAGAGAAGCAGGTCGACATTGTTTTTTTTTTTAAATGAACACAAACCGGAAAATACCAGCGTGAACACCGACGAAGAAAAACACGCAACGACAAACAAAAGGAAAGGTGCTCCGAAAAATGTAATTATGATGCGTAGTAAAGCCGCGAAACTTACGATTGAGAAAAAAGAACAGGAAATTGAGAGGACAGTGAGCGTCCCTCCGCCTCCAATTTTAACTTGTATGGGGCAATTAATCCATTCGCTTTCCTTGCATCGTCAGAGTCTGAGGATGAAGAAAAGGAGATAAGTGAATTGGAAGTGAAACTTGCGGTGGCAAGACCAGGGCTAGAAGAGAGACCCCGGAAGAAAAATATAGCTGCGCTCGAACAGCAAAAAGCCATCCAACAACAACAAGAGTCGAAGCCAAAAGTCAGCCAACAGCAACAATTTCAACATCAACATCAATCTCACACCAATATATCCTATCGGCTGCGCCAAATGAATGTAACATGGATAATTGATATTAACATTTATTATTTTATGTGTTATGGGTATGTGCGGCGCATTCTTTATTTTTAGATCTGGGATCAAAAGTTGCCTTAACTAGCCCTTGAAACTTGTGTACAATTGTGCTGTAAACTACCTTGTGTTGCAGTTAATTTTTGATTACGATGGCGACTCCACCCGCTGAGTGGAGTTTAGACGATCTCGTCTTATAACTTTAAAATTTTTTGCAGTCTTTGGTTTAGCTTATTTTCACTAGCCAAACGCACACCTGGCCGTTCGACTTCCAGCAGATTACTCAGATCATCCCTTCTTTCGATGCGGATTCGTGAATTCACATTCAGAGCAATAATTTTAAGGGTTAACTCAGCCGAAGTGAGCGTTGTGGCTAGTGTATTGAGTTATCTGGAAACAGGATCGAATAGGTAATATCTGTTTGGCCTATCTGTTCCGTCACTCTTTTTTTAATTGTTTCGAATTTTTTCTCAAGCCCAGCAAACTCTCCTTGTATAGACAGTAAAACGGCTGCTATGATTGTTTTGTGCCTCCGGTTCAGGCATTTTAATGATATGTTGTGATTGTTCCATGATTGATAAATGCTTTACACCACCTGCCACTTGGGCGTATGACACACTAGGTGCCACGAAGTTATTGTAAGGACGAGTTTTCATTGGTTTCTGTTCTTCAAGTTGCTTTTTTCTAGCTTCCAAGTTTACTTTCACCTGTTGTTCACCTGATTATATTTATTTCTTGACCTCTAAAATGAGTAGGATGGCCTCTATTCTTGTAGACGACGCAGGACAACTTACTCTTTGTTTGCTCTTTGCCCAATGGGCATTCCCCAATTATGCGATCGCTTACACACTTTACACACCTAAACTGGATATTGTAATTTGATACCACATGACCGAAACGTTGAGATCGCATACATTGCAATACGCGTTCGGACTTCTTTATTTTTTCCCAACTTATGGTTTGGTGCTTTAGATATTTAATATACCTAAGCCCATCAACTTTGGTGTTGGGACTTAGAGTCACAATACAGAATGATAACTTGCGGTTGCGACTTCTAGAGCTGGCGGTGAAGAACGCTTTCTTACGTATAAACTTAAGACTGTCAGTTTCAACAGTTTTATAATTCATCATTCATCTAATTCTTCTGGGGAAAAGGAAGGATCAACTCCTTTTAGGAGCACGGAGACAGTTTTCTCCTTTTTGGAGTGTACGTGTTGTACTCGGTAGTCGCCCTACCCAAAGTAGATTTAATTTTATAATAGTCCTCTGAGTCACTACACATATAACTAATTTTTTCATTATTGATGCGATTGGTTCTAAAGTTCTTACATGTTAACCTAGAATTCAAAAGAGACAAATAAATTGCAACATCCTTGAAAATTAGATGGACTATAAAATTGTCGTTATAGCCATAAATGTCTTATATATTTTCAGAAAAACAACCCTAATTCTTAACGAAATTATTCCAAAGGATGTTGACCAATGTCATTCTTACTACTAGGTATCATTCAGCCAAAGAAAAAAGACAGTGGTTTTTGATATGAAGTTAGAGCACATAACAAAAGCAATTTATAATCGCCAACTTCCTTTTTCCAATTTAAAATATGACAAATGGCGGTCGTTAGTCTGGAGTGCAACCATTCCCAACGGCCTTATAAACATATTCTCCTCGCATGGAACATATTTTTTAATTAAGCACTAACTCAGTTTGGAAACGTATTATCTCGACCCTTTCTAAATGATGGGGCATAAACTTCCGCTAGTCCTGTTCACCGAAAAATTTCACGCACCCCCACAAATTCGAAAATGATAAATTTTTAAATTTCAATCTTTTTTGTGAATGACCAACACACCACCACACGTTACACAAGAGGGGAGCCTAACAGAAATACTTTTGGCTTTTGGGGTCCGTTTTCCTTGGGGAATGTAAATGTCGAGGAATAAGGTCTCGTGATTAATGGATGAATTCGAAGGATGCAGGTCTCTCTCATGTTTTGGAGAGTAAGTTTTAAATAATTCGGGCAATCCCCAATAACCGTCTCAAGAACGTTTGATGGACATTCAATTAATGAAAATACAGACAGCAATGGGGAAGTTTCAGACTACCAAACACAATAAGGCTGAATCTTAAGGATAAAATGTAATGACAAGGGTTTTTTGTTTTGGGTATTATAAATGACGAACTTGGCGTTTTTTAGGGGATAGGGCAATTAGTCCTAATATCGGGAAGTCTCAATTCCCCTGTAACATGATCAACCAATCGAAGCGCCACTCGCTAAAACAATGTTAACGACTTTTTACGTTATTACTGGATTGAGTGTCATGGCTTCGCAAAAGGATGTTCGTAAGAGTCAAATTAACTTGAATAATTATGATTTGGGGGGGGGGGGGGAGGGGGGGGGGGGGGGGGTTGGTCTCACCTTCCATAGTAAACTCTTGAATTTGGGGTTCTGATGTATTGCCTTGTGAAATGCGAATGAAGTGATTTTTGTGTGTGGGATCACTTAGGAGCAAGTGGTGTGGTGAATTCTATAGAAAAGCTATAGATGTACCTATTGCTTCGGTTCGATATTTGATTGTTCAATATAAGCTAATGAGCTGACAATAGGGTCTTAGTAAATGAAGTCTTCTTTAGGTGCACTTATAGAATTTTATTCAGATTAAGGGAGTAGATGCTCTCGCCTCTCAAGCGGTGCGCCTTGAATGGATTAGCATGCTTTAATGTTCCAAAACGGTAGTCTTCTTATCTATTAATATAATGTTCCATGGGATGAGGGGTAGGTGATACAGGAATGTGTTTTAATAACTAGGTGTAGCCACTTAGCTACCTGATAAGCACGAATAGCAAATCAAAACTAAATCAAAAATATATACAAAAAACTACCCGTTGTCATATTTCGTTGAATATCGCAAGCAGGAAAATACCGTTTTGCTGAGTAACGTTCACCGTTGAGAAAAATCGCGTGATGTTACCGTAAGTTCGCAAATTCCGCCCGCGAACCTAAGACGGTTTAATGGGTTGATTGTTTTCTCAGAAGAGCAAATTTGATAATAAACAAAAATAAGAACGAAGACGCTTGAAGCCCAGTTGATCCGGATCAGAGGATAGTCGTAATCAGGCAGTCTTCGGACTTCGGTTTATTTATTTGTATCATGAAGTATTTTGGTGTGTTGCTTATCTCAATCTGTTACGTGTATTTTAACAATTAAAATATATAATATAATTTTCAAAATTAATATAACATATTTATTTGACTTACTTGGATGTGTCGTCGGACCAC
The DNA here is from genome assembly GCA_963931805.1 of Microdon myrmicae. Classification (NCBI taxonomy): domain Eukaryota; kingdom Metazoa; phylum Arthropoda; class Insecta; order Diptera; family Syrphidae; genus Microdon; species Microdon myrmicae. The sequence continues at coordinate 109,401,839 of OZ007501.1, forward strand.
TTCTGGGTCGAAGTTTCAAGTTTTCTGGTTGCAGGGGGTGTAGGATTCTTGATCCCTCCGTTAGGATGTGTTAGACTTGATTGTGGATTTGAGTTCATGCGACGCGTAGTTAACATGCGGCGAGCTCGTCTTATTAGTGGTTATTAATGGTTACGTGGCGAATTCGGCTTATAAGCGGCGTATTTGCCTTTAATCGAACTAAATCCCGTTCATGCGATGCGTAGTTCACTGTTCCGTTCTCTGTGGCGGTATTTCAATTACTGAAAACTTTTTGACAACGTTTTCTGACATCTTGCCTTTTTTCCTCGCGAAGTTTTTTGTTAAATTATTACCAAGTAGTTTATGTAAATTTACTAATTGACTAATTATTATAACAGAGAGAGGGGGATTTTGGGTGAAAGTGTGGGTGGGAGTGTGGGTGTGAGTGGGGATGTGAGTGTGGGTGTGAGTGGGGGTGTGGGTGTGGGTGTGAGTGTGGGTGTGAGTTTGGGTGTGACTGTGGGTGTGAGTGTGGGTGTGAGTGTGGGTGTGAGTGTGGGTGTGTGACCCTTAGCAAATCTAGCCCGCTATAATTTTGTCATGAAAGTTTACGAATATTATTATGCATTATAAATAAACACTGACGAAATTAACAATTTGAAAAACGCACCAAATAGCCTAAGTGTTAAGAGTGAATTGCAATTATATTAACTTTAAAATAAAAACTGTAAATAAAAAAGAAAAGGAAGGAAGGACGTTTTCTTTTACCGGGCCAAAAACCGTGTGTTAATTAGATAGTATTTCTCTGTCGGAAGGAGTCTCTATTAAACCTTTGCGACGGTTCAGGGCCATTCTTAGCAATAAGCTTTCTACTGTACGGAAAAGTGTGAGGGCCGGGGCGGCAATATCCGAAAGTATAAAGCGAAACAACGAGAATAAGGCAAAACTAGTCGAACGAAACCCCAACTTCATCGCCATCTCAACAAAACCCCACCTTCATAACCACCACAATACTACTGCCCCTAAACTGAGTTTTTATCTCCATGCAACAATCTCATGTATTCGGACCCATTCCCAATTCTCTACCTGCCAAAAACGTAATAAAATTTCCCGAAATGAAAGACGAAATTAGACATATGTGTGTTTTTCCAGTGTGCAGCGGGGCCATATGTCACCAAGGGATTCCGGTAATCTAATCAATATGCAGGATACATTGAACCACGTCAACAAAAACCAACGCCGCAGAATGGGGTCGGGCAATGTATTTGGATGAATATCAACCCTACGATTCACACATATCCAACCTTGTGGTATTTTTCCGAAAGTGAAATGCAAATTTCAACAGCTGGGAGTGGCGTGAATTTCACAAACCCCATTTCGCATTTTTTTACTAATACCGGTTGGGCCAGAGAAAAGTACTCTTCCCTGCTAAACTCGGGAGATTATATCCATAAAGTGTTTAAAGAGTTCATCATGTGGAAAAATCTGTCTAATGTGCTGCCTTTATGATGCCTGTCTTCAATGATGTGGAGATGCTGAGACAGATGAGTTCTTGCAATCGATTACGCCAATCTTCCGCATCATGTAACATCAGAGGATTTTGTTATACAGCTTGTTGTGATTCTATGACATGTGAAGGTTACCCCATGCGACAATGTTGAACGCAAGACCAAGATCTTCCTAGAAAAGTTGCTGCTAAGCAAAACATGTTTTTTTGGTCCCTTAAGGTAATAATAACGTTTTTCTAGAACCTGACAGCTACATTGGAAACATACATAAAAAATATTGGGATAAAGTCATATCTCCAATGGTTCTAGGGTAGGTAATTTCGTAAATGGAACGTTCTCAAAGGCAGCTTATTAGACCAAAAAAAAAAAAAAGATAACAGACACGATAGTGGAACGAGGGATTTTCTGTAACAGGATTTCATGCAGACATTTAGTTAGGAGAAGAATACTCTCTTTATGAGATAGATAACTAACTTTCACAGCAACGAAAACAGTCGATTGTGAACATTACATTTATGATACCATAATTTATAATGTAGGCTGATAACATAATTTATAATGTAGGCAAACCAGACGCCAATTAGTACAGACTGAACGTTTATTCACTGTAAAGTCATCTCTCCTATCAGAGTTTTAATGGACCATCACTTTGGGTTAGTGTCATGATATGTCCCTAAGTAGGCTGATTGAGCGGCCGCATTTCGTAGAATAACTTAAGCAAAATTAAATGAACTGGAAAGGGAACAGTCTCAGTTTTGGTTATACTACGCGTCATGTGAATTTTATTGGGAATTTCGTATGGGAGTTCACATTTTCTGACTGAAATAATAATTAAGAGGACAATAATCAACAGTAAAAACTCTCGTTCGTATAGATCAAACAATTATTTTACGAGTGACATTGCACGGCATCGGCAAAAATGCAATAAGAAGCGAATACGCGTTGATGATAAATTCTAGTGCGCTCCGTTTTACACCCGTAATGTATGAAGGACTTCAAATTTCCCCTTGACAATGTGTATGCATATTTCTGAATATACTATGAAAGCATAAAAGTATTTATCAAAAATGGTTTCTTCCTCCACTCCATTTCTTGGATAAGTATTATCTAAGGTAACCCATTGGTGGTACAAAACACGAAGGGCTGCAATCCAGCAGAGATATCTACAGCCGAATTGCTGACATAACACGTCATTTAATAAATTTCCAGTTTGACTAAAAAAAACAATTTTTTTTTTAGAAATCCGACTTTATTCATCACATACTTTACTTCAACGTAAATACATTCATTCCCATATTCCTGTAACTTTTCTACGCATTTTTTTTTAGAACGATTTGCGTTTACTCTCAAAATAGGTCTTAGTTTAGTGCTCTGAAAAGCCGTACCACCTTTTTCCCCCATTCATACATCCGAATCCCAATAATCCTACATCAAAATATAAACTAAATCCTAAAATTCGCAATAAACGAATCAAATATTCGTTTATCGCTTTGCATTTGCCCCATGGTATAATCTAAATTCAAAATCCAGAAATACATTATGATGTTCCATTTGCCATAAACAAACAAAACCCAAATTCCATTACCTATCCTCATATGCACAATAGTTTCATGACAATTCATAAAACTGAATTCTTATCTTAAACAAACATTGAGCATCACACCCAATGTATCGAAAATCGAGAAACGTTCGTTTTCAAGATACAAATCTCGATTTGGTGCCGTTTAAAAGGAGGATGCATTGCGATCTCGAAGAGGCAGTTCATTAATCTACTTGGTCCCTGGCGGAAGTGCTGTAGACCATCAGGACAAACAAAATCCAGAAATTATAGAGAATCGTTAAACAGTCAAGATAATAAAAGAACATTTTTAAAATGAAAAGTAGTTTTAATTTTTAGAATTGTGCGTTCGCTGTGAAACATTGGCTGCTCCAGCACAGGCGACGACTTTTACCTTAGTATTGCGCGTTCGTTGTGACACATTGGCTGATCCAGCCCAGGCAACGACTTTTACTCTGGAATAGTGCGTTCGTCGTAAAACGTTGACTGCTCCAACACAGGCGAAACCTTTTTATCTGGAACCGGTGAGTAGAGTGGTGGCACGCCCACTAAACAAAACATTGGAGCTGTTACAGCTCGCTATTCACCCCCACTTAAACAATACCATACGTAATCCCAAACAACCATCCTCAAACAATCTTGACAACAATTCAATCATCATTCACTCGACTCATATCGCGATACAAGCCTATCCATTTCATGGTCATTCATAATACCATAAACAATTCAATCGTCACAAGTATTCTGCATACAATGCAATACTCGCGTTCATTCAGAAGCAGAGCCTTCCCCACGAACAATTAATTCATGATCGTTCATAATCCATGCCAAAGCATATATCAGTCATACACTTGACCTTGCATTCTGCTTCGCATTACGAAAATCAAAAAAGCACCTGTCCACAGACCTACACTGTCTCATGTTACAAGTACATATGATTACAAGTGTGATACATGATATGCGCGCACAAGCGGCATTAGCAACGGCCACCGACGAAGAAATAATCGAGCGTCGGAAAAGTGCTGAGTTGGGCGAAGTAGCGAACACAGCAGTGAGGCGCAATTAATCGTATGATACGATTGGCACATCCGGGCAATGGCCTATAATTGGTTCTCCGCATGGAAAGCAATTAAGTAATTGCGCAAATCGTCACCGTTGCGTTTTTGGCAGGGAAAATTATACGATTATGGAATTGCTCAATTCTCTGTCGCTGCAGTTTTTGCAGAACAATTAAACGATTACTGAATATTGCGAATGGATTATGTCAGGCGAATAACCTCAGAATAGGTTACACGTTCTGGGTGAGGACAATGCATCATCTGCATAAACTCACGAATAATTTTGTATTTAAAGGGTAGTGCAATTGAGTTTCTTTGCAGTGTGATAATATAACAAGAAGACTGCAGCCATCGGAATTGCACAGCGGGTCTTCTTGTTTTTAAAAGTCAAAATGTAAAATAAATAAAGAGATGACATTCCCAGTATTTCTAATAAATAGTAAACCTTTAAAGTTAGTATAAAGAAAAAGTGTTGTTTCAATTCACACCAAAAACCACAAACCGAAGGAAGACCGCCACCCGGTAAGTTAAGCACTCACATCAAGACCGCAGGAAGCCCCCACAAAGAACCTGCCGCCAAGGATAAGCCACCCCCAGGAGACGTGGAACTAACAGGTAAATATCAATAAATTAATAACCTCGGAGGAGTTTTCCCCGAGATATAATCAAATATTAAATGTTAACATTAGGGGTTACACTTTAATGTTACACAGCTTTCTCGATTTCGACCATCACCAGAAGGTGCCGGGTTGCACAGCGCAGGAACGCTTTTCCTGTAACGACGTCCCACGAAAGATCGGTTGCTACTCTTCCCTCAAGGTTTGAGGAAGCGCGGTGGTGACCGAAACGGGTCCCCTCAGGAGCGCTTTTAAAGAGACCCCTCATCCTTTTCAGGACAAGGAGACACGCTACCTGGGGCCGAGGCCAGTAACAACTACTACATTAGTTTCGACAATCACTTCTTCATTGGAGACAAGTTTCGTCACCTGCAGGATCTTTTTGGGGTCTGCAAACAGCCAACAGTCATGGCGGTTAGACGTAGAGAATATGGGCGGGGGGGGGGGGGGGGGGGGGGGGGGGGGGGTGAGAAAGCAATTCGAATTCCAAATATCGTTTTCAACGACTTGCTTATCATGGATTTTGTTCCAGTGTTGCAAATTTTTGTTTGCACACAAAATATAAATATAATTAAAACATGGAACGTACTCACGGTAGCGATAAATTGTAAAGTCTTCCAACGTGGGGCGTTGTGGTGATTGTTGTTGCTGTTCTTGTTGTTGCTGTTACTGCCTTTCTTAAGGTGCTCCAATTTTGTCGGAAATTAATTTGCCCCGACCACTAGTTTTATAAATTGTTATTCACTTAGTCACGAAATTAACGAAAACCAATTATTTTTAAGTTGATTTAATTTTTTATTCAGATATTGTATATTCCTTTCTTTTTTTAACAAAAACAGTTTTTTTTTTCACTATTTCCCACTCTCACATTCGCTACTGGAATACAATATATTCGTTCTACCTACTACTTTTCACCGTGTTCTCCAAAATTGGCGACAAAACACGAAACAATCCACACGACGGCTTTTTTTCTTTCACGACTTTATTTCCAAAAATCAATGAGCAAATCACATTACACACAAGTCTCAATTTTCAAAAACCAATTGCGCCACACCATGAGTTTAAAATACCAGAGGCTAAAATTTAAAAGAGAACTCAATCGCTCATTCCTGTTCTTTTTTTATGAGGATACAAATTTGCCCCACGCTAGCACTTATTGATTCATTGGGATTTGGTGTCGGCTTTCTTATCAAAAAAATAATGTTTGATCAACATATGGAGTTCATTTTTATCCATTGCTTTAAAAATCCACAAAAGTTCTATCACTAAAGCTTCTGTAATTTGACAAATAACGGCAAAATGTCATAAAATTTAGACACGTATGGGTTAGTACTATCCAGAATTTATACGGATCTGTCTAGAGTAGTGCCATCTATGTGTGAGACCAAAAACCTATTGAGTGATGCAAAAACCTATTGCTTAATGAAGCAGAACCACATTTCTCCAAATACATTATACCCCTTAAGCTGGGCGCCTTCATTTCCCTTTCGTTTCATTTCCTCATTTATTAATTTTTTTTGTTGGTTTTTTGTATTCATCTATTCTTAACAAGTCATTTCAAAGTCTTCGTTCGTTATAACATTAATAGCAAGAAAAAAATGTAACACGGAACCAAATAGACCATTTCATCGTAGACAAAAGCCATCATTCGAACATCATCAACGTAAGATCGTACCTTAGCGCAGATTGTGAATTCGATCATCTTCTAGTGACAGGAAAAATTAGAAGTTAAGTCGAAGTACCTCGACATGGCCACTCCCAGGAGAAGAGCAAAAAATTCGACATTGATAAACTAAAAGACCTCCGCAAAAGGACTGAATATCAAGGCGAACTGACGATAAGGTTTAGCATCCTAGAGAATGGGAGTAGTGAGGATGAGGAATCAGTAATGTGAATGAGCATCAACCAGAGAAACCAACAAGTATTTCGTGTGACGCTGAGTACCGGGCGAAGTTGAACAACATAAGCGCCTCAGACTGATATACTTAGAAAGATATGCTGAAGTCAACGCAAAAAGATACGCGACAATTCGAACGAGACAACGAGGCTTTTCAAACGGAAAAAAAATGAATGGGAGAAGGTATCGGCGCGAAAAATTCTAGAAAATGGCAGAGCAAAGGAATGTATGGCGTCATAAATTCAATTAGAAACGGGTACCGAGGGAAAGCCAAAAGAATTCGAAACAGTACCTTGAAAACCTGCTCAATATGGCTACCAATCAACCACAAATAAATAGACGTACATATAATCGAGCCACAGAATCCAGAGCCCGCCTTCAGCAAAGATGTGGCTGCAATAAATTGATTGAAAATCGACAAAGCTCCCGGAAACGATTCCATATGGGGGGGGGGGGGGGGGGGGGGGACTTCTGAAGCATGGAGGAGATGCAACTCCCCGGATTGTTTACCAGTTAATCACAAAAATTTGGGATAAGGAACCACTACCGAAGAATGGAAAACCTCGATAGTCATCCCTGTTTTTAAAAGGGCTAAAGGTTGGACTGTGGGAACTAGAGAGGAATATCATTGCTCCCAACCGCATTCAAAATACTAATAAACGTCATACTGGCGAGAATCACACCATATGCAGAAAAAATGCCGGGTGTTGGCGATGCATTATGTCAACGCGGATTCCCAGGAAAGGCAAGGCAAGTGCCAGTTCCTGGAAAACAATGATTGGCGGGGCGCTGACTTCAGTAGGTCACCGTAGAAAACGACAGCTAGGAAACGAGCGAACGAAGACGACGGCAAGATGACCAGAACCGAGAGACAAGATGAAGGACACACGCCACCCAATTTTTTTTTGGAGCAGTGGAGTTGCCACGGGAACTCCTCGTTGTAAAGAAACCGAAAACAGATATAGTGCACAAGATTTACTTTAGTGTACTCCATAAAGTTACAATAAAAATCAGTGCATAACAAATAATAAAAGGTGCTTAAGCAATTATAGGAACAGATTAAGATACAACTCAAATAAATCCTTTGAACGGCTGGCGCCGGAAGTACAGTCCACCTGGGAAAAGAAGCAGAGACATCGTCGAAGAGGCGCCGCAATGCAATAACACTGGGAGATTACCGCAGTGGATCCTGTAGAAACCGGTCAACAAGTGACCAAATGTTCATGGTAAGTCAATTGTTTGAAAAGGAGTGACGTCGTGAACTTTCGGGTTCCTACAGGTTAATAAATAATAGTAGTAATATAGTATAGTACAATGGTAGGCCAATAAGTCCCTAGAATCGCCTACGATAGCGCTCGTAGCATCACGAATGATCTGTTTTTAGAAACCATCATTCCTTACGTTTCCTTGACAACCAAATTCGATTATGCCAGCTAGTTGCTGACATTTGTTATATTGTTGCCAAGGGCAGCATTCCAGTACGACTTGGCTGGTTGCATCCAGTGAATCCGCAACACTATCAGTTTTCAATTTCTTTCATGTTTCAACTTTGCATGATAATTGGGTATGAAAAAAATATCTGCCAGATGGGTGCCGCATTTGCTCTCAGCTCAAAACTTTTGAATCGTGTAATACCAATGGTTACGCACCCCGCCGTTGACGTTAGGTTACGTATCCTGATATTAACATAAAAATATTAAAGTTATCTATTTGGCACCGGCAATATCCTACCAGCTGCGCCAAATTGTAATGTTATCTGATGTTTTACCTGATTGAATGTGGGCCTTGCTGCTCTGTGTCCTCGGTGGAGTTTTGTTATGAAATATCTATTTATTCTTTTTAATCTTTGTTTATATTTAACGATATTGTTCTCCTTTTACAAATTTAACTGTTTAATTTTGTAATAATAATATTTTAGTTATTATTATTTTACTTATCACTATTTAAGCTCGGGCCAGGGGCCCGCTGTTCTGTAGCAAGGCTGCCATCTTTTTCTTGTCCACTTTACTCTCGATTTATTCCGTTGCAACTAATCTTATTATATCCAATTTATGGGCGTAGAAGTGCCATCGATGCGTTCCATCCTGCTTGGACTTCTATCCAGAACGTATGACCCATATTGAGTCCAATTGCCTGGTACGGCTGTGGCATCTCTAACAGATACAGACACAATACGCAAGCAAATTGTGAAGAACACCGAACGGAAATCGAATAAGATTTTTGGTGATTCTAACTGTCATAGCGTCAGTTCGAATCACACGTTCTTTACTATCATTTAAACGCTATAGGGTCATCCGCATTTCTTAATTATCATTGGCACTTAATGGCCCCACTTAAGGTGCAGCGGCGTTGCATTAAGCAATTGCTTAATTGATTTTTGCATTTGACCGAACCAATTAAAGTACAATGGCCCACGTTCAAGCCATTCGTATCATTCGATCGATTTGCGTTTCGTTGTTATGTCTAGCTTTTCGCAGACCGCAACACTTGCGAAGCTGGGTTAAGTGGTCGCTAATTGCATTTGAAGGCGCCGGTAGTGTTGTGGGGGTGGTAGTATGGTGTGCGGGCGTACTGCACTGGCTTCACTTCACCCACCTATTAATCCTTCACAAAATGATCGTCCGTTCCGTCGATAACCGTTCAGCAAGAAAGAGCGGAAATGAAACGCTTGCGGCTCGTTTGTTGTAATCCCTTTTTTTTTCTTTATTGTTACGTTTTCACTTAAATTAGTCCATAGATTACATTTACATTAAATAATCCTCTACAAGTTTGCGAATCCGCCGGCGGTTCTTTGACACTTGACTCCTTGATTGCATTGTACTTGCTCCAGTCTGTTTTGATATCGCACTATCCGGCGGTTGACGTCGCGCAATTTTCGGCCAACGTGAGATCACACGCGAATTTACAAGGGCACTTGACACCACTGTGGTGTATGGACACATTCGTATGACGCGTAACTTCGCGTACTCTCCCGACTATGAGTATGTACTACGGGATTGGGCTCCAGCGGCGTGTGCGCTTGGGCGGTGGTTGGGCAAAGACTGTGTGGGCGAACCGATTCTGGTGTGCACACAGCGGCGGTTGGATTGCGACTCTTGGTTCCGGACGCCACGGTGGATAAACTGCGACTGACTTATGAATGAAAATAATTCATTCAATGCGTCGTGGCGGTGCGTTATACCGAAATTAGGCTCGCTGCCAATTACAAGAATTTTGGAGGAGTTGCTATGCTCGCATAAGAACTCAATTCCAGCGAATTCTGGCCGTACAGGCTGGGTTGACTTCGTTGGTTGGGTGTACCGGGAAATAATTTCGGGGAAATGTGCGCGGTTTAGTTGGTTGGTAATGTTCCGTTGAGGATTTGGATATACGCTTTGTTAAGGCATATGAACTTCGGGGAAATGTGTACGGCTTGGTATACTTGCTAGTGTTCCGTTGAGGATTTGAATATGCGTTTGCTGTGGCATACGAATTTCGGGGAAATGTGGATTGCTTGGTTGCGTTGAGGAAATATGGATAATTGACTGACGCAATTTTGGGAAAATGCATGCGGTGGTGATTAGAATATATTCGGTTGAATTATATTCTCTTGGAGGTTTGGAAAATATTTTATTGCAGATTTGGGAATATATGCTATTGCGGATTTGATTTTTTGCATGTTTGCAGGTTAGGATTGTGGGTTGGTTCTCGGTGTGATGTAGAGAACCCCCACGGTGTCATATGACCTGTGTTACACAGGTGTCTCGGATATGGCGCACAAAATGCATTCGTAATATGAGACCGTGCGAAAATGCCTCATGCCAGGTACAGTGCTTGTTTTTTGAATACGAAGCAAAATAATGCATTTAGCGTTTAGCCTTGGGAAGCGAAAATGCGCCATGCGGTATTAGACGTTTATTGTTATGATTGGATTGCTTCGTGTGCAATATGAATATGAATTGACGATATACGATAAGCATGTAGCTTTGGGAAACGAGAATGCGTTATAGGTGGGCAATTAATGGGTATTTGAATGAATATTATGAGTAGCACAACGTGTGCGATATGAGCATTAATTAACTGTGAGCTGATGATGATTGCATTGTGTGGGTTAATGAGTTATAGGGTTTATGTACCGGGATACAACAACCGCATTCGTCGCAACCCAGACGACTTTCTGCGCAGATTAGTAACTGTAGATGAAACTCTCTACACTCCCGAGACGAAAGAACAGACAAAACAGTGGATTGTTAAAGGTGAATGGGCAAAAAAGAAGACAAAAATGGCAAAATCAGCTGGAAAGGTTATGGCTACTGTTTTTTGTTTTTTCTACACAAATAGGGATTTTGGAGTACCCTTTAATGTCAGAACACAGTACGAGCGGGTGGAGAGGAAGTGGATAAGGAAAGGCTGTATCGATGTATCTTGGTCTTAAATTCTAGTCATTACGACGACGGGGAAACACACGATCAGGTAGAGTATTCCACATTCGTGTGGTTCGGCTAAAGAATGACTCTCTATAATTATTTGTGCGCCTGAAGTTGATTTTTAACGTTAATTGATGCGCATTCGCAGGATGATGGGTATCGTAGGAAAACGTCTGAGGGGGCGGAATATATTGAGCAAGTTCAGTTGAGCAACTACCGTTATAATAGAAAAGAGATAGGTTTATACGGTGCACCTATATTCTAACGACGGAATTGATCGACTTAGAGCCGGAGCCCTAATAACTGCACTGCTTATTTTTGCATCCTAGCCAGCACGTGTAGTGCAGTTTTGGATGCGCCTGACCAAATATGAGAATTTGAACTCCATTTTGGGACGAATGTACGGCTTGTAAATAGAGGCCAGGTTGGACAAAGTGAAGTATTTTTTGCATCTCTTAAGGAACTCCTTGCATTTGGCCCCACTTTTCACAGTTTCAAAAATATGGTCGCACCAATTAAGAGTCGAATTAACTCAAGTGCCGACGATTGATAGTTCCTTGGCTGTAATGGGTATTACAGGAACTCTTTGCCAACTGGTTACTTTCGGCCTGCACTGTGTCTTCGGTACAGGATCAAATATGTCGTATTACCCCGAGCGGCTTAAACTCCCACTATGAAATTATGTCTGTTCCAGAGATGCACACACAAACTAGTCCTTCGAACATGGAATACGATGAGATTTCGAATTGGGTTTAAGGTTTGTTTTTCTTCTTCTTCCCTTCTCTTTCGATTTTGTTTTCTTATTTATTTTCTTTGTTTTGTCGCTATTCCTGTTGTGCCTTTGCTTTGATCACACCACGATCTCGAGGGTTTGAGAATCTTTTAATTTGAATAACTTTTTCCTTCAGCCACGCAATATTCATCGTTCGCCTTCATTAGCAGTCGTGTCGATTTTCAGAATATCCGAAAAGCCAAGCTGGGCGACTCGCCCGTTAGTCGGATGATAACGTTGTTTTTGGGCTGGAACCACCGTTGCGTAGGGTCGACGATCGCTCTTCACAGTTCCGTTGTAGTAAGATGTTTCCCGGTATCCCAAGATACCTCAGCTCCCGTCTCCAAGTCTCCAGACGAGTCCGCACGAACCAAACAATTTAAACTCGTTTCACATCCCCTCGTAACAATTTTATTTTTGTATGAGTATTTCAACATGATTTACATTACACTGATATACGTTTTACGGCACGTGGAGGTTACAAAATTAATTAGTACTTTACATTTAAATTTTAATTTTTTACTTTTACTACATTTTTTCCCGCACCGTTGTACTTTTCCGTTTCTTCTTTTTTTTTGTCTAAAAATCTTCTTTTGTTCTGCTTAGAGTTCGGACTTCGACTATCACCTCTTTCAACTTCCGACCACCCTCTACTTTCTCTCTCTCCGAATTTTCCCACTCCGAAAAGGAATGCCCACAGCTGCCTCCACAAGTTCCACAAGCCAACTAATTTCGGTTCGCGCCTCAAGGAGCAAAATAAGTGGATGTTCGATGGCGCAAGGTCTGGACTATATGGTAGATGTAGCAACAGATATCAACCAAGCTGTAAACAATTTTTGCTGACATAATATGTGTACGGTCTTGCACTTTCGTGGTACAATCGTAAGGGGGGTGGTGAAACACCAAGCCCTTACGTTACATCAACTCGGGACATTTCTGCGCGGTGGTATTGTGGGGATTAGGAGTATTGTGCCAAACACGGACACTCGGTTCACTCCTGTCTCCATCCTAATGTTCCACCAAGTAAAACGCCGAACCAAAAGGATGAAACGCCGCCACGTTTGTCCACAACCGGGAGTAAGGGAAAACATTGTCCACCAGATAGCAATTAAAACACAAGTTGTCCTTAATTAATTTTTAGTTTATTTCACTTTCGTTATTATCCATTATCAAATATGTTAGTGTTTTTATACTTCACTTAAACTTATTATTAATATTAAATTGATTTTTATGAATTTTAAGCAAGGTGAAACACTTCTTCTTAACCCGACTCCCGATATTCCTACGCCTTTGCGCCGCGCGACTGAGAGCGGGAGGTAGCATGGCCGTGGTGGTCAGCGGATGGAATTAGACTCAACGATATGCATTCGTTGTCACAAGAAATTCGGCCAGTGATACTGGCTCTCTTAATTAAAGGGTGCATTTTTCTATTCCAAGAGAGACGTAAAGTCATGTAAAGCATTTAAGGTGCTAATGTGATTGCATTAGCGAACTTACGGAAGTTGGGTAGCAGTTATGGGGGTTTTTTAGGTAAGCGAACCGTGGGGTTTGGCGGAACCGCCACAGTATTATATCATTTTTGTAGCTGTTCACAGTGGATATCATAATTACTCATTTTGTTCCTTGGAATCAGCTGATAGAAGACTAGTCCTTACCAATCTCACTAAGTTGACAACATTAACTTCTTTTGGTGAATATTGGCCTTCGCTTGCCTTTCCAGTGCCTTATCTCTTCTACTCCAATGACGTTATTGTAGACAATTCATTTTTCGTAGCCCGTGATCATACGCTTCGACATTGATGAGTTGTTTGCAGATATTCACACACTTTGTCAAATGAATTTTTTTCAACTCATGCGATACACAGAGATCGATATTTTACGAAGCGAAGCTTTTTCGATTGATCATGAATACATCCCATCGACCTTTTGAGAGTACTAGTAAGTTTTCGAACTATTTAATGTTTCCTTTTATCGATGTTGCAATTTTTTATTGTCCTCGATCGTGGGAGTTGGGGGAGCGGAGCAATGTGCGTTTTTCACTGAAAAATTCCCACTATGAAATCAAATGAGCCAGAACTGGCACTGTCATTTGGCGGTGACATTTTTGCCGTAAACTTCACACAGCTTTCCTCTTGATTCTGTCGCTTTCTTTCCTTTTCTGGTTAACTTTTTGTAGGGTTAAAAATCAACAACAAAAAGTGTGTAAAAATTTGACGATTGTATTACGTACAGATAAAAATAAGAATTGCCAACACCATTCATTGTAAAAAAAACCGCAATGACTTTCTTAACAATCCAATAAAAAATTGACAAAGAATTTATATTACATCTAATAACTTTTATTCGCTTACTTGCGAATAAATAGTATATCTGAAATGTAGGTCGGGTATGTTGTTCTAAAAACATTGAATTTGTTTGAAACTCAACGTGTGCTCAAAAGGCTGAAGAGATACCATCTGCAATGGTCTGAAATGCATGATTACTGGTGATGAGGCTTGAATTTACACATGTGGCTTGGAGACTGCACAATAACTTAAGAAATATCGTATTACAAATTAATCAAATTATCTATTTCAAAAAATCGCTGATAATAACTTTCTTCAAACACAAAAGGCGTTATTATTTCTAACCTAACAAACCAAATGTCACGAAATATAAATATGCATAGTGCACGTATATTAAAACAAAACTCATTACTGTTTGTTTAGAGCTACAATAAACGTGATAACTATTTTCCCACAAAATACAGTCTAAACAAATAAATGTGTCTGAAGAGATTCTAATGTCCGAAATGATAAACACTTACCGGACTATGACCTTAAAATCTTAACTTTCAAATAAAATGCTCCCAATTCCGCAATAACAATTAGAATTATAACTTTATTCAAAACATGAATATACTCGTAATACCCCAAATCGGCTTAACCGACCCAACAATGTAGACTAAATATTACACCCGACCCAAAGGTATTTTGTAATAGGGTATAATCTTTTACTCGCAACAAATCTCAGAATGGGCTCTTTGATGTACTGTGAATGTTGAATTGACACTTGAGTTGAGAATCTACTCCTTGATAGTTCAACAATTATCTTTAAAGGGAGTTTCTTCAACCTAAGTGTTTTGAGTGTCTACCTAAATAGGTGCGTACATAACGTGAACAGGAGCAAGTTAATATGATTTGAATGGTCTGCAAGAGCAAGAACCATTTTGTACACAATTTATCGGGTTAAAAGGTCGACCAAGAGAACAATGTCAACATCCACACATTTTGACTTCGATGTTTGACGAGAATAGTCACAAAGTCAAAGGTTGTCGTATTTGTTATCTATCTAAGTTCTAATTGAATGGCCATTTACAGCTCATATTACACATAGAATATTATTTGCCATTACATTGATTCCTATAACCATCTCCCATCACACAAACATCATGATGTAGGTAATTCAATTTCACAATTACAAGTAAACATGACTTCGCATGGCTCAAACCAACAAAAACCCTGACATCAAAGTAATTGGCTATTCTTTTTACGGATGAAATTTTGGACCTATTTCAGAAATATATTGAAAAACAATGGTATTCCCTTGCTGACCTTTCAATTTGATATAAAGAAATATTTCTATTGAAACTGAACCCTTTGCCCCCACCTAATGGTTGTTCATATTGGATTCTAGAATTACATTTCAAGAATTCTAAAGATAAAACATCTCAAAGGAATTTTCTCACAATTTGACTGTGATCCACCTGTATTCCACCGAGAGAAGTGATTTAGATTTTAAGTTCAAATCCCCATAACAAAGTAAAACTTAATTTGCGGTGAAGCCGCAACATCAGTCTTACTTTGTCTGATTGTACGGACACCCCAAAGTTTTGAATGGGCATCTGTAATTTATTTTGTCCTTGTACTGCAAAATGTTGGTCTAGCTTAAGCCATCAAAAATATACACAGTTTGGGTAATCATTCTGAAAAGTATTTTCGTCTTAATTCAACGCTGATTTAGATAAGTTGAGTGTCATAACCTGTTTCTAATGACAGCTGTGCATAAATTCGAAGCCGATCACAAATGCTGTGAATTATGATATAAGGTCGAACTTGTCATTAAACAAGACTGGTGTTGTTAACAGAGTCAACCAGAGATGTGAATGACATTGTAGAACGAATTACAATCGTTAATGATAAGAGCTTTTGTAATTAAATTTAAGGAAGTGCAAGTATTGCAGCATGAAATATCGACGTAAAGAACCGTGAATCGCTATGAAAAGAATTTCGAAAGTGTTTTTGTGGACCTGTTTTCATGAACCAAATAAGGAGACATGACCTATCAACTTGCAATTGAATTACAATCAGTATTAAAATGTTATAATTTCCGAACTGCTGGTACCACTAACGACCCTAGAAATGGGAGACCCATGTTGGATCCATGTTCCTATTCATCCATATCAACTTCTACTCGTTCGAAGATTATGAAGTCAATTCATCAGGAATCAAACAACGTTCTATCTAACTACCAATATGAGTTTCGTTGCAACAGTACATATTTGCCTTGTGAGTAGGGCGTTAGAATATACTCATAGCTAGGGCGGCTTTTTTTTTAATACACTTCTCTCGGGAGAGGCGTAGTAGTAGTCCCGACGTCAGCGCCGAGTCCACGATGAGGCGGATAGCTCGTCTCTGTATGCTCTCAAGAAGGTCGACGGTATGTTTAGAAGCCGAGCTCCAAACATGAGAGCAATATTAGAGCGCGGGTCTAATTTAGGATTTACACAGGAGAACAAATTGGGCCGGAGTAAAATATTTCTTGGCTCTACAAAGATAGCTCAGCTTTCCTGAGGCTGGCCTGGCGATGCTCGACATGTGTTTATGCCACAATATATTCCCACGTACCGTGAGGCGGAGCAATTTCAAGCTTACCCCAGATTCGAGAGCCCGGCCATTCATCATCAGCTGTGGAACCGATGATCCACTTTTCTTTGTGAATGTTTCATATTGTGTCTTCGCTGCATTGAAGTTTAGATCCCGATTCAGAGAGTCAATCTGTCTACATATCAGCTGGTGTGTCTTTGATGCACCAATCGGCCGAATACTCGAAAAAAAGGAAACAAGCATACTATCATCCGCAAAACTGAATACTTTGTTATCCGTTGCCTCCAACAAATCATTTATGTGAAGCAAAAATAAGGTTAGAGCCAAAATAGAACCTTGGGGCACGCCCGAATTAACAGGATACAGATCCGAATACTCGCTGTCCACAACAACCCGGATTGATCGATTCTCGAGGAAGCTCCTCGTCCAGTCCCAAAGCTGTTGGGAAAGTCCAAATGAACGAAGTTTGCTCAGCAATGCCCCGTGCCAGACGCGGCAAAAGATATACAATGCGACCGCCCTTGACTCACCATGCCGTTCAATCACAGATGTCCATATATCTGTTATAAGTGTCAAAAGGTCTCCTGTGGACCGCCTCCCACGGAATCCGTATTGACGATCATTCAGGAGTCCGTTGCACTCCAAATACTTAACTAACTCTATATTGATGACTTTTTCCATTACCTTAGATAAAATAGACAGTAATGCTATCGGACGGTAATTTTGTGGGAGACACTTTTTTCCCGTCTTTGGGATTGACTGAACTCGCGCGATTTTACAGCAGGCAGGAAAGGTCCTCCGTGCATAAGATAAGCGGAAGAGTCTGCCAAGAACCGGCGATAGTTCTGGAGCACAGTTCTTAAGGACTATTGCTGGTATTCCGTCCGGCCGGTTGCCTTCCTACAATCTAGTTCACGTAGAATGCTTTGAATAGTGCGCGGACGAAATCTCATATCCCCCATCGAAGACCGTACCGGCGAGATCACAGGTGGCTCCAAAAGGCCGGGATCGAGGTTTGTATTCGCCGAAAATAAATTCGCAAACACATTAGCTTTATCCTTTGGATTCGTGACTAACGTCCCGCTGTCTGTCACCAACGGAGGGAAAGAGGAGGATGCGAAGTTACCACTGACAGCGTTTGCTATTGACCAGAAGGAGCGCGAACCAGTTGGGCACCGAAGGAGCTTATTGATCACCCTGTCGTTGTGAGCTTTCTTCGCGGTATCAATCGCCTGGTTGCACGCGTGTCTGATTCTAACAAAATTCGTTCAGCTAACATCGGTGGGATTGGGGCGCCATTGCTTAAAAGCTCTATTTTTTGCCGCTGTAATCTGCTCGCATTTTTTATCAAACCAAGGTTTATCAGACGAACTTCGTTTGATGGAATGTGGAATATACATCTCCATCCCCAGAAGAATAATCTCTGATATCGACTCCGCGCAAGCGTTAACATCGGATTTTCCGAAGCAGACCTCGGACCATGGAAAGGATGCGAAGAAATCTCGCAAATCGTCCCAGTTAGTAGCCCCATACTTCCATACATGGCGAAGCTGTTTAGGTCGGTTATTCGCTTGATATGCAAGTGCTTGCGCGACAGATCTGAGCTTCCCAGTGGCGCAGAAACCTCTACGGTATAAATACTCGGTTCGGATGTCAAAAACAGCTCCAAGATGTTCGCATAATCGCCTTGGGCATCCGGCACTCGCGTTGGTTTTCTCCACGAGTTGAGTCAAGTTGTGGCTTACAGCAAACATCTCCGCCAGCCTCCCAGCCTCCGAGCCTCGTCGGTTCTGTTAGAATGTACCAACCAGCCGGAATTGTGCAGATTAAAATCGCCAAGGACAACAATTTCAGAAGCTGGGTGGTTGATCTGTATCTAGTCGACGGTATGTGAAAAATGTTCGAAAAGGGGAGCGGTAAAGACAAGAATGAAATTTAACGGAATTCCTCAGCACGACTCCCAACCATATGATGTCCATGTTACTGGCTTCCAACGCCTCCATCCTCTGGAAAGCCAGATCGGACCGCGCGAAGTCGCAGACTCCGCCCTTAAAACGGAATCTCGAATGTAAGTCGTGTCCTGAGCAACGAAGACATGTCGAATCAGTTGACGAATCGACCTGGGTCTCAGTTAAGGCAAGGATATCAGGTTTCGCTGTTTGCGAATATTGGCGGACGGCGTTTACATTCGTATTGGTGAAACCGATGCTCTTGATGTTACAAAATACCGTTATCAGTTGAACGTCGACAGAGCCTCGAGAACGAGCCCGATTATGCGATGACGAACCTCTTGAAGTTCGGTTATTTATCATAATATCTGCATGATGTTCCCCCTGACATAGGCCGTCGCGGAGATCCGAATGGGAAACTAGTTCACCTCCGGAATTCTTTATATCAGTAGGTACCATCATGATTTATCTCCGCGTCAATCCAAGCCATCAGCCACACATTCGAAACATTGTCGAAGATTTCTCTGGACGATATCGCGGAATGTACAGCGTGACGGGGTGGTATTGTGGCGAACGTACAAATTCCCCACAGGAAAAAGTCCAGACCAACTTGAGGTAACGCACTTACCTGGACAACATCACGTCCACAGACGCGGTCCCAAGCCCAGCGGGGGCCGCCAGTAACCCAACGTTGAGTCGACACCAGAAGGCAAGGAACTTAACGTCCCCAAAGCCTCTAATACCGAGCTAAACGCTCCATACCTGAAACAAGGAGAAACATCCATGCATCCTTCGACGTGTGCAATCGCAAGCTAAGTGAATGCCAGCACCACAAGTCGGCAACCCTGAACATCTGCACGAGATGCAGGGAATTACAATTAAAACAATTAACCGACCAACGGACGTGGTGCGGTTGATCTAAACATTAGATCACCCAAATATTCACCGCAAACAAAGGAGCGCATTCCTTAGCCTCGTAAACACCCAGATGGCGCGAAAAACCAAGCACCACGTAACTCCAAACAATACTTTGTTTGGAGTTTTACGAAGGCCAGGTGCAATAAATAAATACGGCACAGCATTGCGCCGTTGCCACTGTCCGCCAAGCAGAAATGCATCAGCGGAATGTTTGTTTTTCACACCATGTGAAAAACTCTCTTGGATTTCAAATCCAATAGATACCAGCGGACTAGACGTCCAGGCGATCGTCAACACCAGATGGTCGACCTAACTAAGCAGCGTGGGAATAGAATCCACCGTCAACAACGACGGTGAAGCTTCCATATGTATGCGTGAGAATTTTCTCCTTACAGGAAATTGTGTCTGCACAACTGCAGATACAAAACACACAGATACTGGAAAAACAGTATCCGATAGGTTGAAAGAGGGTGAGTTTTATATCGAGCATCGGTACAGAAGGTCGTCACAGAGAAACCCTACGAGGAGGTCGGTCCGCGCTGCGTAATATTTCGCTACAGAAACAGGACGAGAAGGTTTGATTTTACGTACAGTGGTTTTAAGACGCGTTCAAGATTATTAAGTCCTTGAATTTTCTGTTGTTACAACCGAACGAATGATATATATTTTTAAAATCGGATGTTTTTTGAAAAGAAATAGACAGTATATACGGGTAAAAATATCTTATTGTAATCGTGGCGAACTAAAATAAATTAGACCAAAAGAAATCCAACGAAACGAAACATTTGTGTGAGAAATACATGCGCTGGTTTACTAAAGGCAGCTTAAACTAAGAGTTATCAACTGTACATGTTATATATTAAGTTAACTAATAAAGTGGTTGAATGAATCGAATGTGTACTTAGAAGCTAAAAGTTTAAAACATACCTAACATTAAAATTATAATAAAAAGGAAATGTTCGCAGTGTTTTTAATTTGGTGGTTGTGTTATTTCCGTGTCGGTTGGTGAACAGTTTTCGGTGGAACACTTCGACTAAGACCAAATCCGCCAAAGTATCTCACCTTGGGACCGACTACCACCTAAACCAACCTTTTCTCAAACCGGTCCATCAGCCAAGCTCCGAAAGATGGCCGGGGTTTTCTCCCGACTATTTCACGGAGCCTATAGCTTAATGGGATGGTATTTCGCCGGGACAAAACCGCCCAAGGAAATACGCAGCCGATCAACTGTAAGTACCCATTTCCTTCTATTATTTTTTGTGTGCAAATCCTAAGGGCGACATTTCTCCTATCCATTTCACGGGGCCTATAGATTGGTGGGGTGTTATTTAACCCGGCGACAGGCAAATCAGCGATTGATCACATATTCACCCTTAGGCAGACGATGGAAAAATGTCAGGAATTTAAGATTCCATTATATCATCTATTCATAGACTTTAAGGCCACCTACGACAACATAGCCAGAGTAGAACTATATAATGCTATAAGAGAATTCGGCATTCCAAACAAATTGATACGACTTTGTAGGTTGACCATGATCAACGTAACTAGTCAAGTAAAGATAGCGGGATTGCTGTCCAAACCAATAAACATATTTAATGGACTCCGACAAGTGGACGGTCTGGCCTGCCTCCCCATTCAACCTGGCATTGGAAAAAGCAATCCGTGACTCTGGCGTCACAACCACAGGGACTATTGTCACCAAGTCTAGCCAGATACTTGCCTACGCAGATGACATCGACATCATCGGTAGAACCGAATCGGCTGTACAGGACTCCCTCACCCAGATCAAGCAGGCGGCACAAAAACTGGGACTGCATATTAATGAGGGGAAAACTAAGTACATGGTGGCAACTTCTGCGAAGAGAAGACCTAACGTTGGTCAAACTATCTGGGTAGTGGAGCACGAATTTGAAGTAGTGCAATCCTTTAACTACCTTGGGTCAATAGTATCAGCCGATAACAATATGGAAGAAGAAATACGCGAACGGCTGATCAAATCCAACAAAGCCTACTATGGTCTATCAAGGCTCTTTAAATCCCGAAATTTATCCAGAACATCCAAGCTACTACTGTACAAGACCATGGTCTTACCAGTACTCATGTATGGATCCGAGACCTGGTTGCTCAAGAAAAGGCACTCTGAACTCTTAGCCAGTTCGAGAGGAAGGTCTTAAGGAGAATTGTTGGCCAAGTATGTGAGGGAGGACGATTCCGGAGACGCTACAACTATGAATTGAAGCTCATATTGTAAGAAAAATCACGCTCGGTAGACTCCGGTGGGTGGGACACCTAGCTCGAATGAGCGAAGAGGAGCCTGCCCGGAAAACCTCTGTGGCAGAATGTATGGAAGGAGACAGCGCGGCAAACCGATGGAGGGATGGCGTAGGCCAGGACGCCCAGAGCCTGGGAGTGCCAAACTGGATGACATCGGCTCGAAATCGGGACCAGTGGAGAGATTTGTTAAATAAGGCCAAGACCGGCTGTCGGGTGTAGTGCCGATGATGATGATTATGATGATGATGGGTTATACTATCTCTCTCCTTTCATCTTCGTCCCCCTTTCACATTTACTCTGCATCCTAATGTATTTTATCGGTTAACGTCATACCACCACCACCCGCGCTCCCTCTCTTTTACTTTTATTGGAGCTTCTGCTATGTGTAATCGTCCAGTATCGCATTAATGAGTCACTTTGTTATATTTTTTTTTTATTTTTTTTTATTGGACTTCTCTCGGCAGAGGCGCAACTATAGCGCCGAGTGGGCGCACCGAGATGCCATCACATCACTGTTGCAGTTCTTTTTGAACAGTTGCAGGTTGTAAGGTTCCGGGAACACTCGCGTGGGAAGGGAGTTCCACAGCTTCCCCGCTCTGTAACGGAACGAGTTCTGATGCAGGGATGTTCGGGCGGTCGGGAGATGATCCGTCGGATTGTCTTGTGGAGCGTATATAAACCGAATTGCGTGGAACAATGCCAACAATCTCCGAAGAACAGCACCCGTGATAATATCTGTAAAACAAACACAGGTCGGGTCGCGTCTTCGATGTGATAGCGACTGTAGTCCCGACGTCAGCGCCGAGTCCCCGATCAGGCAGATCGCTTGTCTCTGAATGCTCTCAAGTAGGTCGAGGGTATGTTTAGGAGTCGAGTTCCAAACATGAGAGCAATATTCGAGCGCGGGTTTAATTTGGGATTTATATAGGAGAAGAAGTTGGGTCGGAGTAAAATATTTCTGGGCTCTAAAGAGATAACTCAGTTTTCCTGAGGCCGACCTTGCGATACTCGACACGTGTTTATGCCATGATACATTCCCACAGACCGTGACGCCGAGCAATTTCAAATTTTCCCCAGCCCCGAGGGCCCGCCCATTCATCATCAGCTATGGAACCGATAATCCATTCTTTGTGAATGTTGTATACTGGGTCCTCGTTGCATTGAAGTCGACAAGATTGGCCTTTCCCCACTGCAGGACTTTATCCAGATCCTGGTTCAGAGAGTCAATCTGTCTACATCTCAGCTGGTGTGACGTTGATGCACCAATCGGCCGATCACTCGAAAAGGTGGAAGCAAGCGTACTATCATCCGCAAACCTGAACACTTTGTTATCCGTTGTTTCCAACAAATCATTTATGTGAAGCAAGAACAAGATTGGAGCCAAAATAGAACCTTGGGGCACCGCCGAATTAACAGGATACAGATCCGAACACTCGCCATCCACAACAATCCGGATCGATCGATTCTCGAGGAAGCTCCTCGTCCAGTCGCAAAGCTGTTGGGAAAGTCCATATGAACGAAGTTTGCTCAGCAATGCCCCGTGCCAGACGCAGTCAAAAGCCTTGGAGATATCCAATGCGACCGCCCTTGACTCACCATGCTGCTCAATCGCAGATGTCCATATATCGGCTGTAAGGGTCAAAAGGTCTCCCGTGGACTGCCTGCCACGGAATTCGTATTGACAATTATTCAGAAGTCCGTTGCACTCCAAATACTTAACCAACTCTGTATTGATGACTTTTTCCATTTCCTCTTCTCTTTCTCTTCCTCCTTCCTACCTTTTCTCTTCATGTTTGTCACCCTCTCGTAATCTTCTTTCGATTATGATATTTACATTTATTTATATTATATACTTTTTCACCATCGGGACTACAACCGGGATCCGGTCTTGGCCTTACTTAGCATGTCTCTTCACCGGTATGCGGTTTTTATCCGAGACTTGTTAAATTGTCCATAATAATTTTTTTTTTCCGGGCAAGGTTATTAGCCTTCCACCAATATTATATACTTACTCCCCGTTATTCTTAGATCATAGTAATGACATGTGTGAAGGCATTCTTGGCGCTACCGAGAGCTTAACAGAGAACTCAAACGGTCGAATTTGAATCCCATGAGATTACATATGTTAGTCAACTACCGGAAAACACTTTTAATTAAATTAGTAGACATATAAGACGTCGTCGATTTTTAATTTTCGTTTTATTAATATTCGCCTATGATATTAGAAGACGCACTCAAAACAAAAGGGCAAGTATAAACTAGATTTAGAATACTGGTTCGGAATGTAACATATATCGACGTAAGAGAAATAGAGCCTCTCATAACGCAGCTTTCATTTATAGTACGTCACGTATACCCAATGGACTCGTAACTTGTAGGCCAACTTATCATCAATCTGTCTACCACTCAAAAGAGATCATAAATCTGTAATGAACCTACCGTCACGTAGACAATTTCGTAGACTGTTCCACAATTTATAAATCCTCCACACTCTCACTTTCAATCAATTTATAACAAGTCCTTCGTCCTTTTTAGCTCGCCGTTGAAAACGTCCAATCTGACAACGGATTCGAAAATCGCAAGTTTTGTCACCGTTGCTGCTTTCCAATCCAACCCAATTAGGTACGTCCACAGACTCCAAGTTGTTAAATTAACTATTTAATTATCTAGGCTGGCGGTGAAGGCAACAGCGCCAGCAATGGTATCAAATAGAGGGACACGAGGATATTGCACCGGATATCAGAGTAACTGTATAATTTATCGGTTCATTAGTTTCCAGCAGGACAAACGCAATCACCGTCTGACGTAAACTTCATCGGATCCGACTCTTAAACCTAATTAGCACTTATCAACCACAAGGGTTGTTGAACACCCTCTCGGTACACTGGCAACACTTCCAACGTTACCCACTAATTATGGAAGTAATTTCATTAAGGACATATACGTGTGCACTGATCAGTGAGTACAGTTCTGTATAAACCCTAACACATATAGTTGTCGAAGGCAACACCTTCAATGACGGTGACTTTCCGAATGAAGGAATCTGATTTGGTTGTCGACAATTTTCATCAAATGATCGTCTATTTGTTTTGAGTGGATTTTTATTTAAAATTTACAGCAGCCGATTGATTGCACATATGTGGTTGACAGCGAAAGTGTAGTGAGGCTGAGTAAAACCACTTTATTAACTGTTTTTTTTTTAATAATCTGAATAGGATTCAAATATAAGGTATTTGGTGAAATGGAATTAAATGGGTTTCAGCATCAAATTGATTTGCTAACCAAGTATATATAAAATGCATCAAATGTGTAATGATTGCAGTTACAATTTTCTTGATTATATTAAATTCGTAATTGTTGTAAAAGGAAAACATTGTTAGTGAACCGTGTTTTGCCCCTTATTGAAGGTATTACTGTTTTACTGGGTGTGGGTGAATTTAGTGCTAGCTCACAGCCGAATGGAAATTCGAAAACTAAAATTAATTTTTGGAAATTTTACCTCTATATTGTAGCGTGGTGCTATGTAATATTTCTAGGGGTCTTCACTATCCCAATAATTGGCTTGACACATAATCACATAATCTTCCGTAGTATAGATTTGAATCCGCACCCGCATAGGTTCAACTGGTGGTTGTGTACTTCAGTACCGATATAGCTTTGCCGTTCCTGAAAGAAATAAAAAAAATATATATAATTCGATTCGTCCGTTCAGAAATGAGGGATATTTGCAAGTTATTGCTAAATTGAAATAATTAATTTTAAGGTCCTATACTGCTGTCGTGCAATCAGTGGCTTTCTTGTCGCATCAATGTAGTGTTGCAAGTATAAAATTGTATTTAATAATAGTCATAAGATTCTATTCAATAATAAAACTCTACTTAAATATATTAAATTACATTAAAGAAAATAAAATATATATATATTGTGACGAATTTACGAACATGAAGCATGCCATCTAGTGCGAGATAGACGACATAGAGAAGCAGGCAAGCTGACAGCGGAATAATAAGTGTGAGTGAAGAGTCAAGAAGAAGAGAACAAGAACAGCGTAACAAGAGGATCGATGTCAAGGGAAGTGTAAATACCACATGTAGAATAATAAGTAAAAATAAAGTAAATCCATTAAACCCGGAAGAACGAGCTTTTGCAGTTTGATTTAAATTATTTCGCGATCCAGAGATCGGACCTATGGAGCCGCTAAACGTAAAGCCGAAAATCCGTAACAATATATATTATATATGTATATATATATATATATATATATATATATATACATATATATATATATATATATATATATATATATGTATATATATATATCATCATCATCATCATCGGCACTACAACCGGGATCCGGTCTTGGCCTTATTTAACAAATCTCTCCACCGGTCCCGATTTCGAGCCGATTCCATCCAGTTTAGCAGTCCCAGGCACTGGGCGTCCTGGTCTACGCCATCCCTCCATCGCAGACAAGGTCTGCCGCGCTGTCTCCTTCCATACATCCTGCCACAAAGGACTTTCCGGGCAGGCTCCTCTTCGCTCATTCGAGCTAGGTGTCCCACCCACCGGAGTCTACCGAGCGTGATTTTTCTTACAATATGAGCTTCAAGGTAGATTGCGTACAACTCATGGTTGTAGCGTCTCCGGAATCGTCCTCCCTCACATACGGGGCCAACAATTCTCCTTAAGACCTTTCTCTCGAACGCGGCCAAGAGTTCAGAGTGCCTTTTATTAAGCACCCAGGTCTCGGATCCATACATGAGTACTGGTAAGACCATGGTCTTGTACAGTACTAGCTTGGATGTTCTGGATAAATTTAGGGATTTAAAGAGCCTTGATAGACCATAGTAGGCTTTGTTGGATTTAATCAGCCGTTCGCATATTTCTTCTTCCATATTGATATCGGCTGATACTATATATATATGTTATATATATATATATATATATATATATATATATATATATATAACATATATATATATATATATATATATATATATATATATATATATATCTATCATCATCATCATCATCGGAACTACAACCTGGAACCGGTCTTGGCCTTATTTAGCAAGTCCTGAGGCTTGTTAAATTTTCCATAATGATTTGTTTTTTCCGGGCAAGGTCATTAGTCTTGCGCCAGAGGCTCCCCGACGGGGAATCGAACCCCGGTCTCCCGCATGACAGGCGGGTATACTAACCAGTATACTATTGAGGAGCTATATATATCTATACTCGTGTTAAAAACAAATGGTCTATTTTACCCTCTAAGTGCAAACTAAATTTCGTGTGTGTATATAGTTACAAAATAGTCATAATGTAGGGTGGGCCTTAAATTTTTGCAAATGGCAAGACTTGATTTATTAGAAATCGTTAGGGGGGGGGGGGGGGGGGGGGGGGGGTGCGCGAATGGTTGCAATTCTTTATACATTTATTAGGAGAAAATCACTTGCCATTGCAGCTAAAGAAAACGTTGCGTTACATGAGGTCTCACAAGAGAAACGCCGGAGAATGCGGTAACAATTAGAGCTCTGAAGCCTAAGAGAATGGCAACGAAGGTGGGGTTCTTCCTCCAAAGGAGAATGTACCCGTACTATAATACCTGATGTAGAAACCTGGGTGTAAAGAAAATATGACGAGCTGAAGTACCACTTGACTCAGCTGATATCAGGACATGGATGCTTTCGGGAACACCTGCACAAGTATAAGCATGCGAATCATCCATACTGCTTGTACTGCAAAGGTAAACAGAAAATTTGGAACACATACTCATAGTTTGAGTGAGATTCGAGACTACACGAACGATTTTGGAGAGACGTATGAGAAGGACAGTTATTCTGACAGGAGTAATAGCATACATGCTAAGTTCCAAACAAGCATAGTCAGTAGCAAATGATATTCTATGCGACATGATGCAGCAGTTGCGACGCGACAAGCGGAATAACAGGCAAACTCCGCCCCGCCTCGCGATGGAATATCTACTGTAAAAGAAAGTACCGCGGTGATCAACGGGAATATGTACCTGTCGGGAGGAGGTCCAGAGGTATCTTTTGAAGATTCCCACCTTCATATCAAAACCCAAAAAAAAAAAAATAAATAAATAAATAAATAAAATTAAAAATATATATATATATATATATATATATATATATATATATTTTTTTTTTTAATTTATATATGTATATGAATATATATATATATATATATATATATATAAATATTATATATATATATACATATATATTTATATATATATATATATATATATATATATTATTTAATGAAGACAAAACAAAATACATGATTACGGCGAGAGCGGGTGGACCTCAGAGGCAAGATATTTGAAAAAGTTAAAGAATTTACGACACTGACGGCCAGTAACGAAATGTCGAAGGAAATTAACAAAAGACTGCATTCCGGCAACTCTAGTTGGCACGCAGTCAGTAAACCGCTGAAATCCAGACTGCTATCACGTAACATAAAACTCCGTGTCTATAGAACCACAATCATGCCGATTGTTCCATATGGATGCGAAACATGGGCTCTCACAAAGCGGGAAGAAAACAGATTCCTCGTATTTGAGAATAAAGTTTTGAGGGGTATCTTTGGTGGTAAATATGACGAGGAGAAAGGGCAATGAAGGAAACTCCATAACCACGACTTGGAAGAGCTATATCGCAAACCTACAATGGTGAGAGTAATCAAGTCGCGAAGATTAAGATGGACCGGACACGTGGCGCGAATGGGCAACGATAGGACCGTGCATAGAATTCTTGACGGTAGACGAACGGGAAAGAGACCGGCCGGACGGCCGCGACGGAGATGAGAGGACAATGTTAGGTTTGACCTAGAGGAGGTCGGATCGAATGGTCAAGCGTGGAAGGAGAGCGCACAGGACAGGGAACGATGACGGAGTCGAGTCGGTGAGGTCATGAACTTCCGGGTTCCTACAGGCCATTAAATAAAAAAAAATGTATATACATATATATTATTTATATAGATATACATATATGATAATATAAAATAAGTTTACACAGCGAAGATGCTTTTCTTATATTAATATGAGTAGAGTAAGTCGGGCAAACCCTTAAATTGACCGGGAATTAATGCTTATATTAAAGAAGAGGTTTATATTGATATAAATTGGTATATGTCTCAATAAAGTTTACCTCACTTTTGCCCAAAGGTCTCCGAAAATCGGGTCTTCAAATGCTGAATTTTCAAACATGTAGAATGATAAAAAGTGTGGAATTTTATAAAACATTAATAATAATAGTCGTCCATTAACTGGATGTCTAAATCAAATCTGTCCACTGCCACTAGAATATCCGCATCATAACAAAAAAAGAGAGCGAAAATATGCCTTCCTACCCGTCGAAACCAGTGCAACCCCCAAAGCTGAACTAAATGTATAAATAATATAGGGTGGGCCATAAAGTTTTGCAAATAGCAACACTTGATTTCTTAAAAACCGTTAGCCGTGTAGCGATGCTAAATCGTTACTCCCATCCAAATCACCGATATCACCAATAATCCCGTCCAAATCCCCAATACCTCCCATAATCCAAATCCAAATTCCATATTGAATCATATGAGAGACGAATTAAACTAAAAGTTAATTTGTCGCACATTGATTCAATTCCCAAAATCCTGGCATCATGAAATGCTTAATTCGAAACGCATTTCATGATTTCCCTTCCAGGAACCTATCCAACTAAACCTTTAGTCAATTCCCAGAACACAATTCCAATTGAAGCACACAAAATCTTGTGTGTGCTTCTTGGAATTTTTACATTAAAAACGTTGACAAATCTCAACGAGAAAAAGAATAAAAGGCCGGTAATTTTCAATTTCGAGATCACTCAAGGTTTCGAAGGGCGAACCGCTTGTCATACGAGAGTCAAGATTCCAAAGAGCGAACCGCTGCTCATACGATAAATGAATTAAACCTAGGAGGCCAAAGCTAGCCCAACAATTTATACTTAACCTAAATTTCAAACGTAAACAATAAAACGACAATTAAAGAAGTAAAGAGTTGGCGGTTTCATTACAAAATCAAAGAGGACCAGAGTGAACTGACAAGGACCACCCTCGCTGTCAAGGAGGCCGCAACAGCAGAGTGTCCCGTCCGGAAGCTCCCACGCTCACCGGAGGAAGTTGCGAGGACACATTTCTTGCGCCGCCCACTCAAGCGGTAAACGGCCCCCCAAGAGGATCGTCCACAGGGACGACCAAAACATCCACCAAAGGAGGTAAGCCATCTTCTTTCTAAATTTACAGAGATGATACCTCAACAGCGGGAATGGCGCGCGAGTGGCGGGGACGTTGTCATTTAAAAAAAAATGAAATTCAATAAACGTTTATTACGATAAATAAATATAATACATAATATTTGTAGTTTTATTTTTATTCATGTATCAAGAATGCAAACATTTCTGGTCCAACCTATATGAGGGTAGTTTGATTAGTCAGTGACTTTTCGTATAAAAGATACTTTTTTCGGCAAATAAACATTTTATTTCGCAACATATGATCCTTTTAGCTCGATACATTTAGTCCAGCGTTTTTGTAATTTTTTTTTATTTCTTCCAAATAATAGGTTTCCTCAAGGCCCTCAAAATAGGCGTTAGTTTCTGTGATGACCTCTTCATTCGACCCAAATCTCCTACCGCCCAGCCATTTCTTCAGGTTTGGGAACACGAAGTAGTCGCAGGGGGGCAAATCTGGAGAATATGCTGGATGGGGTAGCAGTTGGTAGCCCAATTTATGGATTTTGCTTGATTACGCTTAATCAATACACGAATTTCACTTTTTTCCATTTTCGTTAAAATTCACGACGTTGTGCCTTTTCAATGGCTGTCAAACACAATTTAATTGACGCAGCTTGCTCAAACTTTGGCGGTAGTCTATTCATAGATGGTATTTGATGGGAGCAGCATCATTGTATCTAAAGTTACTGTGCGGTAAATTCAAAAAGTCGCTGATTTATCAAACTGCCCTCGTATCTCCTCAAGGCCACCAAAATACCTCTACTGCAACGATACACCATTCAAAAACTTCGTACTTCGTTAAAAACAATCGTGAACATTACGTTGACATCTTTGCCATCGCATTATTAATGAAAACCCGAGTCTTGTAGATACATATTATATACTTTCATAGACCAAAACTTGAAACTGCCTTGCATAAAATGCTTCAGGTGCGAACGAGGCATTTGCCGTTAAATGTCTTTCCTAATGCTACCTGAGGAAAGCAAGATACTAAATGATTTCTCAAATGAAGTGGAAAAGGCTCTGTTGGAGAGGAATACTTTTCCTCCACCAAGCAGATTTTATGAACACCACGTGTGTACTTCCAACTCTGTGTGGAGTACAGTCCTCACCTCCCAATCAGCCTTCAGTAGTCTTCATTAAATACGGATGATTGCGTTATCAGGTGCTCTTCGGTTTCATGTGCCTCCTGAGAGGATACAGAATTATCCAAGTCCACTTCAGTAGCACGACTCCCCCATAAATACCATACGTCTTGGCTAATTGACTAAGAAATACCGAAACAAAATATCACATGCCTCCAAGTGTATTAAGTGCGTGATTATTTGTTGCCAGGAAGTATGAGAAATGAAACATTAATCTTTCACCATTTGCTTCCCAGAATTTTCTGATCTCGGTTGCTCATTTCACTTTATCCGTTTGATTTGGTAATTACGAGAATGCCAGGAATGTGGTCCTACTGGCTTCAGTATTGTAGACAGGGATAAGAAAATAATGACCCGCCTTACGAAACTGATGCTACACATATTATCCAAATGTAACCTTTGGAACTGTTTTGGAGAAGAAATGAGATGATAGCGATATATTAACAATCCAACCGTATTTGCTAAGCTTCGTCTCGAATGGCTTTCCTATTATCCCATAATTGGTGTCCATTATGTAGGATGGATGTTAATATGTTAAAAGTCACGGGGTGTTTGTATGGTGTCTTATATTATGTAGGTGGGTGGGTAAATTGAGTGACCTGGAATGCTGAAGAGCATCAAGCATGAAAAATATGTACAATTGTTTTGGAAACTGAAATATTTTGATTAAATTTTTGCGAATGAGAATTATGTTAACCGTTTACAACTAAAACTAAATAATTAACAGCAGGGCAAATTCCTTCCTACATGAATTCAATTCACGTTCATAGTCAGATGGGTGACCCAGCACTCAACAAAAAAACACATAAATCTGGCAGTCCAGATAACATTTACCTTACAAATTTGGACAAATGTGTTTTTTTTTTTGTTCTCTTAAAACACTATGACTGCTTTACCGTTTATTCTATTCAACTGGTCAATTCAAAAAAAAAAAAATTAAAGGTTACAGATATAGAATCAATTTGCAAAATAAATGATCCATTGTTTTCCTTTTCCTATCGCTGTATAGAACTAATTTATATTCTATCGAAGGCGATTAACTGTCAATTTTTGAGATGACTGTAAACCGTCGACGAGCTTAGTGACGGTCAATAGGTTCGAATGCCATGCCAGACTGCACCGAAAGAAAATAAACAAATTACCAACTGTATACCCGAGCATTAACGTACAATTCATGGCTTGTATAGTGACATAAGACATTCTCGGTTTACACAATCGGGGTCCGATATACCGGCGATTTAGCTCTAACTGTTTTAACGAGATTTCGAATCGCATTCATCATAAATTC
This sequence comes from Microdon myrmicae, assembly GCA_963931805.1. Lineage (NCBI taxonomy): Eukaryota > Metazoa > Arthropoda > Insecta > Diptera > Syrphidae > Microdon > Microdon myrmicae. Next base: position 109,434,346 of record OZ007501.1, read on the forward strand.
GCGAAATGCTATGAGCATATCGCCCATTGGATATTGAATATTCAGAGTACCAAAGCAACAATGAAACTAACATAACAATTTAAATGAGCACACGATTAAGATTCTGGCAAAAGAGTCAAATACTTTATGTAATTATTATGGTAAAAGTGAGTGGGGAAGCGAAATGACCGCTAATATCTAGATGCAGTTTTGGTTAATTTTTTTTTTTTTTTTGTGAATCAAGTTATTTAACGCACCCAAGAGCTATTCTTCCGGTATTAAGTGTTGAGTAACAAATCGACTGAGAAATATGCACATTTAAATCCCGACAAGGTTCTGTTAATAGAATTAGATAGAGCACTGTGTAGTGCTCTAAAAAGCCCTACCACCTTTTTCCCCCATTCCTACAATATTACTCTAAAACCCAAAATCCAGTCAAAACCCGAAAAAAACCCAAACATGATCCAAAATTCGCAATAAACGAACCAAACATCCGTTTATCGCTTAATATTTGCTCCCACGGCATAATTTAATCCAAAACCTAAATTGAAATTAAAATTCACAATAAAGGAATATTCATTTATCGTTTCACATTTGCCCCACGCCATCATCAAAATCCAAAATGCAGAGATCGTTATCTCTATCTGGAAAATTCCATCAAGTTAAACAAATAGAAAACCGAATCCAGATACATATCAACATCTGCACAATAGTTTCGTAAGAATTCAAGAAACTGAATTCTTATCTTAAGTAAACACTGAGCATCTCAGTCAGGATACAAAAATCGAGAAATTGTGCATTTTTGAGATCTCAATTTGTTTTCCTTTATAAAGGAATAGTAAAGTGATCTCCGGGCCGCGGCCAAAGACGTGATCTGCGTTTACTACCGCACCCAAGACTTGTCGGTCTTGTATGATTTCTTTCCCACCATCCCTCTATACAAGTAGTTAGAGAACACCTGGACTAACACTGTCTACACTATCCTTGGATACCCCCCTTTTTTCTTTTCTCTTCAGATATCGAGAGACCGAGCCCACCATCCTCATGGATGTGGGTGATTCTGGTTATCGCAAGATGACCAGAAGCAAGAGACAACATATGTCCTTGTCTCGCTAAAGTCGGCCCCCTCGCCAACCCATTTTTTTTTTTATCTCCGGGCCGCAGTTTAACCTTATTATTTGTCCCGGAAGGAGGTACCCCAGGAGCGAAGCCGCAGTAAATGGGTGTACACTATGCCTGAAGGAAGTATCCCAAGAAAATCCTTGATTAACTTAAGTAAATAAACACTTATACCTAAGGAAACAAAACAAACTTTTCATTTTATCTAACACCGGTTAATTAAAGCCGTGGTACCTCCGGAAAAGACACTCTTGTAGATTAGGAGTATCAGCGGAGACGAGGACTGAGGCCAAACTAAGGACGTTGCTCTTCCCTCAGGATCTGAGGAAGCACGGCGACGACCCCTTTGTAGTACGTTGTTTCAAATGCGGTCTATAAGAGATCCCTCATCCTTTTCGGGACAAGGAGACGCGCTCCCTGAAACAGAAACCTACTACAACTGGATCCGTATACATTGCCATCCGTAATTCGAACTTTTTTACAATTAATAATACTAGATGAAATGCTTATGAATATTACGTTTTAGTCCCGAAAAATTGAATTCTGCTTTGAAAGAAAATCCATATTATGCCAGAAGCTGGCAAGCAATATAATTTCCTATTTGTGGAGTTAACGCCAAGCAGATCGGAATCCAAAAGTTATCAGTAACAATCTCGGTCACATTTATTAAAAGATAATCGGGCACAACAGGGATGTGGCACCTTAAGGTATCGATATTACACTGGTCGTTACGAAACACTCGCGCCATTGCAATAACTCAGTACAAAAGGAAAATATCCGTTCGAAATGAGATGTACATTGAGGTGCACGATTAATAAGCGAAAGCGGGTACAGTGCTCTTTTAGTGATCGCCCGACTGCATCTCTGTAGAACATCAACCTATAATTAGTTTGTATTAGAAGGATTCCCCCTTCCATAGAACTTCCGGCATATTTATCTAATAATCGAAAATGCAAACATATTTGATGGACACAAGAGAATTAAAGGACGTATGGGATTGTCGCGGACTATTGACCGTAACATACGCGTTCCCGATAATTTAGACAAACTCACCTCTCGTGAAGAGTATGTCCTCATTGAAGATCCCCCAGAGAAAGTGGGATCATCAGGTGCTTACATAAGGGGAATGAATGAAAATCATTCCCACCACGACTTAAAAAAGAGAGTAATGCACAATCTTACTTCACATCGCCATAAACTGGGGAGTTGACCGACAAAAATTTTAAACTTGACGGGCACCAATACTGGAAATTCCCCTCTCGAGATTGACATTCGGAGCATATCGGTATGCGAATATGAACTAATTAAAAAAATGACTTTCTATAATAAATAGGATTCCAAATATTGTTCCCAAAAAATCACTCCCAGCGAACAATTATACCACTTCAATAAAATGGTCCATAATTTGTATTACTCAATATATTTAAAACAGAATTTCTTTCTGAGAAAGAGTAAAGAGAGAATCAATTCCGACATAAGGAATCCAAACGCATGTTTCCAAAACAAAATGCAATGCCCTCCAATTATAGTTTACAAAACTAATCTGAAACAGTTCATAACCCCAAGCTCGTGGCCCTTTCAGCTTCAAGGTAGCGGACCCTATCCTTATAAAACCTTATAAAACGCATGGAGATAACCAAGAGTTTAGTTAAATACCTTGGCATCTGGCTAGATCAATATCTGTATTTCAACAGACATGTAGAGGCTGCTTTGGTCCAAGCTAGGCAAAATTTTTCTAGGACAAAGAGGTTATTTCACAGTAGCCAACTTGACAGTAGGGTAAAAGTCATATGCTACATGGCGCTAATCAGGCCAATGCTCATATATGGTTGTCCAGTATGTTTTAACATAGGTCTAAATTTGATGGAAAAGATTCGGATGTTCGAAAGGAAGTGTCTCAGAACTTGTCTCAGATTATATCGAACAACGGAATCGGACTACAAAAAGTACTACTCAAATGAGAGTTTATATAATGAAGCCTGCATAAACAGGGTGGATACTTTAATGATCAAGTTAATCAGAGGACATATTGCGAGAGCAATAAGCTCGTCCAATGACCTAATTTTCGGGGCTTATTATCCAAATACCCTGTACTATGAGAACGTGCGTCGCAACGGTTTTATTCCACCAGAGGCGTTCCGTGATTTGGACATAAAAGGGCTTATACAGCATAGATCCGGAATTCTGCTGATCTATCATGTAAGTAGATCATCCGTAGACGGGCTATTGTGCTATGACCGGGAAGTAACGCGCACCGAAGAGAAGCCCTTGCGCTTCAGTAGGGCTATCTCCCACAGAGACCGGGACGTTAGTATTGGACAGCGTCAACAGTTCTGGTGGTTGAATGGCATATAAAGACCTGGATATCAATGTCGGTATAGAATACCAGTATCATCGGCCAGCTTACATAAACTTAGCTTTTCTAGAATTAGGGTAGTATAAGATTTAAGTTAAGTTAATTTCTTTTAAATAAAATTAAACAAAAAAAAATATTGTGTAGGTTAAATTTTAAGAAAAAATCAAAAAAAAAAATTCGACACAAAGTTTTCCAAATGTTTCTTTGTCATTCAATTAATCATAAGTACAGCCACAAACAAAGTTCTGTCACCGAAAGGCAAATTATACAATAGTTATGTAATGTTTAGTTTAGAGCGTCTGCGTAGGACCAGTAAGTTATAATATAAGATAATTAAGCTAGAATTTAAGCATTTTTTGTCAAGCATGTAATTTAGAAACTAAGAAGATAAGAAGAAAATTCCAAAATGTTTTAAAAATCAAAATCAATCAAATCTACATGAAAACATTTTCCAACCCTTTCACGCACAATCTCGCAACAAGCCGAAATTCTTAAATCAAAAGATTTACAAAATTCTCCAAGCAAGGGCAAAGACCCGAAGGGGGTACAGGCCAGCGAGAACCGAACCAAATCCAATGAATCCGTAAACGGAAAGGTGAGGATAAATTTGTGTCCTCATATAAAAGGGCCTGCATGGGCGGCCCTCGCGCTCGTTGATTTCAAGTTCACGACAAGCGCAATATTTTCGAAATTCGGCGTGAATTTTCCTGTAGTGTTTCGTCAAAACTAATTAATACTTGAAGTTTCCCTTAAACTCAATAGTGCAAAATCGAATATTGCGTCCAATCAATAGTCGCTATCGTTGGTAGTGTTACGAAATATTAACTGTAAAAAAATAACAAATTAAGAACAAAGACTAATTAATATTTGAAGTTCCTTTAAACGCAAAGTGTGAAATCGAATATTGCGTCCAAACAATAGTCACTGTCGCTGATAGTGTTACGAAATATTAATTGTAAAAAACAATAAATTAAGAAACAAACTAATTAATTCTCCTTTTTTCTTCTTTTTTTTAACTCAGGAGTGTGAAATCGAATATTGGGACAAAAACAGTAATCAGTGTTTCAAATTCATATACGAATATTATTTAAAGCGAGCTGAACAACTATCAACCCCAATTAACCTCCAACACCAGGTACGATGCTACCAACAACAAGCACTATAAAATATAGACAAAGGAAGAAATCGTGAATACGATTATTCTACATAATTATTAGTTTAATATAAATTTTGTGTGCAAAAATATATTGCAACAGCTATAACAAGCCTAATTCTTTCAGAATTTCCTATGGGTTGAAGCTGGTATTAAAACCTTTAATTAAAAATGACTGTAGCTTGTTTTCTTTATTAGAATATGAAAAGTATTCGGAGGTGGTTTCCTTCAAAATGTTTTTGACTTCACTGTCTATTCTATTCTTGCCTTTGCAAATCTGTGAAGATGTAGTTATGATGCCTAACATGGGCACGGGTGCACTTTTCCCCAAACGATGATCCGCAGAAGATTGTTCACAAGAATATCCAATTAAAAAGCACTGGTTCTTTCTTGTCTAACTTAGTTTATTTGATTTATTGATATTATGTTTCATCATCATAATCATCGAGATCCGGTCTTGGCCTTATTTAACAAATCTCTCCACCGGTCCCGATTTCGAGCCGATGTCATCCAGTTTGGCACTCCCAGGCTCTGGGCGTCCTGGTCTACGCCATCCCTCCATCGCAGACAAGGTCTGCCGCGCTGTCTCCTTCCATACATCCTGCCACAAAGGGCTTTCCGGGCAGGCTCCTCTTCGCTCATTCGTGCTAGGTGTCCCGTCCACCGGAGTCTACCGAGCGTGATTTTTCTTACAACATTAGCTTCAAGGTAGATTGCGTACAACTCATGGTTGTAGCGTCTCCGGATTCGTCCTCCCCCACATACGGGGCCAACAATTCTCCTTAAGACCTTTCTCTCGAACGCGGCCAAGAGTTTTATTAAGCACCCAGGTCTCGGATCCATACATGAGTACTGGTAAGACCATGGTCTCGTACAGTAGTAGCTTGGATGTTCTGGATAAATTTCGGGATTTAAAGAGCCTTGATAGACCATAGTAGGCTTTGTTGGATTTAAGCAGCCGTTCGCGTATTTCTTCTTCCATATTGTTATCGGCTGATACTATTGACCCAAGGTAGTTAAAGGATTGCACTACTTCAAATTCGTGCTCCACTACCCAGATAGTTTGACCAACGTTAGGTCTTCCCTTCGCAGAAGTTGCCACCATGTACTTAGTTTTCCCCTCATTAATATGCAGTCCCAGTTTTTGTGCCGCCTGCTCGATCTGGGTGAAGGAGTCCTGTACAGCCGATTCGGTTCTACCGATGATGTCGATGTCATCTGCGTAGGCAAGTATCTGGCTAGACTTGGTGACAATAGTCCCTATGGTTGTGATGCCAGAGTCACGGATTGCTTTCTCCAACGCCAGGTTGAAGAGGAGGCAGACCAGACCGTCCCCTTGTCAGAGTCCATTATAGATGTTTATTGGTTTGGACAGCAATCCCGCTACTTTTACTTGACTAGTTACGTTGGTCATGGTCAACCTACAAAGTCGTATCAATTTGTTTGGAATGCCGAATTCTCTCATGGCATTATATAGTTCTACCCTGGCTATGCTGTCGTAGGCGGCCTCAAAGTCTATAAACAGATGATATAATGGAATCTTAAATTCCAGACATTTTTACATCGCCAGCCTAAGGGTGAATATCTGATCAATCGCTGATTTGCTTGGGATGTAGCCACACTGATATTGACCAATGATGGCTTTAGCGTATGGGGATATCCGGTTTTGTAGGATAGTGGAGAGCATCTTATAGGCGGTACTCAGCAATGTCATACCCCTATAGTTGCTGCGAAGTGTGATATCTTCGTTCTTATGTATGGGGCAAATTATACCGCAACGCCAATCTTCCGGCATCTCCTCTTGCTCCCATACGTGCACCACGATCTCATGAATTGCGTGATGTAACGCTGTCCCTCCTTGTTTGATCAGCTCAGCTGGTATGCCATCAGCTCCAGGGGTTTTATTTGATTTGAACTGTCTAATGGTTTTTAATGTTTCCTCAATGCTTCGTGGCGGCAGCATTTGGTCTTGGTCTTGCATTGGTGGAGCCTCCAATTCTTCTGTGAGCTGACCATTTAGCAATTCATTCAAGTGCATCTCTCATCGCTTCAGAATTCCTTCAGGATCGGTGATCAGATTACCCTCTTTATCCTTGCAGTAAGTGCAGCGTGGCGTGTACTGCGTCATACTGCGGATCATTTAGTAGAACTTCCGTGCCTGGTGCGGACATCGTTCTCTGCTTTTTTCTATTTGACAGACAAGGCTTTTTCCCCAGACACTTTTCTTTCGTCTGTGAAGTCTTTTTTCAGATCTTCTGAGCTCTCTGTATTTCTCCTCGCGCACCCGCGTCCTATGAGGCTGCTGCATTGCCGGGTATGCAGCATTCTTATGTTCAGTCGCTAGTTTGCACTCATCATCAAACCAGTCGTTCCGATCTCTACGACTACTGCCTAAGATGGAGTTGGCGGTACTAATGACAGTATTCTTAAGGCGTGTCCATTTCTCTTCTACGCCCGGCATTCTGGCCCCAGGACTTATTCTCCCTCCGTCGAGCTCTTCGAGGGCGGGTCTTAACGCATGATCAAAGGTGTTGCTGGTATTCTCATTGCGTAAGGCAGCCGTGTTGATTCGAACCTGATCCGCGGATGCAATACGTCTCCGTAAGGCAATCCGCGCTCAGAAAACTGTACCAACAAGATAGTGATCCGAGTCGACGTTGGCACCTCGGTACGTTCGTACCGTCATCAGGCTCGAGGAGTGGCGGCGATCTATCAGCACGTGGTCAATTTGGCTAGGGTAATTTGTCGTGACAACTAATTAAATATTTTGATAAATTCCCCAGCGGTTGCATGAATATGCAACATTGTCGTCTGCTTCGACTTGTTGTTGCTAACCGATGGAAATCTCATGGGCTAGCAAAAATGGAGTTGCCGTATGGCAAAAAGGTAGCTGAATTCAATTATGCATTATCTGCATAGAAGAATGAATTCAGCTACGCGTCCATTTGGGAAATATGATATTCCAGGTGAATAGCATGAACGGTGGGATAGGGGTTGATGTGACGCGCTGTTAGCGGTCCAAATAAGCCGGAAATTGTGGTTGAAATTGTGTGTTAGTTCTCCATGTAATATAAAGAACCCGCACAGATCTCCTATTTCTAATGATTTGCGAAACAATAAAATTATCGCTACCTTTTATTTTTAAAGCTTACCTAAGATTTCCCGTCTTCAGTGAAGATGTGTATTGTCTGCCCTTGCTGCTAGCTTTTGTTTTAACTCGTTAACATTGCACTCACCGAATGTTTACACTTGTACTTAACGTTTTTCGCTGTTTCAATTTTTACCACTGAGAACATAACCCTTTTATTTTTGTTAGTTAACTATTTTCGCACAACACGGAAAAAAGCACAAACGAAAACATGGTTTTCTACTTAACATACATCGTATAACATTTCCGATCCGTATGAGAAACGAATCATCACCAGTTTGGAGGTGATCTGTCAAGAAATGTGATTACAACAGCTACTTAAGTCAATGGATATCAGTAGGGTGTGCCGATTTTTCAACAGAATATATAGTATAACTGCAGTATTCAAATACTGTCGTATATAAACATTTTAAAATGCTCCTTATATCTAAAAACAAAAGAAGTTTTAAGATATCTAACTTCCGACCAAAGTCACTGCTATCTAATATAGAGAAACTATTAAAAAAAATGTATCCACTCGCAAATGGACAGGCATACCCTAAATGTAATCAAAATTATACGAGACTTCGAATTTCATTTTTGAAATACCATTCCTCAACACATGCTCTTCTTAAATTACACACTAATTTCACTCCCAAATTAGACGGGAAAAATAAGCAGTGGCGTGTACACTTAACGTGGAAAAAAATGTTCGGCATTCTTGAGGGGAAGAATTGATACACTAGGGAACTAAAAATAGCTTTCTCTCTAATATAAGATATATGATACATAACTTTGTGAACAGACTCGCTGGCTACATTGAAAACACAGGAAAAATACGTTCCATTTTATGTACTGTTAAACCTCCCCATATCATGTTTACTAAGCAGTATAATAGCTGGATTAGTATTGGCTTACATTTGGTACATTACCTATAAAAAGCTTATGGCTTCAATACACATTTCACCGAACCATATAAATCACCTTCGAAATTACAGCAGTACGTTTTTATAAAAGACTACATTGCAGCCCAAAAATTCCCGATCTAAGGTTAGTTCAAACCAAACAAATGTTCCTTGTCCTTTGTGGCAAATAATTTTAACTTAATTGCATTTGAAGAAGCTCCGGAATTACCGCTGGCCATCAACCTGAACAAACAGGAGCGATAAAAATGAAAACCTGTGTCTAGAACAAGGATGTTACTGTGACGTTCGAAACACGATACTTTGTATCCCCCTTCAAAGTTGACCAACACACCCAAGTCCATTAGAAACACATCAGCCAAACGTGAACTTTATTCGGGTGTATTCGAAATTACTCCTCGAAGGATGTTGATTGATGTAGCTAATGAATACAACTTTAGCTACAAAAAAGTAAAAACAAAGTCAATGTTATATAAGAACAATAATTAATCCGCACACCTCGCCAATCAGCCACCATCCCCGTAAATGGTTCGGGGGTGAGCTAGATGCAGCTAGTTGTAAACAATACCGACTAAAAAAGATGTCCTGTTATTGAAATGTCGTTTTCGACGAACAAAATTACCCCCTAAGGATTGTGTTGTGGACAATCTATCTTTTCCTTTTAAGGAGAACGAAGTCAGGGAAGTTCTTATTGTCAATTAGAAAGATTATCAGGAAACAATGCTTAAGGACAATAATTACAACGATGTTTCAATTAGTGTGCGTTGGAAAACTTATTCCTTCATGCCTGAGCCCCACGGTGAAAGATAGACATTCTGTGCTTTAATACAGATGAGTTTTGGGGGAAAAAAATGTATACATTTACAGGCAATATTTTACCACATCTTTTGAATTCTGTGACAATTTTAGCTGTATTATTATAGAGTGCAACTATGGGAGCATTAATTATGGAAAATAGTAAATGAAGAATGGGGAAAGAAGATGTTGCCATTCAAAATAAAAATTTAAATACTGACTAATTAAATCAAGTAAGGGGAAAAAAGTCCAAAACAAAGATGAATTAGTATTTGAAACTTTGTAAGGCGGATTTTAAAGTTTACTTTCTTGTTAAATTTTAATTTAAATTTTTTTCTTCATTCCTTATTTTATAATTTTCAGGAAAATGTCGGAGGAGGCGGAAGACATTCAGCAAGTTCTGTTGAGTAACGACCGTGATCATACCTATACTCGTAGAAGAGAGATAGGCATGATGCGTTGCGCCTATGTTCTAACGAAGGAATTAATCGGCTCACAACTGGGCCCCCAATAAGTTTCACACCTCGTTTTTGCATCCTATGGAGCACGTGTAGTGCAATTTTGGGTGCACCTGACCAAATATGGGAGTTGAACTCAATTTTTGGACGAATACACGCCTTGTAAATAGTGGCCAGGTTGGATGGAGTGAAGTATCTTTTCCATCTCTTAAGGAACCCCATGCATTTGGCCGCACTTTTCGCAGCTTCAAAAATGTGGTCGCTCCAATTAAGAGTCGAATTAATTTCAGTGCCAAGGATTGATAGTTCCTTCATTCCGTCGATAGAAGTGCCATTCATCGACAGTATATTTACTTTGGGGTGCAACTTTGGGGTTCACCTTTGATGAACCTTGGGGAATACCTGCATTAATTTTATGGGAGACAGATTTGACACCATCAAGAACCACTTGGATTGAACGGCCAGAAAGATAGTCTTATGGGGGTTCTCTATACCACATGGAGAACCAACCCACAATGCCAACCATTCTTTACCGCTAACAGCGCGTCACCCTAACCTAACCAACTCCCCATTCAAAACATGCAAAACACATCCCAATCAGCAAGCGCATCCATCCCGAACTTGCAAGAATCCATCTGCCAATCTGCAATGGAAGACATTTCCCAAAACTCCCAACAGAATACAATTCAATAGAATACATTCTAAATCATCTCCCCCAATTACATCAGCCCACATACATTTTCCCAAAATTGCTTCGGTCAACTCTCTACTTAAGTTATATTCTTTCCTTGCGACCAAACAAGCTTAATTTCCCCGAAATGCATATGCTGTAATGAAACGCATATTCAACTCCATAACGGAACATTAACCATCACCACCAACTATACCGAGCCGTATACGTTTCCCCGAAATTACTCCGGTTAATATCTTATCTAAACGATATTCCTTGCTTGCACCCAGCAATTCCAACTTCCCCCGAAAATGCATGCCCATACTTGCTCGCGTTCCCAATTCCAATTTCCCGGTACACACAACCAACGAATCCAACTCAGCTTATACGGCGAGGATTCGCTGGAACTGAATTCTTATGCAAGCATAGCAATTCTACTCGGAATTCCTAGTAAGTGGCAGTGAGCTTACTTCGCCATGACTCAACTACCAAGACACCCTGAATAGATTCTTTCCTTCATTAATCAGTCATAATTCAACCAGCAAGGCGGTCGGGCCGTCCGCCGTCCACCGTACCATCATCACATCCGTAATATAATAAATAATAGTTAAAGTGGAGTTGCCTTGTGTGTTGCTTACATTACCCGGGCCCCTTCTTCGCGCGTAATCATTTATACAGTGAAGTTGATCTTTATATATAACGAAAGATATGATCAATGGATAGTTACTCGGTGATGCTTAATTACTCTGTAAAAATGACGTACCATATTACGCGTAAAATAATTGTAAACCTTCACCAGTTTTAGGCAGTTTTTAAATAAAAGAACATTTTGCTACCAACTAATCGTCTCCTGCGTATTTATTCCTCTGTGATGTGCCCGCTCCACATTCCGCTCAACGGCCGCATCATTTAGACTGCAAAAAAACAATAAAATTTAGAACCCAATCCGTGCGTTTTATTCTCCGGTGACTACCATCTGGGTGTTTCCGCTTTTTTCCTGGGTGACCATTTCCTGCGGACAATATACGGTGGAACTTTTAGTGACGGCGCGGCGGGACGAAGTAGAACCCCGTGTCGTACGCCGGCACCACGACTTCCTCCCCACAGTCTCTTATCCATTGGATCAGAGAATTGTCCACTCCATATGAATGCAATTTTGACAAACTAGCTGGATGCCAATCTCTGTCGAAGGTTTTAGAAATATCCAATGCGACTACCTTGCCTTCACCGATCTGCAGTGGACCTGCTGCTACGAAAGCCATATTGTCGGTCATTGAGGAGGTCATTTGATTCCAGTTATTTCGAAAGTTGACGGTTGATAAGAGATTCCAGTACCTTCGAGAGAATAGAAGTTATTGCTATGGATCGATAAGAAGAAAGGGATAATTTGTTACCCGTTTTGTGAATTGGCTGAATGTTCACTGACTTCCATCTATTTGGGAAACGGCCAGTAGAATAAGACAAATGGAAGAGTTTCCGCAGTGGTTTATCGAGTGAAGAGGAACATCTCTTCTAGAGGATTGGTAATGCCATTTGGACCGACGCGGTGGTGGGAGCGAACATACAAGGTTAAGTCTCTTATTGTTTTCAACCCGCTGGAGGCCAGGACGATCCTTGTCCCTGTTCAATCCAAGTTGACATGCAGTCATCACGTGACACCCCTGGATAGCTACTTTGGCACCCGCAAAGTAGTGAACCAATGCAAGCAGCTGTATCCTTAGAAAGGGTGGCGCGAGGCTAATAGCCTTACCCGGAAAAACAAATTATTATCGACAATTCAACAAGTCTCGGATAAGGACCGGATACCGGTGGAGAGACTTGTTAAATAAGGCCAAGACCAGATCCCGGTTGTAGTGCCGATAATAATGATGACGATGAAGTCGTAGCTGTGTTCGAGAGGAAGATCTTAAGAAGAATTGTTTGCCCCGTATGTGAGGGGGGACGATTCCGGAGACGCTACAACCATGACTTGTACGCGACCTACCTTGACATTATTGTTGTAAGAAAAATCGAGATCAGTAGACTCCGGTGGGCGGGACACCTAGCTGGAATGAGTGAAGAGGAGATTGCCCCGGAAAAGCCTTTGTGGCAGGATGTATGGAATGAGACAGTGCGGCAGACTGGAGAATGGCCTAGACCAGGAGTGCCATACTGAGTGACATCGGCTAGAAATCGAGACCGGTGGAGTGACTTGCTAAATAAGGCCAAGACCAGATCCCGGTTGTAGTGCCGATGATGATAATGATGATTATATAATACTGTGGGTGGTCTTGCTAGGGGCGTCGGCACGGACGCAGGTTGAGCAAAACACCCTGGATTGATCACTGAGAATTGTTCTTCGACAATGCTCGAAAGGAAACGGAAAAGCACTGATGGTAAGCACCGAGAAAAGTTCTTCGAGAGAAGCGGGACTCCACTCCAAAAGGGAAAGAAAACACAGCAAGTTATTTTTAATATTATTGTTCCTTTATTTGTTCTGTAGACTCAATTTTAATTTTCACTGTGCACTTGTTATTTACGGTGTGGTACACGAACTCTCTGAAACAACGTCACATCCATATTTGGATAACGATTGTAAATTTATTCCTATTGTTTTGGCACTCGGTCGGCCAATATGTGAAATTGCTGCGAACGGCAATCTCTGCCTTGCAGTTCCACCAACAACTTCTTCTGGTGATGGACCGTGGGGATAATCAGGAACAAGGTTGTCTCTGTTGGAATCAACTACTATCTCCAATAAGGTTACTTAACGGGCCACCAGCACGGTATATAATTGTTGATTGTTGTCGACCTGAAACAATTGCTATTGTAAAGAAAAAGGAGAAACGAATACCTTAAGTTGGCCTCAAGAAAGGAATCCTCAAGATAAAGTAAGAACACGGTCGCTAACTGTTGTGAAGCTCTAAGTTTATTTATTATTGGTTTATATAGATTAGATTAGGTTTTTATCTACTTCTCTCGAAAGAAATTTACGACGATGTGACAGCTCATTTTAATATTATTGAATGTCGGCTATTTGCTGACATTTGTTATTTGTGTTGTCATGGCTGCCTTCAGTAGTGCCTGCGCTGGCCGCATCCAGCGTTGCCATCGTGTGCTGCTCCGTCTCCAACACCTATAAAATATTAAATTCACTTCCACAGAATTTATGTTTCTCGACAAGAACTCGACACGCAAATCTGAATCCCGTTATTTTTGAAGTTACGACAGGACGAATAGCACGACTTGTGAGACTCGACGTCTCTCCTCGACGGATGAATTTTGACTCTCCTGGTGTTGGGCGACATTGACCCAGCTTCGGGGATTGCGATGAATTTCCATACACATCATCGCAGAGGAAACAATCTTTCCTTCGCCCCAATGACCAATGAAAAACGGTTTGCATCTCATTGGAAGGTTCTCAAGAACAATGTCCAGAACAATTGGATGTCTTTACCTTGGAAGGCAAGACAATGACATGCCTAGGGCGAAGGGAACGAAAAGAAAAGGAAAAAAGAAAAACACATATGCCGCAGGTCAAACATATTGATCGATGTATGGACCGGACATATTGCCGCCGTCCGATATAGATAGGTTTCATGATTGACGTTAGTCAATAGAGCCTTTGCCGACGATGGCTAGGCACAGGGTAGATGGGATGGTGTTTACTTAAAAAGTATCGAGGGACATGGTTATGGGGGCAATGTTTTGTTTATCCCATTGCCGACGCGTATAGCGTCATTTGATAGTTCCTTGCATGGAGCATATCGTCGGTCGCTGGGTCGAGTGCATGCTTACTCAAAACAACACTCGATCGATAGTAGGTAGGTAGCTATGGCTACTCTGGGATTTGTCTACCTAAAGATCGACCGGGTGAACATGTCATGCAGCATGTGAGGAAATGCTCCTCGTCTCTGCATATTGACATGTTCCATGTTTATGCCGGTCATCTGAGAGGACAACCAAATTACATTTCAGGTCATATACGCATCAATTATAATGTTTGTTGGATGTGTTGTTTGTGTTAAAACAACACTAGAAATTCCTATAGGCGGCCAGCAATAGTTGCGCTGTAGGTTGTTGATTATACAATCGGCCGATGGTTCAGCGGTGATGGGAATAAACATGTCATGCATATGTAAGAGGAAATGCTTCTTCGCATCGAGCATTGGCCTGTGCATCAATCGATGCTGGTTACCTGATGAGGTAACCGAATTAGCTTTCGGGGTTTATGATGCGTTGGATGCTGGTGAAAGCCCGATGAGATTACCATCTTGCCATGAACCTACATTTCAGGAATGCTTAAATAGGTGCAGGAACTTGTGTTACGTACGTCGGCCACCACCATCATTTAATAATTTACATTTAATAATAATAATAATAATTGAATTTAATACTTTGTTTCAACATAGTATGATGGTAAGGTGGTGGAAGAATTGCATGATCCTGAAGTGAGTTTCTGAACCCACCCTGATTCGGGTGTGGATCGTGCAGTTCTTCGAGTTCGAATTTGTTTTTCGAAGTGGACGTGAATGGAGAGCGAAATGAGAGAGACAGGGGGATGTTAAAATTCGGTATGTTATGGTTCCGTTGTTCACAGTTGTCGAACAGAAGAATTTTGGAATACGGTGATTGAAAAGAAAGACAGTTGAAGGTAGAAAAAAAGCCGCGGAAGAGAAGTATCATCCAACAAAAGATTCGAAAACCTAAGAATATTAAACAGTGTAACTACTTAACAGTTTGTTTTAAAGAGTTTTTATTTTAATAAAAGTCATGTTTATTGTGAGAGAAGAGAAGAAAGGGTCATCAGGAAGTGGCCCCTCTTGCACAAAACCCAGGAGCAATCAATAAATTAAACGCTTAATTGATTATGGATACTGAAAAAGCACCGAGATCAACGAAATCATCGACATCACAACCATCGTCACCAGGAGTACCAAAAGAAGATTTCTCAGCGGATTCGTCACTAATCCCAGACACCTACACTAATCGTTTTATAAATAAGAAAACATAAGTAGCGAACATATATGTTTCTAAGCTCTTATTACATTTTCCTTGAATGTGGATTAATTGGTCGCCGAAGGGCAAATTCGGAGTAAAACCACAAGAACTGGCGCTGCGGACAGGATCAGGTGTAGATAAAGGAAATCACCCTGATACAGAGTGGAACCACGGTATACAACACGACACCAGAGAACAGCAGCGAAGGGCGTGGAAAGGAAGTAAATTTTTTTATTGTTATCTTTTTTCCTCTTCTGAATCAATTAACGTTTGTTATTTATTTATTTATTTAATTTTTTACCGTGAAGTGGAAAAATTGGTATGTTAATTATAGTAGAATTGTTTTGGTTTTAGTTTTAAGCTGTTGTTTTGATGTTTCGATTCAACTTATTTATTTATTTATTTATTGATTTATTTATTCATTTTGTGTACCAGATGTCAATAGGAGATATTTTTTGTGATTTTCAATGTTAACTTTGATCGAGCTCTAAATTTTTTTGCTTGGAATTGTGATTCTGCTTTTCTTCCTTTTCGGCTGCGCGTTTGGATTTCGTTTGTTTTTTTTGTTGTGTTACAAAAGTGACCCAAAAGTGGTCATTATATTTGCATACCCCTTTCTCTCTCTCCAATTCTCGCCCACTGAGGACTGCGTTTGTTAATAGAGTAGTGTTTTTGTTTGTTTATTGTGCCCGACGGGTGTAGTGTGTGTTTCTTTTTCTCGTTGCAAGACCGTTTGTTTTGTAGATTAGTGCACCGTTTTTCAGTCCCAAACATTGGTGAATTTTTAATTACGGGCTGACCTCCTCTGATGTTCCGGGTTTCCTTGTTACGCATCAGGCCCCTATAGTGATTGCGAGGGAGGAAGGTTCGTCGGCGTCTTGTTGTATATTGGGAGCGTGTTTGTTTTTGTTTTTCGCACCCCTTCTGTTGGTGGATACTGTCGGTGACGAGGTTGTTTTTTCTTTTCTCCGCGGGGTATCCGGGATTGACTTTGGTGTAGGTGACCTTGAGATCTAGTTAGACGGCCGGCAGATGCAGACAAGGCAGCGTCAAAGAGATGTCCGAGAGGGCACCCCTGCCCGGGCACGACCCCAGGCATTTCCCGAGCCGCCGGTTGACGAGGTGGATCCGGAGGCGTTCCATGATTCGAGGGACGAATTTGTGGACGACCGATCACCAACACGCCCCCCTCCCACCGTCGGTAAACGGCCTGTCGGGAGCATGGAGGACACACCGATGCCCTCGTACTTTAAACTGGGCCCACAACCATGTCCTGTACGGACCATGCTGGGCACAGATAGGGTGTTCGACCTTGTGTCGAAGGCGGTCCCCATGTTTTTGGGACAGGAAGGACCGGATACGGCCGAGAGACTCTCTTCGTTTCTCAAGGGCTGTAGAAGGACCTTGGATGGGCTGGCGGTGGAGGAGGAACATACCTTCCTCCGGTGGCTGCCCTCTAGGCTGAGCGGCGAGGCCTATCGGATGTTCGAGGAGAGACCACCCACGACATTCCTTGAAGCGGAACAGCGTCTTAGAGAGGCCTACGAGCCCCGGGTGTCGTATGAGGAGTTGTGTGCACAACTTTCCAAAATGCGACAACTTCCTTCCGAGGATGCCACAGGCTTTGTTTCCCGAGTGAAGCGGGCCGTGGTACGGTGCGAGGAGGCAGCTGAGCGCTTTTATGGTCGCCAGGGTAGGTCCGTCTTCGCCAGCCAGCTTGAGGGCATGGCCAAACCGGTGTTGGTAAGGGGTCTGAGGGAGGAAGGACTAAAGCACTTCCTCCTCACGTTGGGTAATGTCCCTTTTCGTAGCCTGGTGGACCACCTAACCGGATTCGAGCGAGCTCGAAGGGAAATGCTGAGGCAGGACGACCTGTTTGTGGATGCGCGGCCGACAGCGTCAGAAACATTAGAGATAGGACCGGGAAGTTGCTCGACCCTTTTGGAAAGTACATCCTCCACTTCTAGGGATTACACCGCGGCGCCGGCGCCGGTTTTATCGAACTTAAATCCCCGGGCGGTGTCATTCGTGTTGCCGGCCGAAGAGCCTGATAGTCGTCGACGTGAGGAGGGTGGTTTCGTTCGGGAGCAGTCGTGTGGGCCTCTCAATTATAGACGGGATCCTGGTGCCTATGCTCCGGCCCCCTCTGGCGAGGGAGCGTGGTCAAATACCGTCTCTTCCTCGAGTCGGAGTGAAGGGTCGCAGGGTTTGGCTCAAGGGGCGTATGTGCCTGGAGATCGATCGGGTCGGGACAATCCGGTCCGGGATTCGGTTGGACGATCGGCTCGCTCCCTGGAATCCCAGACAATATGCAATTTTTGCAATCTGAGGGGCCACGTGTACGACGAGTGTCTACAAAGACGAAACACTCCCTTCTGTCGCGAGTGTTGGCGGTATGGCCACGATATAGTGGACTGCCCGGATCGCCCGACGAGGACGCGCGGACCCCAGACCACATACAGGGGTAGAGGTCAGCAGGGCGGATTCGCACGACAGGAACCGCCTTATCAGCGACCACAGTTTCAGCGGAGAGCCCTACCAGAGCCGCAGCCCCCGTCTACGGGCGGCGGGCCGGCGACATCAGGCCCCAGAGTATTCAGCGTCCGGTGCTGTTGCGAGTTTTGTGGCCGACTGGGTCATAGCTTGCGCGGGTGCGAATACAGGCAAAGGTGGGAAAAACAACAGCATTCCCAGGGTTCTCCCCACAAGCGGCTCGGCGGAACAGCACCTGTTGCGAGCCGAGAGCAAGACACCCGTGTGGAGACTGGGGCGGGCGCTAGAAATAGGCGCAGGGGGCGTCGGAGGCAGCGTCGGCGAAATCGAGGCGCCGATAATGATAGCGCGGAAAGTAGGGATTCTCGGAAGGTGGATGGAGATGATGGGCGACGACTGTCCGTGTCGAGCGGTGGCGGTAAGCGACCCGACTCCATGGACTCAAAATCCTCAAAGACGGATGCGAGGCATGATGCCGCATCAGGCAGCGCGGGGAGCCGGGAATGGCAGCCCCGGCGCATTGGGCCCAAAGTGGGCAGAAAGAATAGCTCCAGTTCCGCTAGTTCGGAGTCCAGTGGGACTCCCGAGCGGAATATTCCTGAACGGAGGAGCGGAACATTGTGCGAGTTTTGCGGTCGACACACTCACAAGGCGGCAGAGTGTCGACATAAGGCGAAATGGGAGAGTTCGGGAAACTCCCCAAGGTCGGGTCGGCAAGATCCTACCCGACCGCACTAGAAACGAAAACCAGCTCCAGCTGTTCTCAGTTTTCGCCGACTCGAGTCCCGATTGTCGCTCTCCCTCTAGACATTGGCCGTAGGAACCCTACGCGCCTAATCGTGGACACCGGCGCTGAGATCAGCCTGTTGAAGCTGAAGGCACTCCATCCTAGATTTGGCATGGATGTGCATAAATCTACAACGCTCCAAGCGCTGTTTGTCAAAGGCAAGTCGAGGGGATGCTGCACTGGGAATTTCAAGTTGCACCATGAGATTCCCTGCAGTTTCCAAATAGTAGACTCCTTGCCGGGTTTGGAGGAAGACGGATTGTTGGGGTACGACTTCCTGTCTCGGAATTGTAAGGTAGACGGGCCGGGTGGTTGTTTGGTTTTTCCCCGAACGACCGTAAATCCCGTGCCATTCTCCATTCAATTTGTCAACTATGGGACGGGAAGGGTTGAGCGTGTGGCAGCCAAACGGGGAGACGTGCCAAAGGGACCTGTTAAGGTCGATACTGCGGCAGGTACTCGCCCGGAGACCCTACCCATACAGGGGAGGGCTGCGAAAAGCTGTTCAACCACGTGCTACCCACGGGGTCATCCGGATGAACCCCGAACAGCGGACGTTGGTAATATAGTTATAGACAACGTTCTATATAAACGAACAAATAAGGGAAGGATAAGCCTTCCTATAACTTGGAGCCCCTGATCCTAGCTGGCCAGACTCTGGTTACCCTCCGGAATCTTCGTCCTTGTAAAGGACCTTCGTCGAGGGATACCATCTTGAGAGTCTGACGAAAAGTCTTTAAGGCCAGGCCTAATGCTGCAGGCGCAGTCCCAGCGAAGACTGCAGAGGCAAACCCCAGTGCTGGGGGTTGGATCGCATATATGAAAGTGCGAAAGCGCACTATAATGTCGGGTGATGGTAGGTTTTGCCGTCGAAACGGGACAAACCCCCCGATCTACCAACCCATGGACCGAGGCAAGTACCGAGTCCAAAAGAGGAGGATTAAAGTAAATATATAGGAGCGGGACGCTTTTGCCGGCCGGGTGACATTTCGGAGGTTGAACGAGAGGGGATCGCCTCGCCTTAGCGAGGTGGTCCTAACCGGATCGTGTGGGCGGTCGAGCTTTCGGTCGGACCATCGTTTCAGTGTCGGGCCCGCCGCGATAGATGGGAATCTGTGTAGTTAGTGTTCCCCTATTAAGTGTTATTTATTTATTTATTTTTTACTAACCCTAGTATATAGGTAGCCTAAAACGTACTAACATTAGCACTTAAGCATTATTTATTTTGTTTCACTAACCCTAATGTATAAGTAGTACTAAATATATAGAAAATCCTTACTAACCCTAACACCTAGGCATGTTTATTTATTTGTCTATTTATCTATTGGTTGGTTTGTTAATTGTTTGTTTGTTTGCTCTCCGCCGTCCACTCTCCGGCGTGACATTCCTCTCCTAAGAATGGCACGCAGTCTTGTGCGGGGGGGAGGTGTGTTACGTACGTCGGCCACCACCATCATTTAATAATTTACATTTAATAATAATAATAATAATTGAATTTAATACTTTGTTTCAACATAGTATGATGGTAAGGTGGTGGAAGAATTGCATGATCCTGAAGTGAGTTTCTGAACCCACCCTGATTCGGGTGTGGATCGTGCAGTTCTTCGAGTTCGAATTTGTTTTTCGAAGTGGACGTGAATGGAGAGCGAAATGAGAGAGACAGGGGGATGTTAAAATTCGGTATGTTATGGTTCCGTTGTTCACAGTTGTCGAACAGAAGAATTTTGGAATACGGTGATTGAAAAGAAAGACAGTTGAAGGTAGAAAAAAAGCCGCGGAAGAGAAGTATCATCCAACAAAAGATTCGAAAACCTAAGAATATTAAACAGTGTAACTACTTAACAGTTTGTTTTAAAGAGTTTTTATTTTAATAAAAGTCATGTTTATTGTGAGAGAAGAGAAGAAAGGGTCATCAGGAAGTGGCCCCTCTTGCACAAAACCCAGGAGCAATCAATAAATTAAACGCTTAATTGATTATGGATACTGAAAAAGCACCGAGATCAACGAAATCATCGACATCACAACCATCGTCACCAGGAGTACCAAAAGAAGATTTCTCAGCGGATTCGTCACTAATCCCAGACACCTACACTAATCGTTTTATAAATAAGAAAACATAAGTAGCGAACATATAAGTTTCTAAGCTCTTATTACATTTTCCTTGAATGTGGATTAATTGGTCGCCGAAGGGCAAATTCGGAGTAAAACCACAAGACTTGCAATTGGTTGGGTAAAGCGATGAATGGTTCTTCGGGCGCCACGAAGAACCCCACAGTACTATGTCTCATTAGTTTATATACAAATTTTCAGGCCGATTGTTTGGTTACTATCCATTTGAGAGATCAGGCCGGAATGTCTATGTTCAACAAAATGGTTTAAATGAACTGATAAAATGTTATCTATGATATAAAACAATTTTTATTACATTATTTAGTAGTTTATCCATCAATAAAGCCAATAAAAAAAAATCGATTTTTTGAAAAAATTACACTGGCATACCCCCTTAAAAATAAGGTGGAACCCAGGAAAACGCCCCACCCCCAAAGGAAATTGCTGAGCTACAGTTGCAATTAAACGCAAAACTGTGAGCACCCTTTTCATTATTTATTTATTTTGGTGTACAACAATTTTATTGAGCAACAAAAAGGTGAAGTAGTGTACCGGTGTACTTTTTTTGCCACCTTAAATCCGAGGTTAAGTCGAAACCTCGGGGGTACCAGGCCAATACCGAGCAGAATCAAATGGTTGCAAAACCTTTAATGGCAATAAATTATAGAACAAAACAGCGCACGTTTGACCCAAAGCGGGCAATATGAACGCCATCATATAAGACCTGAAAATATTTTCTTTTCCCCGAACTAATATTTTTAAAATATCTCCCCATTACGCAATGCAGAATAGTGGTACAGCTGTCACAGCCCACAAAAGTGTTCCAATGCATTTTTGTGACACCACCTCATTATAATTGAGAGCCTTTTAATACTGGTCTCGCTTCGTATTTTTTTTTACAACCTCAGAAACTTTCTTATTACCTTCTAACCTCTCGCGACCAGTAAATCACTGGAGTGCTTATAACCGTGATTAGGACTTCCAATCCACACCTAAAATCCGACATTAAATATTTCGTCTAAGAGCAGGTCCTCCTCTAAACCATCCATCCAAAGGCACTGAGTCTCTTTAATATTAAGGCTAGATCCATCAGAAGGAATGACTCTAGAGAAGGCTCCACACAAATACGACTTAAATTTAAACGATACACCCGGGTGTCAAAAATGATTTATAGTTTTCAAAATGTAATCATCTCGACTCGGGTAGGAGATTTTTTCAGTGGCGCCCTTAGCATTTTCGCAATTTTTGATAAATTACTGTCGTGAGAAATGTCGGCTTTTTATATTTAAGGACTTGAAAATGTGGGACCAGCTCTGCGTGGAAGGATAAATAATCAAATAACGAAGTGAACTGTTTCGGGACTATTTGATAAAATTGCTTTTTATGGAACAAAGTTATGAATAAAATATCCAAACGGGTCCTTCTTATCGGAGAGTGAGCTGTGAAAAGGCCCAAAAAAGTGCCATTGAACTAGTTAATCACTTACTGAGCTGCGAATTCATATCAGGACTTTCCATTTTCGACAACACTAGTTGAAGAATTGATATTATTAGGCAATTAGATATTTCTGGTGACAGTCGTGAATGGCGGATATAGTTTTGAGATGACGTCGTAGCGTTTCCATGACGTAAATGAGTTGTCAGGACATTTTGCAAATATCATCAGTTTTTGAGAAAATATAGTAATGGGATTTTTAATAGAAACAAAATATTATTTTGCATATCTCAAAAATTACATAAAGGGAAGGATTGTGTTAACTTAAAAAAATTATGCAGGAGACGTCTGTAACTTCAAAACAAGTTTGGACAGTAAGTAGAACGGGACTACCCGATGTTTGGTAATATAATAGAGCAGATTTCGACTTTGAAAATAGATTAAAATGAATACGAATTAAAATTTGTTGATTGTTAATTTTGTTTTTTTTTTCAGGTCATAAATAAACTTGTGGGGGTTGTAAGTAGGTGTGCCGAACACGGGCATTGGTTGACTCAATCCCCCAACAATTGTTTCGCCGATAACAAAGGAAGGAAAAATGTTAAAATAATAAAAACGCACTGGGGTTGATTTGTTGTTAATGTTTTCTTCTTTTTATTATTTAGCACTAATACGTTTTTTGTACACAAAATATTGCTCCTCTGGGATGTTTCTAATCCGGTGAGATATCTACGGTTAGTGTCTGAACATTTCACATAAACTATTGCACATTGTTATAAGAGGTAAAAGATCTTAAAAATCCTGGGTTGGCTCCTTTTTTTACGATTTCAGGGGGGATATTGTTGTCGAACGTTTAGAAATCGCACTTTCTTAAATGAGTTTGTGGGGGCTCTTTAAGCATTCCCGAAGAACCACCCATCGTCCTAATCCAACTCCCCGTCCACAACCTGCAAATACCTCCACCATCCATAAGCAGGTTACCGTATACGAGCATCACAAGGGTCGCTTCAACAATCCATACCTGTAACAAAAGCCCACGGCAAGATTACCATCTCGCAATGGCGTCAAATCCAGCCCATGCCCTGAAATTTAATTCGGTTTTCCCATCATATAACCGACATAAACACCCGAACAGGTCAATACGCATAGCTGAGGTACATTTCCCCATATACGGCATGACATGTTCACCCTTGCCTTATCGGTAGACCCTTCGGCCGATGTTTCGATCGACAATCTACAGCACAGCCCATTACTGGCTGTCTACAGGGATTTCAAGTGTTGTTTTAACATAAACACACCCGACACATCGACGATGGGACGTTGGCAATCTGCAGACAAGCGAATTGATGCTGTACGCAGCGGCCAATGAGTAAACATACAATGTTTCTATGTCTATTAGGTTTTCAGCAGCCGCAATAAATTTCCCAGGATCGACCACCAACCGACCATGGAATAGGACACAATCATACCCATGCTCGTGTCCCTCGTTATCTTCCTCTAAAGCAAACATGCTCACATCCATTCTGGTCCCTAGCCATTGTGGGCAAAGATCTGTTGACTTAACGTCAATCAAAAAACTATTCTCTATCGTACGATGGCAATACGCCCAGCCCGTACACCGATCATCATATTTGACCAGCTGCGTGTTTTTTTTTTTCCTTTCCTTCGCCCAACGCATGTCTCGTTTGTCTTTCTTTCCAAGAAAAAGACATTCAAAGTATCTGGACGACGTCCATGAGAACCTTGCAATGGGATGCAAACCGTTTTTCATTGGTCGTTGGGACGAAGGAAAAATTACTTTCCCCGCCGATGACTGAAAACTCATCTCAAGCGTTGAGGCTGGGTCAATGTCGTCCAAACGAGGAGTCAGATTTTTACCGTCCAACGGAGCAAACATTTAAAGGTCGTCGCGATCAGGTTCAAGATTTCATCCTTCGAAGAAAAAAAGTCGAGTCTCTACCGTTGTGCTGTTCGGTTTTCTTTTTAATTCTAAAAATAATGGTCATATTATGTCTATGAAAGGAGTCGACGATTGGGATCGGAGTACAGGACCTGTCGCCAAAACACAAGAAAAAGTGTATTTATAAAATATAGCCACAATTAAGTTTATAAACTCAGTTCTTAAGTGCGATCTAAAATGATATAATAAAATACTGATTAAGTAATCCACTGTAAAATAGTTAACCGATTTCAAGTGTAAATTTAAATGTTTCGGAAAATTAATAAAGCCCAAAAGAAACAAACAATGTGTAATCAATTCCAAGAGTAAACTTAACTATTAAGAGATATTAATAAAGCAGTTTGAAAAACATTCATTCCCTTCGTCTTTCGTGGTGTATGTGCGACTTGTGTCAAAAGGATCAGCTTACAACCAGTGCATCGAAGAACAAACAATTTTCGGCGAATTAATCACCCTGTTGTTTATTCAGTGACGTGGTGGGTGTTAAATGAATCGGTGTCCGTGTTTGGCACCGCTATTTACATCGCCCAAAAGTTCCCTTTCTACAGATTTACCCTCCTACTGATTTTTAGTGTCTTTAATCACGCGCACGTTTAATTAACGCGTGACTGTCCAATTTTACAATAAAGGATACTATGGACCAACTGCTATCGCGACATTTAACTCGACACCAATGAATGCTGTTACGCTCCGTTTTTTTTTTTACAACTCACGACTCCGGTGACGTGTATGTACTTCACGAGGGATGATATTCTACTGACTGTTCCATCCACACGATCAACCAATCTCGATTGCACTCTCACCTGCATCTTGTCATTTCCCCGGCCATCGAGGTGAATAAACTCTTGTGAATTTATTCAGTAGTCAATGAACCTAGGGAGAATGGAAGAATCGAAAAGGAGAGCGTCACGATCTCGGGGATAATTTTCCTTCACATGCATCGAGAGCCAAACCGATGGTTACCGCGTGACCCAGTTTGGTATTGGATTGTTTTCAGAGTGCAATGCACTCCGAAAAGGGGAAATGGGTGGAATGGAAAGTATATTTCTTCTGCTATTCACCTGACTAAAGAGTTTATTGATCCCCGGCGAATAGCCGTGTCTGGGGGAGGTCAAAGGACGCTGCGATGGCTCGGGATAATGGCTGGTGAGAGAAAAAGAACTAAAAGTGGTCGATATTACCCAAGCGGTTTCGCGATGATGCAACAGCATCGTTTGCCCAGGCTTTGCTGTTGCTAACCAAACAATAAATTGTGATTTCCGGTGGAAATCTCATGTGGTTTATGATTTAATGTTGCCGAATGGCAAGAAAGGGCTGAATTCAATGATGCATTATCTGCATAGAATAATGAATTCTGGGTATGCGCCCGTTTGGGGTATGCCTTTTGTGGGTGAAATTGGCCGATGGAGGGGATTGGGCTTGATGTGGCGGGCGGTTAGCGGGGGAAATTGGGTTGTAGTTGCGGGTTGGTTCTCCGTGTAATATAGAGAACCCCCACCCCCCCCCCCCCCTCCCGCTGCCAGTGACCTAGTCACGAAATAAGCAGGGGACGGAGGAGTTTGGTGTGATGTCGGAAGGAGACTTAGATGTTTAGAGATCTGGGTTGTCTAGTTTGCTCCAGTAGGCGCGGTGGTAGATATTGGAACTGCCGTGTTGACGATTTCCTGGCTTTGGGCTGGGCTTGGGTCGGTATTGGGGGTGGACCTGGTTGTTACCGCGTGTGATGCCGGCAGGGGTAGGGGAATTGCGGTGTGGTCCACTGGCCTGTTGTGGGTCGCATGGACGAACAGGTGTCGCGTCCGAGTAGGTCGGGGCCTATGGGGAGTTCGCTCGCACCCGCAGTGACGAAGTGGCGTATGCGGGATGGAGGAGGCCCGGGTAAATGGTCGGCATTTTTCGTCCATACGTCGGTATGGAGAATTATTTGCCGCCTTTGTCGACCGTGTTAACGTAGCCCTTGGGTTTTCTTATTACCCATTCCTGCCATCCTTGATTCAGCGTGCGGGTTTGTGGGCAGTGGCAATGACGTTTAGTCTTAGCCACTTGGGTTCGTGTTGAGGTGGGTGTTACTGGGGAATTTCTTGTTTTACCCCACCTCACCCTGTCTCCGCACTTGTCCCACGTGTGACCTATACGGCCACAACCCCAAATGCTGTACACTCGGAGGTTTGATGTTGCTGGGTTCTTGGAGGCAGGGGGTTGGTGTGGTCCCGGATGTGTTCTCTTCCGGGGCTCTCTCTGCTGCTGTGGTGGCCTATTCTGTGGTGATGGTCTGGGATTGCGTAATGGGCGAGTGTAATGCACACGGCAATCTCTTGTGGCATGCCCACACTCCTTGCAAACCCAGCATGATGGCGTATTTCGCCTTCTAAGGCACTCGCCATACACGTGTCCCTTCTTATGGCAACAACTGCACGCCATGCGGTTTTGCGCGCTTCGTTGGGCGCTTCTTACCTCCGCGCGAATTTGGTTTAAATTGTAAGGGCCTGTAACGCTAGAAGGTCGGATATGGTGACTTGTGCAGGGGAATGGTCCGAAAGGGACTCTCTGTGTCCTCTGGTGAAAATATGCTGTGCTGAGGACCGCGGGCCTTCTGGCGGGTGTGTGCGGCTGTGGGGAGATCTGTGGGGGTGTAGGGTGTGTATTTGTGGTAGCCACATGGCAGGCTGGAGGTTCAGCTTGTGCAGGGTGAATCGCCTGGATGGCGTCGGCGATTTCGGCCAGGTGTCTCAGGCTTTGGTCCGTTAGGTCCGTCAGAATAGCGTGGGTCAAGCTAGATAGGGACCTTAGGAAATGCGGCCTAATCTGGTCGCCGTGCATTCCCGGGCCCGCTATAGAGCATAAGCGTGTGAGGTAATAGGTGGGTCGTAGATCAGTGATGTTGGTTTCTCGAGCCAACCGCTGTTGCCTAGACGCTTGCGCGACATTAAGAGCCCTCAGGTGAGAGATCTTAATGTCAGTATAAGGGGTAAAGCCAGGAGATCGGATTATATCCGCTGCGTTCAGTAGCTGGTAAGGGTCGAGAACATTAACTAGTTCTGCGGCCCGAAAGGCTTCGGAGATTGGTCCGTGAGCTGTAAAGACCAGCTCGACGATGGCGAACCACAGCTCAGGCCTCTCCTCATCGAAAGGAGGGAGCTTAATATTGGGTGGATGAGGTCGGTTTTCGCTGGAAGCGTCCAAAAACTCAGGGGAACTCGCTCGCGCTTGCGCATGCCGACTAGTACCGGCTCGGGTTATGCGCATTGTGGTGTATATGCATATGATGGTTAAAATTCGCAATGTGAAAAGAAAAACGATTATATATAAAAACTAGCAACATTAAAAAAATTAAAAAAAAACGACGGACATTGAACGCATTGACAATACATTCTTCAGATGTTAAATTAATGTTTAAAGCAAAAAACAAATGCAAACAAATTTTTACAGCAATTTCTTCCCTTAAAGTGTTTGAAAAAACCAAATGTGGACGAATTTAAATAAATAAATTAAAAACTATGTTGAAAGAACATCCAGGAACACGCAGCTGCCAGCATAACAGCTTCACTTGAGGCCATCATGAAGGAGTGCCTTACATCCGTAAGGATTTCAAGCGTTTCAGAACTACATTGTGTTTCTCAAGTGAACTGTTAGAAGTCTCTGTATATTTAGCGAATTTATTCCATGTGTAATATGTCAGACATGCAAAGTTAAACAATAAACGATACAAACAAAATAAATAACCGTGCGTTTTATTTCTTGTGACTACCATCTGTGTGTTTTGCTTCGTTTCTTGGTTACAATTTCCTGCGGACAATTTTTGGCTGAACTTGTGATTGATAGGGATTGAAGTGAATCAGTACCCATGCCGACAGACTTACTTTCTACCCCCACAACTATACGATACAACAACTCCGTTTTTTTTTTCTGGCAAGCAGCATTCCACTTATGCAAAGTCGAGGTTCAATGTCTCTCGGCTTCAGTTCGTATGGAACCCAATTCCTTGTTTTCGAATCATCCCTAACAATTTTAAACGATGTGAAATTGCTTGTTGAGTTACATCTAATATACGTGCAAGTTCTTTTTGCGTTTGAGATGGATCTTCCTTCAATATTGCTTCCAATTCCTTGTCGTCGTACACTTTCGGGCTTCCACTTCATTCTTTGTCTTGCACGTCAAACTCACCGTTTTTAAACTTTTGAAACCACTCACGACAACTTCTCTCACTCAAAGCAGCCTTGTGGGGGTTGTAGTATGTACCAGACATGCGCACTAGATCCACTCAACGCCCCAACTCTTACCATTTGTTTCACTGTAAATTGTCCACAAAATAAACCGAACTTCGAGCAATCAGAAAAATGAAAATGCACGCAAGTATTTAGTTGTTAAGTGTTCTTTATTTTATCAAGGTTATGGCATCGGCACATGCGCATAAAACTGGGAGTTCACAATATAGGGTGTTTACTGTCTTTGAAAACTGGTTCACAACAAAACTTCAAGAAGACTTAATATATTCTAGTGTTTATTGGCTCAGAAATTATTCACAACCAAGTGTACTTAATCCTTTGGTGATGAACGCCTACACTCCTTCAGGATCGCCGAAAGTATCGTACAAAGTTCACTTTAAAAGAACAAAACGGAAGTATCGCCTAGATAACTAAAAACACTGGACTCCAACTCGCACTCTGAAATCGTGTATCTTGACCGTGTTAAAAACTGACTCCTTTGTAACGCGGCGAAGGATGAAAACGAACGTTATGCGGCGCGACCGTCCGCTGTGGTGATAGAAATCTGACTCTTTTCTCGATTCTAGATGTTGTTTCGTCGCGGATATCACTATTCAAGATGCACACAAACAGGAAGAGGATCTGTACATGGGGAAGAACAGTATTTCATATATCGGCTGCAGTCGAATAAGGAAAAACGACAACAAAAACTGACTAACGATATTTGAATTCAAATAGGTCAGCTGTGCAAATAGATGGTTCCTCGTATAGCGGTCGAAAAAGGTTGCTATGTTTATACTAGCGATCCTTGATGCAGAATTGGGTTTCTAAGTATTATGTCAACAGAAACGCTATTTCGGGGGTCAAACGCTAAGATACGCGTTTGTTTGCCTTAGCTAATGGTACGACGGCTGTTTAGGAGAACGATACCGTGGGACCTGATCTGGTGATCAGGGTGATTATACAATGCCGGTTGTGTATTTATCCACGTCAATTGTGCATTGCATCCATAGCGAGTCAAGGGTCAAGGGTCGAATTCCAGTGTGAATATTTACACTGGCAAAGAATTCACTTGGCAGTTAGGCGCGAGTTGCGCTATGCTTTGTATTAGTGAACAAAACATGGGACGTGACCATTGCTAGATTGTTTAGGAAAAACAAACGATGATCGCGCCCAATTCGATGCTAGTTTATCGCTTATACAACCGATCAGGGACAATCGGCTGCAGCTGTATAAGCAAGCGGTTTGCCATGGCGTGTCTTTTGGACCAACGGATTGTTGGAACAAGAACACGTTGCTAGATTGGCGTGTGTTTACCAATCAAGATTGCTGACGAGCTGAGCCGATTGGGTTGGCATGGTTCATGTAATATGAACGAAATGATTTGGTGATGTGCATGCTTGCTGGGGTTTTACTTTCAACTGAAAGCTAATGGAAGGTAGCTTACGCTGCTCGATTGTAGGTAAGTAAAGTTGCTTGTGGATTGAGGGGAAGGCAGGTTGATTTAAGGAAATGCGTGGTTCTTAGGGAATGCTTTAAAGAACCTCCACAGCCTCACCATATGCTTCTACAAGCAATCGTGTTTTATTTGGCACAAAACTAGACATTTTTGCACGAAAAACATTATGTAAAGCTGATACAAAATCACTAATATTTTGAAATTATGTTGTTATCATGTTATCACTTGTTCAAACTCACATATATTACGTTTGACATTTCTACATAATTTTCTGGTGGGGCCATCTTTTGCCAAACTTATTTGTACACCTAATATTTGCTCGCCCATCACACCTCTAATGAACCCATTTCGCGAATGCAGTGGTGAGCGAACTCTTACCCCACCATATTTGACTTTAATATCACCTCTCCCACTCTCAAACGTCGTCTTGTGGCGATTCCGCCAGATCCCACGGCTCGCCTTCCTGAAAAAACCCCCATAACCATAACCCGAGTCTGCACCAGCTTTCGCTAATGCAATTCGCATTAGCATCTTAGATGCTTCACGCATCAAACAGACCCAATTATTATAACCCTAAAATCCCTATAAAGAAAACTTACCTTCATGCATCCCTTCGCATACAATTTTTCATAAGATTTCTTTGTTTTCCTATTTGGTATTCTGAACCAATTCGGCACCAGACAAATTCCTGTAAACAAAATAATTCGGATTGCAATCAATGTAACCGTCATGACAGGGACCATAAATATCGCGCCGTCTATTTTCCCAGCCGCGTCATATACCATACATACACATTGCCTGGCAACCTTTTTTGTTTGTCTTACCAACAAACAACCCAAGCAGCTGCATATAATTAGCGCAATAGACGCTGAAACCAAATTCTCCAGCATTTTCTAATGCAAATATGAACCCGGTTTCTATTGCAGCCAGAGATGCCATAAACATCCATATGGCTTTTAGCACCTTTTTCTCCTAACGTCGAAAATAGCGACGAGGCATCGTATAAACATGACCCTCATTAAAGAGCGAACCATTTGGTCGCCTTTTCTTTTGTCCTTGCCGCCTGCCTGTTTCGCTGTTCCACTGCACGTGTGAATAGCATTGATCTCAACGATCCCACACATACCACCATGAACTATATTACAAGATCTGGTTTCCTATACCACCAAGAGAGACTTTACGTTTCCCTGGTGGTAGGCAAAAAAAACGATATCCTTATTGGAGAGGATATCGTTTGAGTCTCATTCCATCACCAGACCAGGTCGGTCGGGTCTCCACTACGCTACCTTTGCGCTCGGTACGCGTAAATACGATGGGCCACCCTTTTACCATCGAGGGGTGCGTCGGAGTTCGCACCCCCGTGAGTCGTGTGTGTTTTATTTTTCAACTCTAGGAAGTTTTAGTTTATTTTTTTCCACGTAAATTTATCCGTGAATCTATGAAATAACGTAAATTTATTGAACCCAAATTGTTTATTATCGAAAACATATAGTGCGGCAAAGAAAAAATCGGTATGCAATAGTCTCTTTGATAAAACAATATCCTTAAGTTCATACGAAAGTGTTCAATAGTTTTTGTGAAAACGAATAAATCATACAAAAATGTAAAAGACAAACAATAAACAATTTATAAACTTCATTAACTGTTTGATTTTCAAAATTTAAAAGTAAATTAAATTCAAAACTAGACACATTTCATTGTTAAAGCGCGTTTCCTGTGCTGCTGCCCAATAAAACGTTTTCAAAAAGAAAGGTAATCCCCCAACATTCGTTTCTTTCGTGTGAACAGTTTTCCTAGTGCTTGGCGGAACATTTGCGGAACATTTAGTAATTATGATGGAGGAGGAAGCTAATCAGCGCCGTACGCCGGTGCACTTACTTCCTCCCCACAGTCTCCACTCGTACCCTTCCTGACCCCACCTCGCTCACCAGCTACACTCTCCCGCACTCATACTCACACCCTAGCATCCGGCTTATACTCGCCCTTCCCTGTCCTACCACTTATTCTATGATTCTATCCACCTTTGTTTAGTTCCCCATTCCCCAGTTTTTAAGTTATTTTAAAGTTAATCCCCCACCCCCAACCCGCATGCCTTAGTTTTTAAATTAGTTGGTAAGTCTAGTTATAAGTTTATATGTTTATACCACTTGTTCTAAGCGAAATAAACTGAGGGTTCTACCCTCACTTCCCCAGTCTTCACTTCACTTCACTTCACTTCTCTAGTACTGTATCTCATTAGCTTGTATATAAATTTTCAGGTCGATTGCTCTGCTAGTGTACTTTTGAGAGCCTACTGAACAAAACGCCTCGAAGTGAAAAATAAACGACCTCACTTGACCTCGTTATTCTGTACCTTTTTATATAAGTTGTTTCGCAAAAACGGTTTTGGGGACGTATTCTACACACTATAAGCAATCAAAAAAATAAGAAATCGTTTTTTTAAAACTTCTTAATGAGAACCTTTCCTTAAAACATTTGAATAATACTTCTTATTCACTGTTTGTCCCTCCGGAAAGAATTGTTAGTGTACCACACCACAGCAATCAAAGAAAACAGTCAGTAATGCCTTCATTTTCGAACGACTCCGACGTGCTTGTTTTGTTTTGTTTTTCGAATTTGGGTCGTTTTCCAAACGCCTTTCGGGGTATTGTTGGCCCATCAATCTGTCATGTTCATAGACCCATTTTCGTTACCAGTTCTAGTACGATTCATGAAATCACTCTTCAGAGACCTGTTTTCGATTGTCTTTTCGCAAGACAATGACCTCTTTCTGATTAAGTTAAACGGCGACGCGTCTCGATACCAAAATATTTGCTAAAACTGCATGAATTATTATGTTTTCCATGTTCATCTCTTGAGCTAACTCTCTAAGACTGAAAAAGATATCCCTTGTAATAAAAGCAACGATAATTTCAATTCCAACAACTTGAGCCTTAAGAAGACTGTCGTGAATAATAGTATAACCAATAAGCATATGAGTAAGTATTCAACTCAGTTCGTGCTATACAATCGGTCCATTTGCGCAACATGATTAAACGAATAGATACTAACCTCCGCACATCTGTTCAAAATTACCTACACAATTTCCAAAGGCCTTTGTTTGGAGATAATTACTGATAGGCCTATCCTCCATATCGCAGCATAAAATATTCCATTCAAATATTCAAACCCTAAGTCACGTCCTTGTCGTAAAGTTATTGTTCAGTTGACGCCATAATTATTACTCTTGTGGTTCCGTGAACTCATTCACGAGCCTTCTTGGTCTTATAGGAAGTCCACCCGAGCATGGATTTAATATGAATAGCGGGCTGCTTCCAACCGCCAGCTTCTCCAAATAATACTCGTTTACAAAATTATATAAAATCATCTAATGCATGCTTGGTTGTTTTTCTGGTTCTTGATTTGATCACGTCCAGGTTGTGTGATGTCGGCTTCAATTAAGTATTCTGCTGTTCTTTAGTTCACATCTCAGCCAAGGAAGCACATACTTTTATGTGTTTTCTTATGCAAATAGACATAACTACTGAGGCCTCTGTGCCACATAGCGTCTCAGATTGCCACTCGACGTTTAGTCCTCGGGACATTACAAACACTGTGAATTGCTGGTGAATGTGTACCACTTAACGGTGTAAGATTGTGTTAAATAGCTCGAGGGACCTTTTATCCTTAATGATGCTTACAAAGCCGCAATACGAGAGGAGAGTCCTTGTAAAATTTATAAGTTTTTAAGTGTGCTCTTGAAGAGGGCAACGACAGATGGATATGTGAAATATACTGTGTGTTGTTAGAAGTCCTGCATAACACATGTATTCAATCACATTGCAGTGGGTAACTATCTTAAGGGGCTTGTTCAGTATAATGAGAATTCCCACATTTTCCATATTTCTCTGTGGTGAAATTTGAAGCAAAATAGGTGGGTGACCACCTAAGTTTAAGTAAATGGAATAATTTGAGATCTTCCATAGAATAGAATCCTGCTTTATCTTTACTACACTTCTTGATTTTATATATGAAAGGAAAAGTTCTATGCCATCACACGATGTACCGATGAAGGTGCTGTTAGCCTTTGGGTCTATTGGGTTGTACCACGTGAAATGTCCGATTATCGCTCTGTCGGAAATAAGAAATGACATAATGCGTCATTGGCAATTAAAGACATTAATTACCCATTTGAGGATGTAGCGGTAAACGAACGCACAATACGACGTAGGTTTGGAAAGTTCCGTTCGGGAAAATTCGGCCTCGAAAATGAACCACGTGGGAAACGAGAAATGTTAGTTGACGATCATGTTTTAAGAACAACGGTGGACGCGCACCCAACGAAATCGGTGTGGGAGATTGCAGAAAGCATGGCAGTATCCCCAATGGCAATAAGTCGACACCTTTCTCTCATAGGTGTAACATTAAAGTGCAAACCTCTAATGTTGACATTTAATATTTTGTTATCGGGCAGCTAAATGGCCAAGATATTGTATTATTTATTAATATTTTATTATTATTACCATGTAATACCTGAGCGTAACCCCAGATATTAACATTTATTATTTAATTATCTAAGAGTGTGTTGGTTTATATTATTTATCTTTTATTAGGCCCCACGTTGGGAGCCAAAATGTTGTATTTTATTTGTACAACACTTAATATTTATTTATCGCGATTTGAGTTGATTGGACATTTATTTATCGTTATATTTGTTGCTATTTTATGTTTAAGCTGTTGGCAGGTTCCTGTGGCTTACCGTTACTTTAGTTGCGGGAATGTTACTGACCCAGTGTGGCTTAATTTTACCAGGCTTCCTTCTGTTCTGGGGCACGGCTTCTCCTCGGTGGCAGGCTTCTCTGAGTTGGGGTTCCGAGATTAAAAGAAAACACTTTACTTCACTTGATTTTGAAACTTTGTTTATTAAACAATCGGGAATGTCGATCCTTTTAATTTATGTCTTTCACTACTAACCCTTACTATTAACTAACAAAAAGACCCGCTGTACAGTTTCGGTGGCCGCAGCCTTCTTGTTTATTACTTTACACTGCGCCGCAACTCATTTGCACACCTCTTTTTATACCCGATTATTGGTAAGTTAATGCAGATGATGCATTTTCCTCACCTGGAACGTGTAACCTATTCGGAGGTTATTCGCCTGTAGGGGCGAAGTCGGAGCTCCGACATGGGCGCAGGGTTCTACGTCGCCCTCACAAATTAGAAGCTCCGCCGCGAACTGTTCACCAAATAAGAAGAAAAGAAACACACAGTGGTATTGTTTCAGAATTCATCTTCTATTATTTGGACTTCACTTCTGCTTTGTTGTTATGTCCGGAGAAGATGATACGACCGTTGATTAGTGAATGTGAAGCGGACACAGAACCGGGAATAAACACGGGTATTATATTTTGTAATATATGATCTTTTTATTTAGATTCTTCCTTGTAATTAGTGATAATAATTTGGATGGACTTAATGTTTTTTTATATCAAGGTAGTTATTGTATCCCGATTCGTTCTTTAAATTATTAAGGACGCAACACGACAGATACTTTAATACGTTGTTCGACGCAAACGACTCACACTTTTTAATACATTGATTGACGCAACACAACAGACACTTTAATACATTGTTCACATCGTACCGACGCCGGTACGGTGGATGGCAGACGACCCGACCGCCTCCTGCGATGGACGAATTACGGCTCAACGATATTTAATCGTTTTGAGGTGAATTTGCCGAAGAAGAAAATGTTTCTCTGTGGTGGAAACAAGGAAGACAGACTTGGCAATGAATGTGTATGTGTGAGTGAAGATCACATTGGTTTTCTTTTCATACACAAGGCCATAGGAATAAACCTGAAACTCAAGGACATAATGGGCATCCAAGAGATGTGTGTTTGTTGAAACAAACGAATCGCTTCTCGTCGGGTGCTAATGGTTTTGTATTTGTTTATGCATCCAGTTCGTGAGGGAAAAGATTCCGCGAATTAAAGGACAAGGGAAATATGACCTGATGCATAGTTCGGTAATGAGGGTCGGCTAGATAAATAGCAGCCGCTCATTAAATAGAAAATGTGATTCGGATACCACAAACGATATGAATTGTGTATGGTATCGCAGGAAACCTAAGTAGGAACAGCAATCTTCGATTTGCACATGGTGCGAGTTAGGGAATTTTATTGCTGGAAGAAAAAGGTCCCCGGCCGATGTGTACGTAAGGAAAGTTACTTGGTGACGTTGGGAAAATAGGCGGCGCAGTATTTATGATCCCTGTCATGACGGTTACAATGTATGTAAATCGAATTATTTGGTTTACCGAAATTCATCTAAGGAAATTTGACTGGCGACGTAGATGCCGAAATTGATTGGAAATTCCTGTTAAGCTAATAAAGAAATCTTAAAGAGCAGTGGTATGCGAAGAGAATGCATGAAGGTAAGTTTTCTTTACAGGGACTTAATGATCATAGATTTGATCTATATAATGCGTGAAGCATTTTTAGGTGCCGAATGCGAATGCATTGGCGAAGACTTATGCGCCTTGGGTAATGATTATGGGGTTTTTTAAGGTAATTATGCAGTGGGGTTTGGCGGAAACGCCACACGCCTGTCAGAGGTTATTTGCATTTTCAGTAATTGTTAAGTTTGCCCTGCTAAAATGCATCGGTAATGAATTGCGCAATTACTTAATTGCTTTCAATGCGGAGAACCAATTATAGAACATTGCCCGCGTGTGCCAATCGTATCATACGATTAATTGTGCCTCACTGCTGTGTTCGCTACTTCGTCGAACTCAGCACTTTTCCGACGCTCAATTATTTCGTCGTCGGTAGCCTTTGATGACACCGCCCGTGATCGTATCTCATGTATCACGTTTCTTTCCATTTTTAAAACATTTTTTATTTTCTTTTTATATTCTTAGTTTCTTAATTATATGCTAGACAAAAAATGCTTAAATTCTAGCTTAATTATCTTATATAATAACTTACTGGTCCTTCGCAGACGCTCTAAGCTGAACATTACTTAACAATTGTATAATTTGCCTTTCGGCATCAGAACTTTGTGGGAGTACTTATAATTATTTGAAAGACAAAGAAAAATTTGAAAAACTGTCAATTTTTTTTTTTCTTTTTTTTTTTTTTTCTTAAAATCTAACTTACTTATCTTACCTAATTTTTTTTTTATTTTTAATTTTATTTAAAAGCACTTAACTTAACTTAAATCTTATACTACCCTAATTCTAGAAAAGCTAAGTCTATGTAAGCTGGCTGATGATAGTGTGATTCTATACCGACTTTGGTATCCAGGTCTTTATATGCCATTCAACCACCAGAACTGTTGACGCTGTCTAATACTATCATCCCGGTCTCTGTGGGAGATAGCCCTACTGAAGCGCAGGAGCTCTTCTTCGGTGCGCGTTACTTCCCGGTCGTAGCACAATCGCCCGTGTACGGATGATCTACTTACATGATAGATCAACGGAATTCCGGATCTATCCTGTATAAGCCCTTTCATGTCCAAGTCAAGGAACGCCTCTGATGTATACCACGTATCACACTTGTAAACATATGTATTTGTAAAATGAGACCGTGTAGGTCCGTGGACATGTGCCCGCTTGATTTTTGTAATACGAAGCAGAATCCAGTGGCCTTGGGGAGTGGGTCACGTGTATGACTGATATATGATAATTGGCCTTGGGCATGGATGGGTAATTATCGCAACGTATG
This sequence comes from Microdon myrmicae, assembly GCA_963931805.1. NCBI lineage: Eukaryota > Metazoa > Arthropoda > Insecta > Diptera > Syrphidae > Microdon > Microdon myrmicae. The sequence goes on from OZ007501.1 coordinate 109,472,058, forward strand.
CGATATGAATTAATTGCCCGTAGAGAAGGCTTTGCTTCTGAATGAATGCGAATTTAATTCTATGCATTGTATTGCTTTTGAGAAAGGCGAGTATTGCATAGTATGCAGAATATTGTGAGGATTGATCCTATAGATGGAATCATTGGATGATGGAATATTAATTGTTTGAGAGGGGGTCTAAAACGAGGTGTAACATAGGAAGGGTAAAGAAACTCGATAAGTGGCTACACCATGAACTGAACGAGTCCCAAAAACGACGGCGCCTGGAAATCTGCGCATCGCCTAGACCTGTGATGAAAAGTGGATTCTGTGTGATAACCGTAAAAGACATGGGCAGTGGTTGGATGCAGGTGAAAATCCAAAACTACCCCCAAGCCCGATCTTCACCCAAAAAGAGGTCATGGTGACAATTTAGTGGACATCAAAAGGACCAATCCACTTTTCATTTCTTCAACTAGGAGGAACGATAAACGCTATCAAATATTGTGAGGAAATCGACACAATGCCTGCCAAATTGGCTGAAAAGCAACCTACGTTCGTCAATAGCACGGCCCGATCCTTATGCATGACAAGTGCAAAAACGGTTGCAGTGGGGATTTGACATTTATCCGCATCCACCGTACTCTCCTTTCCCCAACGAACTACCATATTTTTCGCAATCTAAATTCATTTTGCCGGCAGAAGGTCTTCCGGAACCGAGCAGAGGTCATAAAAGCCTTTGAAGATTTCATTGCCAATCAAAAGTCAACACTTCTACGAAAAAGGAATATTTGACATTGTATGACGTTGAAAGAATATCATAGATACCGACGGATGCTATTTTGATTGAATAAAAATTCACGGAAAAATAATATTGGCTTTTAATTGTTTACTATAAAATTTGACATGTCATGTGGTACAACCCAATAGTTATTCCAGTTAATCCTTCTTTTATCATATATAAATTAAAAAAAAAAAATAAATATATATATATATATATATATATATATATATATATATATATATATATATTTTATAAATACATATACATATATTATATATGATTTTTTTACCATATATATATATATATACATATAGATATATATATTTATTTATATATATATATATATATATATATATATATATATATATAAATATATATATATATAAACAAAAAAAAAACAAAAAACAACTCAAAAAATATAATATTGTAACTAGATTCAAATTTTCCTTTTTTTTTATCTGATATAATTTGTAACTTTTGTTTAAAGTAAAATCAATAAAACATAAAATTACTGTACGCCGAAAGGTAAGATATGGGTGGGCTGAAAAGTATCCGACCTAACAAGACATTTTTTCTAAAATTTTATTTTTATTTTTCTACATAGTCTCCTTGTAACTATACACACTTCTCCCAGCGATACGCCCATCTCTCTAACCCGTCCAAATAGTACTCGGCGTTTTTCTCTGCAAGATAACTGTTCACGAAGGTGATTGCCTCCTCATTTGACGAAAATCTCTAACCTCCGAGCGTAAATTTTAGATTAGGGAACAAAAAGAAGTCGCTTGGGGCTAGATCTGGTTGTAACATCAGAGTTGTGATCTCTGACATTAGCATTTAATAATTTGTTATCTGAGAGTGTTTTTAAGGGTGTTAATAGTTTTCGTTTATTATGGCCCCACGTTGGGCGCCAAAATGTAACACCTGAGCGTAATCCCAGATATTAACATTTATTATTTAGTTATCGGAGAGTGGTTGTTTATTATTATTTTCTTTTATTATTTCCCCACGCTGGGTGCCAAAAGGTAGTATCAGGTTTTAGAGGTACTTTCGTTACTTACGGCGTCTAAAACTGATTCCTCCTGTGAGGGGTGTCCTCTCGATGGTTAAAAGAGAAAAGCTCTTTCACTTTGTTTTGATGTTACGCTTTTATTAACACTTTTACTTTACTTTTAGTTACACTTGTTAATTACCAACTTTATATGGGAATGTCGATCTGTGGCGTCTCTAACAGATACGCACAATACACAATCAAATAGTGAAGAATACCGAACGAAAATCGAATAAGAGAATACATCAGAGCCGTATACCATAGCGATAACAAAAATAATTCACATCAGTGGAATATAGTCGAGTTTAAAAATGATGGGTAACGCTTAGGTTCAATTTTTGGTAATTCTAACTGTCATAGCGTCAGTTCGAATCACACGTTCTTCACTATAATTTCAAACGCTATAGATCCCTTCATGACAGTGATTTATTTTATTTAAAAACAAGCAGACCCGCTGCTCTTATGCAGGGCCGCAGTCTTCTTCTTTGGTTATTACACTGCAAAGAAACTCATTTGCACTACCCTTTATATACCATTATTTTCTGGCAGTTAATGCAGACGATGCATTTTCCTCACCCAGAACGTGTAACCTATTTGGGTGTTATTTTCCTGTCATAGGTTATTTGCAATTTTCAGTAATCGTTCAATCCGCTAAAAATGCAGCGGCAATGAATTGAGCAATTACTTAATTGGTTTCATACGAAAAACCAATTATAGGGGATTGCCCGTGTGTGCAAATCGTACGATTAATTTCGCCTCACTGCTGTGTTCGTTATTTCGTCGAACTCAGCACTTCTCCGACGCTCAATTACTTCGCAGTCGGTGGCCTTTGACAGCACCGCTCGTGTCATATATCTTGTAGCACACTTGTTCCCCGGCAAAAAAAAATGTATTTAAAATATGAGACCGTGTAGGTCCACGGACAGGTGCTCGCTTGGTTTTTGAAAAACGAAGCAGAATGCAGTTAACGACTGGCCTTGGGGAGTGGGTCAAGTGTTTGATTGATATGTGATAATTGTTTTGGCTTTGGAAGGTGGGTATGCATGGGTAATTATCGCAACGTATGCGATATGAATTAATTGCCCGTGGAAAAGGCTTTGCTTCTGAATGGATGAGTGATCATATGCGAATTTTAATTGCCTGTGGGAAAGGCGTGTATTGCATTGTATGCAAAATGATTGTTGCGTTGTTTGAGAGTTTTAATTGCTTGTGGGAAAGGCGTGTATTGCATTGTATGCAAAATACTTTGAGGATTGTTTGATGATTATTGGATGCAAGGATGATTGAATATTAATTGTTTGAGAGGTGGTGTAAAACGAGGTGTAACATGGTGAATAAGACGGAAGGTCAAGCAGTTCAAACCGTAATTCGTGGATATTCGCCATGGCAACCGCTGAGGTGTGAGACGGCGCGTTGTCTTGGTGAAGCAGGATTTTCTTTTTCTGCAAATGTGGCCGTTTTTCCGAAATTTCTGCCTTTAGTTGGTCAAGTAATGATGCGTAGTATGCTCCTATAATAGTTTTTCCTTTTTTAAGATAATTGGTTGAGATAACTCCATGACTATCCCCAAAAAACAGTCGCCATCACCTTCCCTGCTGAAAAAACAGTTTCTGCTTTTTCTGGAGCCGATTCCCCCTTCGTAGTCCACTGATTTGACTGTATTTTTGTTTCGAACGTATAATAATGTATCCAAGTTTCATCGACAGTGATCAATCGGCGCCAAAAGTCGGATTTATTGTGCCTAAACTGCGTCAACTGAGCGTTGGGAATGTTCATTCGGACACGTTTCTCGTCTAATGTGAGCAAACGCAGCACCCAACGCGCGGACAGCTTTCTCATGCCTACATCTTGATTTAATATGTGACAAACACGTTCTTTAGACAATTTCATAACCTCTGCTATCTCTCTCACTTTAATTCGGCGGTAGTCTAGCACCATTTGGTGAATTTTAGCGATGTTATCGTCAGTTGTTGCAGTTTTTGGATGTCCAGAACGTTCATCGTCTCCCAAGCTCTCACAGCCACGTTTAAATTCAGCTGCCCAAAATTTCACTGTGGTAAATAAAACTACTGCCAAATAAAAATTCCGCATCCAAAATGGCTGAAATTTTGGTAAGTAACTATCAAAAAATGCACAACTACATTCACTAGCTTTTATTGACAAGTGCTGCTTTCTTCACGTTGAGGTCGGAAACTTTTCAGCACCCTCGTATAATACTAAACAAATGTACGTAGACAAATGTAGAGTATTCGTACAGAGCCTGTGAATTACATCAAAAAATTACTTTGTTAAAACAGGGTTAGCATTTAGTCTAATATTTTAGAATCCCCTATCTATACTTTTTTTGCAAATAAATGCGTTAAAAAAAATGCTCATGCTAGTAATTATCACGGCAAATAGGAATCTCATTTGAATTAAGCAACCGTTTTTCTACTTTCTTTTTAGTAGGTGATTATCTGGAAACTAATTGTATCTTTTCCTGTGTTCCTTCTTAGCTACAAATTTGTTTGACAGCTGCCTTGGTATCCGGGGTTAAGTAGACTGCAGGAATAAAGAACAAAAAGATATATGCTCACCAAGAGCAGCGATGAAAACTGAGTAAGAATTCGCTGAATCACTATCAAAAATGTCGGCACAGGATTCATAAATATATCTTTTACCTATATTATAAATCGAAATTAAATTTAAAATTATAAGAATGAACTCTCTACAATAACTGATCGGAGATCCGTACCTAATCGGAATGTCTAAACGGAAAAGATGGGTATAGCAGTATGCCAAACGTGAAGGTGATAACGTTTTTGATGTGCGATCTGAAAAGCAATAACAAATTTTCATGCGCTGGTGGAACGACAGATGCAACTGTCGAACATTTACTCTTAATCCATAAATTGAAATGTGATCAATCCAAGTAGGTCAATAAGTATTGACGACGACTCACAAAACACCAAGGGTGAAAGTATGGTAGTTAACATTCCAGAAAATCAAGCACTGGCTACATTAATAGCCATGAATCAATTGTCGCTTTTATTCTGTTTAAGTATTCGTCTTCAAAACTTCATGTCTGTTGTTGCGCCGAACTATAAGTGTTACATAATGCACAATCATAATTCCGGAATCGTCCTCCCTTACATCCGGGGCCAACAATTCTCCTTAAGACCTTCCTCTCGAACGCGGCTAAGAGTTCAGAGTGCCTTTTATTGAGCATCCAGGTCTCGGATCCATACATAAGTACTGATAAGACCATGGTCTTGTACAGTAGTAGCTTGGATGTTCTGGATAAATTTGGGGATTTAAAAAGCCTTGCTAGACCATAGTAGGCTTTTTGGGATTTGATCAGGCGTTCGCGTATTTCCTCTTCCATATTGTTAACGGCTGATACTCTTGACGCAAGGTAGTTAAAGTATTGCACTACTTAAAATTCGTACTCCGTTACCCTGATAGTTTGACCAACGTTAAATCTATTCTTCGCATTTCTCAAATCTCATTTTCTTTTCCCTAACAAAACATAATCCTATCCCAGAAGCGGTTTCATTGCTAAACTTTACATCGTATATAACATGTACAGTCTATTCAACCAGTCATAACTCTATTAATCAAATGTACATATAATAATTTTCCACCCTTTTCATCCCCTATCTCACAAACATCGCAATTCTTACCGTAAAAGAATTACAAAATTCTCTAAAGCCGAACCATGAATAATTTCACACACATATTTAGGTACAATGACACTTCCCAGCAAATTTGCAGTTAGTTTGCCATTATATACTTGTGCACCTGACGATTCATTAGAAAGGGGTTTGTTGTGGTTTTTTACACAATTTAATATATTATTTTAATAAATAAGTAATATAAGTAAGGTAAGTGGATTGACTTACTTGTATTGACCGTGGAGCGGTCGCTGTAGCTACTGCTGTCTCTGCTGCTGGCAGGTTGCAGGGGGCGTTGAGCTTTGTGCTCCCCTGTTCAGCTTGTTGTTATTTGATTGATTATTCCTTTGTCAATATGGTTTAGCGAGTCCTCTATTTCAACCCTTTCTTCTTCGGCAGAAACTGCTCCTCGGGAAGCAATTATCCTATTATATTCGGGATCATATACCGGTAGAATAGCACTTCGAATTGAGCACTTTGATCTACGACGTTGTTTTTTCTTTCGAGTGTTAGCTAGTTTTTCAGTTCTATATCGGAATTTGAGCTCGGTCCAGTGGTTACGATTGGTTTGTACGCTTTATCGAATGAATCTTTTTGCGTACTCGCCGTTGGCGTTTAGTTTTTATTCGGCGCCAACACCGTTTTTTATTATTTTTTTCTACCAAGTAGAATTTGCATAAAATAGTTTATGCAAATTAACTACTTGACGATATTTCTTCTCTTTACAGGTAGAGAGGGGAAATTTGCGGGAATTAGTGGGCGTTAGGGGAGGACCTGGACGCGAGGTCCGTAACGGGTTCAGGCCAGCGAGAGTCGAAACCAAATCCAGTGAATCAGTAAATCGTAAGGTAGGAGTAAATATGTATCCTAATATAAAAGGACGCGAATGAGCAACATTGTCTCTCTGGTATACTAAATCGTCATTTTAAATAAAACAAGTTCAGAAAAAAGAAACGCAATTATAAAAGAAACAATTAGAAAACGAATGGAATACGGGTGCTGGCATAAGCTACGAAAATCGTGTTTGAGAATTTTAATAGTGGACAAGAGAATTATTTACGGAGCACATGAGGAACTAAAAACAAAAAGCTAACAATAAGAACAATTTTTAAATACAATAATTTCAGAAAAAAAGAAACGCAAATATAAAATAAATAATTAGGAAATAAATGGAACAGTGAATAAATGTGATTTAGTTCTGTATTCCTGGTAAGCAATAACTATTTTAGGTGTTTTGATGAACATCAATCGCCGTCAAGGTGTTATTTTCAAAAATGGCACAAAGAAGGTTATTCCGCTTTGTCGGAGTGCAACGAGAGTAGCAATCGTAATTGAAGCGGAAGCCGATTTCCACGTGGGGAAAGTGGACGCCTGAATACAAACAAGCGTTCCGACGGGGAAAACCAGGATATATCATTCAAGTAGATTGATGAAGCGGCGTTAAAATTGATGGTGAATCGCCGGTCGGCTTGCTGCAGCTGTAATAACAAGCCGCCCGACGTTGCATTTCAATTGATAACAATGGGTGCCGAATGTTTTGTATTTATGTTGCATTCTTGATATTGTTCCACGCAATTCGGTTTATATGGGCTCCGCAAGACAATCCGACGGATCGCACCCGTTCGTGGTTCATCTCCTGACGGCGCGAACATCCCTCCATCAGAACTCGTTCCGTTACAGAGTGGGGAAGCTGTGGAACTCCCTTCCCACGCGAGTGTTCCCGGAGCGTTACAACCTGCAACTGTTCAAAAAAAAACGGCAACAGTTATTTGATGGCATCTCGGGGCGCCCACGCGGCGCTATAGGTTCGCCTCTCCCGAGAGAAGTCTAATAAAAAAAAAAAAAAAAAAAAATATGCACATTAAGAAGCTATTTTGAGGAATTTTATCTAACGCGTTGTATACGTTAAATGTTCTTGGAAAAGGAGATGTTTCAGGTATGCTGGGTGGAGATTGTGGTGCAGGTGTGGGAAATTGAAATTTGCCTGGGAACCGAAGGTACCGAATAGGTTTTGCGATTACTAAAAAGGTAGAAAAGAAATCTTACAGGAAATTATATGCGAAGAGATGCATGAAGGTAAGTTTTCTTTTACGGGGACTTTTTAGATTATACCGTAGATAATCCTAGATGCGTAAGGCATTTAAGGTGCTAATGCGATTGCATTAACGAAAACTTATGCCGATTGGGATGTAGTTATGGGGGTTTTTCAGGTAAGTGGGCCGTGGGGTTTGGCGGAATCGCCACAACACCGTACAGTGAACAATTTTGTGGAACATCTACAAAATACATTTTCTGACTGGGAAATTTCTGATAAAGTCACGGTTATCGTTTCAAATGATGCTAAAAACATTGTTAATGGCAGAGGTACATACGTCTGTTGTGCAACAGTTTATTATAACATTTTTAACAAATAAAGGCGTTAAACCCTCGGAATTTTTTTCTCGATTGAAGGCACAGTTTGACGATGACACACTGTCTCAGAATCGTGCGTACGTGGGCCAGAGAATTTAAAAGTGGGCGAGAACGTATTGAAAACGAAAGTCATGATCGTCGTCCCAGGACAAGTCGTACCGATGACAATATCCATGCTGTTCGAGAGCTTATTGACAGTGATCGCCGCTCAACTGTTGAAGAAATCTCATCAGAAGTGGGTATCAGCTATGGAAGTGTTCGAACCATTATCGCTGATGGTCTTAGCTTCAAAAAAATTACTACTCGATGGGTTCAGAGGTTGTTGACCTTAAATCAAAAACACGTCAAGTCCGAGATTAGTGGAAGACTTCTGGATCGATTTCGGCAAGATGGGGAGGATTTTTTGTATCATTAGCATATCGTCTCATTCGATGAGGCGTGGGTACATCATTATACTCCCGAGACGAGAATGGCAGGTAAGGAGTGGCGAAGGAAAGCTAAAGGTTGCCCAATGAAGACCAAATCTCGTCTCTCAGCCGGAAAAATGCTTGAAAGAATTTTTTTGTTGACTCAAATTAAGTTTAAATGATTGATTTTCTTCACGAACAACAACAGTGAATGCAGCTTACTACTGTCAGTTGTTACAGTCGGCAAAAGCCGCATATCGAATTAAAAGACGAGGTATGCCCATTCGAGATGTTCTTCATGACAACTCCAGGCCTCACACCTCATCCTTGATAAGGGATACATTGGAAGAAATGGGCTTGGAAACCCTCGAACGCTCTCCTTATAGCCCAGACTTGTCTTGTGGGGGAGGGTTTGTATGTTCACTACACTCCCACCGAACTGAGTCTGCGAAACTCGCACCGAAACTGTTAAATGAGACACTGCTCGCCGCCGAGGGAAAGTTAAAACTAGGAACAAATGATCGCCCAACGAGGAATGAGTAAGATGAGAAACACAGATTCTGCAGCAAATGGTTGTTTATTCAACTGGATTTTATTCTAGTCTATCTTAATACTGGCACTTATTCAGTAAGTTGCAGTGTGCAACTTTGTGCAATCGTGAAATTAGCCGTAAATTTGCAGACACTCGGCACAATGGTTTCTTATTAGGTGTAAAACTTTGCTTCCGCCGTTTTGCAATAGATGGCTGTAGCGGTAAGTGGTAGTTGAAATAAATAGGTCATAGATGTCATACAAATAGGCTTAGGTATTTGTAAACACAACGCCATCGAAATATTAGTCGATTTGTGTCTACGTCAGAAAGTTATTCTCGATTAAACATGTCAGCTTACGAGCCAAATTCTCGTCATTTGCGGGAGGTTTTAATTTTCTGCTTTAATATGAAGAAATCTGCGGCTGAGGCCCATCGAATGCTCTCAAATACCTATGGTGAGGCCGCTATTAGTGAAAGAACGTGCCGAGAGTGGTTTCAAGAACGGCGATTTTAACGTCGAAGACCAGCATGGCGGTGGAAGAGGGAAGGTTTTCGAAGATGCAGAATTGGAGGCATTACTTGGTCAAGACTCATGTCAAACGCAACAAGAATTGGCAGGATCATTGGGAGTGACGCAACAAGCCATTTCAAAACGCCGGAAAGTCGTGGGAATGATTCAGAAACAAGGAAATTGGGTGCCGTACGAGTCGAAGCCGAGAGATGTTGTACGGCGTTTGTGTGTTTGTGAACAGCTGCTTGCAAGGCAAAGACGGGAGGGATTTCTGCATCGCATTGTGACTGGGGACGAAAAATGGGTTCATTACGATAATCCCAAGCGCAGAAAATCATGGGGATATCCCGACCATGCTTCCACGTCGACGGCCAAACCGAATATCCACGGTTCCAAGGTCATGCTCAGTATTTGGTGGGACCGGCTCGGCGTAGTGTATTATGAGTTGTTAAAACCGACTGAAACAATCACAGGCGATCGTTATCGAACGCAATTAATGCGTTTGAGCCGAGCATTGAAAGACAAACGGCCGCAATACAACATGAGACATGATAAAGTGATTTTACAGCATGACAATGCTCGACCCCATGTTGCGAAACTGGTCAAGACATACTTGGAAACTTTGAAATGGGAAGTCCTACCCCACCCGCCGTTTTCTCCAGACGTTGCTCCCTCGGACTATCACTTGTTTCGATCAATGGCACACGGCCTGGCTGATCAGCACTTCCGGTCGTATGCTGCCCGAAAGATGGGAGAAAGTAGAGGCCAGCGATGGATAATACTTTGAATCATAAATGTATAACCAGTTTTTTACAATACAGTCTCGAATTTCGAAAAAAACGGCGGAAGCAAAGTTGTACTCCGATTAAATCGTAGTTCACTTTGGTCTATTTTAGTTTTAATCTATCCGGTGGTTGAAATCGTACAATTTTGGCAATCGTAGCATTAGGCGTGAACCTACGAAGGACACTCGACCCCGCGCACAACTCTTATAAACAATCACTCTACTGAAACGTCAAGTGTTCGCCTCGGCCTCTATTGTTTTAAAACGGTGTAAAGGGGGGCGCGCACTCGATGGCGGTTGGACAACGACTTGATGCGTGTGTACGCAACGGTGGTTGGATATCGACTGAGTAATGATAGCAAAAGTTCATCTCGTCGTGGCAGTGGCGTCACAAACTTGTAGCGTTCTACGAACGCACAATTCCGCGCAGGTAGGTTCCTACCTTCAAAGAACTTACTTACCTGAGAGCGTTGCACGCGCCCACAGACGCGTGCCCCCCAAAGTCCCACCATAGGGCTTGCAACTCGCAGCCAACGTTGAGACCGACACCAAAAAGCAAGGAACTGAACGTCCCCAAAGCTTTTAATGCCAAGCTCAACATTCGTAAGTCATCATACCTGAAATAAAAAAGAAACATTCAATCTGCCTGCGCCCAGGAACATTCCATTGAATCGGCAATTTCAAACGTCTATGCAATGCAAATTAGCCGACCAACGATGCACGTGCGGGTAGCTCCCATAAAGACCACCAAGTCTATCGGCAAACATAAAGAAACGGCAACCGTAATTATCTCAACGAGATAATTCAAATTGTATGAGGTTGAAAACCTACAAGGAAACTACTCCGATCCCACGGTGTCTGTTTGTATTTCACACCCATTAGAAAGATCTAATGGATTTCGGGTGTATTGACAAAAGTCAAACAAAACCCATGGACCATGCATCCATGCAAATTGCAGGATATCTTTCGGCCTTCGCGCCAGATGTGTTATGTAAATAAGGCGGCATACAATCGACAACCGTCGAACTTAATTTCGACCACCACCACGGATGGTGATAATGATGTTCGATGATGAGCGAGTTTCTTCTTTCAGGAATGAAAAATCACCCCTGGGACGTGATAACATGCTGCTAACAGAAATTCGGAAGTTCTGTTAGCAGAGCAATTAGGGAAATTTTTCCGTGTAGATACAGATACCAGTTTGGAATCTGGATATCTGTGTGGGCAGACAGACAGAGAGATTTTGATCGTCACCGGGACGAGAAGTTTGAAGAGGTCGAACGGGAGTCGAGATTCTGTGGCAATAGTAGCCGCGACTTAGTTTTATAAAATTTAAAAGAGAAAGTGAGTCGAACGTGTGTCGGTTGTCGCAGCGAATGCAAAATAAAAAGCATCTCAAAAAAACGCGCGTTGATCAATTGGTGTGCACTGTGTGCTTATTAATAAACAATAAACAAGTAATAAAACTAAAAGGTGTTGTGTACCATTTATTGACTGTGTTCGCTCCGCTGGTATATTTTTCCTCCACGGTAAGCAGTGTTCGGCGGAACACTACAACAACATCCTAAACCGCCAAAAACTCGCTGCCACTTACGAGGAATTTTGAGAAGAGTTGCTATGCTCGCGTAAGAATTCAGTTCCAGTGAATCCCCGCCGTACAAGCTCAGTTGGATTCGTTGGTTGTGTATCCTGGGAAATTGAAATTGCTTGGGTGCAAGCAAGGGATATATTTAGATAAGATATTAACCGAAGTAATTTCGCAGAAATGTATGCGGCTTGGTATAGTTGCTGGCGATGGTTAATGTTCTGTTATGGATTTGATTATGCGTTTCATTACAGCATATGCATTTCGGGGAAATTAAGATTGCTTGGTCGCAAGGAGGGAATATGGTTTAGATAAAGAATTGACCGAAGCAATTTTGGGAAAAATTATATGTGGGGTGATGTAAGAGATGATTTAGAATATATTCTATTGAATTGTATTCGATTGGGAGTTTTGGGAAATGCCTTTCATTGCAGATTGGAATTTGTTTTTGCATGTTTTGAAATGGGTTACAGGTTAGGGTAAGGTGACGCGCTGTTAGCGGTCAAGATTGGTTAGAATTGTGGGTTGGTTCTCCGTGTGATATAGAGAACCCCCACAGTCTCATTGCGAAAAGATGGTAGTCCGTTGGGGAAATGTCAGGAGAGTACGGTGGATGCGGAAGAATTTCAAATCCCAACTGCATGAAGTTTTGCACCGTTGCTTGTGAGGTATGGGATTTAGCATTATCATGCAAAAGGATCCGGACTTGCCTTTTGATCAACGCAGGTTGCTTTTCAGTCAATTTGGCATGAAATATGTCGATCTCCTCACAATATTTGATAGGGTTTATCGTTTCTCCTGGTTGAAGAAATGAAAAGTGGATTGGTCCTTTTGCTGTCCACCAAATGGTCACCATAAACTTGTTTGGGTGAAGATTGGACTTAGGGGTGTGTTTTGGTTTCTATCTATCCGGTGCGAAAATAGTTCAGTTTGGTTTCTTAATCTAAGCGATGCGCAGATTTCCAGGCACCGTCGTTTTTGGGACTCGTTCAGTTCATGGGGTAGCCACTTATCGAGTTTCTTTACCTTTCCTCTGAGAGAAAGGTGTCGACTTATTGTCATTGCGGATACTTCCATACTTTGTGCAATCTTCCGCACCGATTTCGTTGGGTCTACGTCCACCATTGCTCTTAAAACATCGTCGTCAACTAACGTTTCCGGCTTCGCACGTGGTTCATTTTCGAGGCTAAAATCTCCCGAACGGAACTTTCCAAACCAACGTCGTATAGTTCGTTCGTTTACGGCTACATCCTCGAATGTGCCATTACTGTTTTTCATTGCCAATGAGGCATTATGTCCTATTTTAAATTCATAAAGGAAGAGGGTTCGAATTTGAACTGCCGACAGCATGGTAAACATTAATAAGAAAAATAATAACTGTACTTGTAACGAACCATAAAATTCTCATACATCAAGCACACGCACCACTTTACTTTATAAAATAAGAAAATTTAACGTTGTTACGTGCGTCCGCCACCCCATCAATTAATTGTTTGTAATTTGAATATAATTTGTTTAAAGTGGTGTGATGGTAAGGTGGTGGAGGAGTTGCACGACCCAGAAGTGAGTTTTTGAACACGCCCCGATTCGGGTGTGGATCGTGCAGTTCTTCGAGTTCGAATTCGGTTTTCGAAGTGGACGTGAATGGGGAGCGAGAGAGACAGAGGGTCAATGTTTGTTGAATACGGTTTTGAATTCCGTTGTCGACGGTTTTTTTGAGAGATAAGAGAACGTTTTTTGTTAACGGAGTAGCAAGGAAAAAAGGAAGGAAAAAAAAGAAATTGTCCCGTGTGTTAATCTTTTTTTGTAAAAAAAAACACAAAAAAAATGTAAAAAGAAAAGGAGATTAAAGACGAAAGAAAAGTGAAAAGTGGTTTTTTTCATCGAAGAGAAATTGCAGAAAGGCAAACGTTGACGTTGAAGTGATTTCCGTTCTTTCCTGTGAATTTGTGTGGCCTCTGTCGTTGCTTTTTGGGTGTAATAAGCACAAATTCAATTAACAGCGGTTGTTCGGCAAGCTAAAAGTAACTATTCAGTGCCGCATCGGGAGAACATCCAGAGGAGCCTGTGGCGTATCTACCAACGCCACTGCTACCTTTTCAATCTACCTCAAAATCTTCCCTCCTAAAGCTCCATTAATTTCATCATTTTTACCATGCAAGCGCAATAACTTCCCCAAGCATTCTCCTACCGATTGCATTACCTTTCGGTTATGCAAATAGCATCCAACATCAAGCATCTGCCCATCAAGGACATTCACGCAATTAACGCGTTATATAAATTTCCCTAGAAGAAATTCGGTACGCCAGTACCGCATACATCAATGCATCTCAGCATTGTTCTAAAAGGAAAACATTTCGGTTGCCATACTAGATAACCGAAGTGGATTATAAAAACAATCAGCAGAACCCCTGTCTGCCTGCATTTACTGTCCCACACGTGCGCAACAGATTTTCATGTTGCACCAGTACTCACGGCGGCTTTTATGCAATCTTCAAAGCACCGGCGCAATAAGCGCCTAGCTGCCAAGAGCCGAATTCAATGCCAGTGTAAATACTCACACTGGAATTCGACCCATGACTCCCTAGGATTGCAATACACAATTAACATGGTTGTAAACACAACCATCATTGTGTAATTATCCCAAATGCATCCTAATCCCAAAGATGCTTTTTAATGAATTTTTATTCCCACGGTTCGACCACCCATGAGCTCGCGTCACGAGCCAACAGGGTGATCCGCGCACAAAAGTAGTTTAGTCGATCAAATAGTTTTAAAGGAGTCGAGTCTCCTGGAGTGCGCCCAAAAAGTCGAGTTCGAGATACGGTGGAGTTCGCCTGCGCGAGTGACGTCGAGCGTGTTTACGTGTAGTTTAGTAAAAATTAATAAATAAATAATACCAAAAAATAAAAGACAAGTAACAAACAATGTATAAGTAATTAACTGTTTGATATTCGAAATTTAAAAGTTAAGTAAACACAAGTCAAGACTCTTTTAATTGTGAAGCGTGTGTCCTGTGTCGCTGCCATTAAAAATTGAATTAATGTATAATACAATGCAAAAAACACCGACCAGTAGTTACAATAAATGACAAAATTCCAACAGTGTAACCAGTGTTTTATTGCATCAAATTCGGTGGAGCAATCCGTGGAGTAGGAGTTAACCAGTGCCAAAGTTGGCACACATATTTCTACCCCACAAGCCGACACTGGATAATCTACAAACTACATTGCTGGATTTGAGCGAGAAGACATTTAACGTTGTGTTACCTATTGGGCGATCTCAGTGGATATACAACTCAGTGTTTACGAGATTGTGTTGCAGATGGTGTTGCAGATTCAACAAAGGGGAAACTAAAACACATTTCGAAAATAAAGGACGGCACATAAGGATCCCTCTACAGCAAAAGCAAGAGTTCTCTAAACCGGTTGGAGCCGTGGCTCAGCATCGGGACGTCGAGCTGAATAACTAGGTAACAAATCTAACATTTTCCCACTAAATCTCCACAGCAGAAGTGCAAGGCACGTACTATATAGTAGTTATAATACTCATCATATTACAAACTGGCGCTGCGGACAGGATTCGAACCTGTGCGGGTAAAACCCAATGGATTTCAAATATATCCTTACGAACCTTAACACCTGAGCATGTTTGTTTATTTATTTATTTATTTATTGGTTGGTTTGTTGATCGTTTGTTTGTTTGCTCTCCGCCGTCCACTCTCCGGCGTGACATTCCTCTCCTAAGAATGCCACGCAGTCTTGTGGGGGGGGGGGGGGGGGGAGGGGGGGGGGGGGGTATGTTACAAACATAATCTGGATAATCTACAAACTACATTGCTGGATTTGAGCGAGAAGATATTTAACGTTGTGTTACCTATTGGGCGATCTCAGTGGATATACAACTCAGTGTTTACGAGATTGTGTTGCAAATGGTGTTGCAGATTCAACAAAGGGGAAACTAAAACACATTTCGAAAATAAAGGACGGCACATAAGGATCCCTCTACAGCAAAAGCAAGAGTTCTCTAAACCGGTTGGAGCCGTGGCTCAGCATCGGGACGTCGAGCTGAATAACTAGGTAACAAATCTAACATTTTCCCACTAAATCTCCACAGCAGAAGTGCAAGGCACGTACTATATAGTAGTTACAATACTCATCATATTACAAATTATAATATTACAACGTTATGGCATAGATGTTCACACGAGAACTTCTTATTTCCGACTGAGCAAAAATCGGACATTTCATGTGGTACAACTCAATATAACAAATAAGAAGCAACAAACATCTGCGGAATGGATCATATGTAAGGCCCGCCATTTCTTGTACCAGTGCACCAGCTTTTTGCAAATTAATGCGGTTGATGGCAACCGGCTGGTATCTCATGAAAAACTCCGCAAGAACTGTCTCAGGAAAGGACATTATGCCTTCAATTGTTCGCTCAGAGGATGTAAAAAGCGCTATGAAAAACACAATACTTTATTACCCTTCGGCGATATTCACCCACATTGTTCTACATCTACCGCTAATACCAAGCCACTTCTTAGGCTAACACATATCAACCCAGCAGAAGCAAGCAGACAGAAACTTGCAGAACAAACGTCGGCACTTAGCACAACAGCAAATCATGCGAAGGAAAAATTCGTTATTCTCGGCACTGCGAGAGTGAAACTTTTAAACAGCATTGAAATAGAAATTGAATGCCGTGCACTTCTGGACTCAGATCAATCTCACCAGTGATAGGGCCGTTAAAATGCTTGGTTTAACATCAGCATCTCGTAACATGCTTATTCAGGGAATCGGACAAGGTCAAAAGAAGACACAAAAGAGGGTGAACGCAATACTTATTTCTACAAAAAATGCCTTTTCAACCAGATTAGAGGGCTTCGTATTGAGCGATATTGTCTCACTACAACCGAGTCATGTCCGTCATGTATTTATCTATCATTTTTGCACCCATGTATCTATCCGTGTTTCTATCCATGTATCCATTCATACGCACCTACATATTTTTGGTTTCAGTAGGAAGGTGGAAATTTTCAAAAGATTCTTCTGGACCGTTCCAGAGGCATACCGCAATTTTACCTACTAAAACCACCTTCCGCCAGGCACATATTCCTGTTGATCCCCAGTGAACTTTCTTTTAGATATTCCACCGCGGGACGGGACGGAGTTTACCTGTTACTCCGTTCGTCGCATCGCAACTGAGTTATATCGCATAGAATATCATTTGTTAAGGGCCATGTTTGTTTAGAACTTATCACGTATTCTGTTATTACAGAGTAACAACCCTTCCCATACGTCTTCCCAAAATCATTCGTGCGGTCTCGAATCTCACGCACTCTGTGAGTACGTGTTTCGCATTTTCTATTTTTCCTTCGCAGTACAAGCAGTGTGGGTGATTGACATGCTTGTACTTGTGCAAGTATTGCCGAAAGCATCCACGTCCTGATATTAACTGAGTCAGGTGGTAATTCAGCTCGCCTGGTTTCTCTTCGCGCATGCTTCTATATCAGGTATCATGGTGTGGGTCCATCTTCCTTTGGCGGAAGAATCCCACCTTCGTTGCCATTCTCTTAGGGTTGAGAGCTCTAATTGTGACCGCATTCTCCGACGATTCTCTTGGGAGACCTCATGCAATGCTGCAATGTCAAGTGGTTCCCTGCTAACCAAGGCATTTATGGCATCTTCGAACACTGTTCGGAATGCGCAGTAACGAAGCCAGCCTATGTGCTGAGGTCACTCCCCTCATGTACCACGTATACTGTGCGGCTCCTGCCAATTGGTGATACATTATAATGGAGGTGTTGATGGCGGTTATGTGGGCCGTGGTCTTCCAATATTGGGTAGCAGTCACACTAAAACATTAGGTACTTTTGCCGGACATTTCGGACATTTCATGTGGTACAAGCCAATATGTCATCAGCATACGCAATAGCATCGATAACAGAATCCACAAGATAACTAGTGCACCCTGTTGTATGCCGTTTCTTTTGAAGAAAATCTTGTTGGAAAATGTGTCGGCACATTTTACGCGAATTGTTTTTCTAATCAAACGATGTCAAAGACCATTTCAAAATCAACCAAACATGCCCCGGTGCACTGTCGCTTGTTGTTCCATTGTATATCGGAAACCAGTTTTGACGCGGCATGGATAGTGTCATGCCGAGACCTAAAACCAAATTGGTTATCCGGGATAATTTTATTATCCTCGGACCAATTTAATAATTATTTATTTATTAGTTTTTTTATCTTTTCCCCGTTTCGAGATGGTTTACTGGTGTTTTCCAGTGCGTTGGGTAATACGAGGGTTGCCTCTTATGTTTCGGGATTTGGCAACCCTAGCGTTGCAATCCGGCAATTGACACCTCTGTCGTAAAGTTGGACATTTTTGAGGTTATACGCACTCAGAACGTTTTGACATACGAGCGCTATTTGTGTTGTTTACAGTAACTTAAAAGATTCATCTCGGCCCAAAAATGGAATTAAATCGTCAACATTTTCGTGCGATAATTTTTTACAACTTTCGGCGTGGATTAACTCAGCAACAGTGCATGGATGAACTTAATTCAATTTTTGGCGATGAAGCTCCATCAAGGACCAGTGTTTATCGATGGTATGGTGAATTCAATCGTGGCCGTAGTTCAGTCCAAGATGAATTTCGTGAAGGTCCTCCAAAATCAGTTGTTGTTCCGAAAACCGTTGATGCTGTGCGCGAACTGATATTGGAAGATCGTCATGTGACCTATCGTGAGATTGAGACAACCTTAGGCGTTAGTGGGACCAGCATACATTCAATATTGCATAAACATTTGACCGTCGAAAAATTTGTTCGCATTGGATCCCACACAATTTGTCAATCGCCCAAAAAAAGGCTCGTGTCAATTGGTCGACAACTGCATTTTTGAGCACCCAAAACATCGATTTGATGGGTCATCCGCCGTATAGTCCTGACTTGGCACCGAATGACTTCTTTTTATTCCCGTACGTAAAAAACAAACTGAGAGGTCAACGTTTTTCGACACCTGAAGAAGCGGTTGCTGCATTCAGAATGCATGTGTTGGAGATACCTCAATCAGAGTGGCAAAAGTGCTTCGACAATTAGTTCAAACGCATGCAAAAGTGTATAGATCTTCATGGGGAATATTTTGAAAAACAATAAAGTGATTTTCGATGATCAATATTTGTTTTTGTTCTCTAATCCCGAAATATAAAAGGCAACCTGCATTGTTGAGCGCGTGATTTAACAGTGTCGTATAAATATTTATGGCTTCCGATGTTGAATGTTTGAGACCTGTGTTTGGAATTCCATCAATTCCTCAAGATTTTTTTATTTTTAAATGATTTAAACGTAGTTAAGAGTTCGTCCTTCGCTATAATCAAACTGTTGACTCGATTTGCAATGGGATAATGTGGGCTATTAATTTCACTACAGATTGTAAAACTTCAATTTTCGGAGCGCCAACTAATAATTGTGTTGCGAAGTGAAACGTGGTTTTGCAGTGCTCTGTATTCCAGATCACGATTGGAGTGAGAGGATTCTTTCATTCTGTGCACGGACTCGAAATAGGCACCAATAACGTTCACTTTTCTTGTGGATCTTCTGCCAATAGAGATTCACCCTCAGAAATGATATTGTTGGTGGTAATATCTGCGTTTAGCAGTATTTGACAATTCGCTGGTGTTCGTGCGAAACAGGGAATGTCGTTATGATTCCTCTTTCGGAATATCTTGTTTATCTGAGGGAACATATTCAAGCAGTTAGGGTTTATGGCTCGAATTTTATTTTCCCATTTTGAGTTTATAGCTGTTCTGTAGTTTTCACGAATCAACTGTTGGAGGTTACGGATCAAGGATTTGAGTGTCCTTATTTCCGGGTTTTGTCGGTCGGTGAACTGCCGATAGAGGAGTTTCAGTCTAGATAGGAGAGAACTCTTTTGTCTATACAGAGCATCGATAGCTGCGTTTCTGTATTGGCTTGTGTAATCTTGAGACCGATATATTTTAGGAATAAAGAGGTCCCTAGACTTCTTGACAACGCCATCCATTGTAAGGAGATAATGGTATTTCTCTTCATTTTCTAAGATTCTATTGATATGTGGAACTATTTCACTTGAAAGGACTTCCCTTTTGATAACGCGCACGAAACGTGACCAATGTGCTTTATGAAAATTGGTGGACTAAAGCTGATCACATTGTGGCTGCAACTCCATAGTGGTCACTATCGTATTCGATAGTCCAAAGACAGTTTCGAATACTAGTATTTGTATTTAGTTGAATACGACTGTCTATTAATAGAAGATCCAAGAAGGAATCTCCTCTTGGGAAAGAAGGAGTGCTAGTGGCGTAAATTAACACTGGATGCATAGCTACAAAGTATAACATTTGTGCATAACTTGTGTTCGTAGGTGTTTGCTTGTCACCATTCTAACAAAGCATTACCTCTCGTGTTGGGGGTTAAGCTGCCCCAAGTAGCATGTCTTGCATTGATATAGGCTGCTAAAAGGAATTAGTTAGTTTCCAAAAGCAGCCTAAGACAATGGAAAAGCGTAATTAATTCATTGATGAATTGTGCGCCCTGATGAGCTTGTGGACATATAGTGACACCATATATAAATGCCTCTGACTTTGAAGAGGAATGTCTATTATGCAAGCTTCCAGCACTTGGAAGTTGGGCACGACTTTGCTGTACAGGATCTTATGTCGAAGACTTGTTTTAATTAAGAATGGAACACCGCCCCTTGTGTGGATTGGCGTCTATCTCTTCTTTTCATATTGTAGCCCAATTTATGCTTCTGGTATAGCTTTGTTTCACTAATCAGAAGGATATCAGGGCGTTCGGCTTTCAACAATTTCCCTAAGTTGTCCTTTCTCTCAATTCTAATAAGTGCAGGAAAAATTTTAAGATTGACTCAGCTAAGGAGAATTTAATGATTATGGGTTTTTATTTGCAAATAGCGATGAATAAAGAAAATCTATTCGGGCTGTTTGTTCTTTAATTATTTTTTCGAAGTCCGCGCGCATGTTGAAGAGCCTCATTTTTATAACGGATTCTACTTCTGTACTGCATAATTTCATCGCAGGTTGTGGCTTTGGTGCTAAGTTGATTGGATTATTTTGAGCCAGAGGGCATTTGAGCATATGATATGTTGTTCGCAACGAAATTGTTGTAAGTCATTCGATTTCGTTCTTCGATCTCCAGCTTTTCCTTATCCATTTTACCCCTAAGAGCTTGAAATTTGGGGTATCTTCAAAAAATTAGCAGTATGACCTGAAATTTTGCAAAGCACACAGGCTAGCTTAGTTTTATCTGATAATTTTTCTTTTCCAAGTGGAGATTCCCCAGTGTTATGAATGTTTAGACACCTGGCGCATCTAAACTATATGTTGCAGTTTGCAGCAACATGCCCAAATCGTTGACAACCCATGCATTGTAACATCCGTTTGGCTTTATGGATTTTTTTCCAATTCACCATTTGATAGTTGAGATGTTTTATGTGTCTCAGGCCATCAATTTTGCTATCAGAACTTACCGAAACTATGAAAAGAGGCAACTTGCGATTACTTTTTCTTGAAAATGAGGTGGAGAATGGCTTGACAGAAATGAATTTTAAACTGTCAGATTTGACAGACTTAAGTCCCTCGAAGATTTCCTCGTGTGAAAATTTCGGATCTACTCCTTGAAGTAACATGGAGACTGTTTTCTCCGATTTAGGTCACACTAGGTCAGTTGTACACTGGTGTTGTGGTCCTTCTCTCAGGTAGCGTGTCTTCTTATCCTGAAAAGGACGTAAGATCTCTTAAAGACCGCTCCCGAGGGGACCCGTTGCGGTTGCCGCCGTGCTTCCTCGAACCTCGAGGGAAGAGCAGCTACCGGTCGTCGAGTAGGAAGAATCGGCTAAGCGCAATAAAAAATCTATCACCTTTATTTCCAGCATTTAAACCTCGATTTATTTATTTAATTACATTTATTTTATAATTTTATTTAGTTTATTGGCGTTCTACCACTTCGGACGCCAATCGAGACTGAACCTCGAATCTGAAATTCATCACCCTTATAAAGAGAAACAAATCGAAATTTGTATCTCGAAAATACACAATTTCCTACAAAAATCCCGATTTTGGAATCCTGAGTGAGATGCTCAGTGTTTATTTAAGATAAGGATTCAGTTTCCTGAATTCCTATGAAACTATTGTGCAGATGTGGATATGTAAATGAATTCGGGTTTTTGTTTGTTCACTTTGATGGATTTTACCAAATTGAGATAACGTATCTCTGGTTTTTGAATTTAGATGATGCCGTGGGGCGAATATAGAACAATAAACGAATATTAGATTCGTTTATTGGGAATTTGATTTTAATTTAAGATTTTGGATTTAATTATGCCGTGGAAGCAGCTAATAAGCGATAAACGAATGTTTGATTCGTTTATTGCGAATTTTGGTTTATGTTTGGGTTTTTTCGGGTTTTGATCGGATTTTGAGTTTTGTAGTAAAATAGCTGGGATTTGGATGTGGAAATGGAGGAAAAAAGGTGGTAGGGCTTTTCAGAGCACTACACTGGTATACTTGTTGGGGTTCTTTAAACCCCCCAATGGCAATAGATATATACACGGTCCTGTTTAACAACGCGTTGAATAATGCATATTATCCCGCGCGTTGGAAAACGGCTATCATTCAGCCCATCGCAAAAAAGGGCAAAGACTGCACAAACCTGTGGCGATTCCGCCAGATCCCACGGCTCGCCTTCCTGAAAAAACCCCCATAACCATAACCCGGGTCTGCACCAGCTTTCGCTAATGCAATTCGCATTAGCACCTTAGATGCTTCACGCATCAAACAGACCCAATTATTATAACCCTAAAATCCCTATAAAGAAAACTTACCTTCATGCATCCCTTCGCATACAATTTTTCATAAGATTTCTTTGTTTGCTTATTTGGTATTCTGAACCAATTCGGTACCAGACAAATACCATAAATATCGCGCCGTCTATTTTCCCCAGCCGCGCCATATACCTTTTCATATACATTGCCTGGCAACCTTTTTTTGTTTGTCTTATCAACAAACAACCCAAGCAGCTGCATATAATTAGCGCAATATACGCTGAAACCAAATTGTATTGCATTGTATAAACATGACCCTCATTAAAGAGCGAACCATTTGGTCGCCTTTTCTTTTGTCCTTGCCTGTTTCGCTGTTCCTCTGCACGTGTGAATAGCATTGATCTCAACGATCCCACCTATACCACCATGAGAGACTTTACGTTTCCCTGGTGGTAGGTAAAAAACGATATCCTTATTGGAGAGGATATCGTTTGAGTCGTATTACAACCAGCAAGGCGGTCGGGTCGCCTGCCATCCACCGGTACCGGAGGCGGCCGCCGACAGCCATGGTCGTCGTATCTCTCCCGTACCCGTTTCGCGCACGGGGATGTAGATATTCGAGTCGAATAGAGTGATCGGGCTATTAATTAAAAAGTAATTTAGTTATACCAGTAGTGTACACTGTCGTATATTTACTTTTCTAGTGAATTCGTTCGTCGTCCGTATAAGTTTGTGTGTGAACTATAAACTAATTAAGTGTAGCCCGATTAGCCTTAAATAAAAAGAACCTCTACAGAATGAACAAGGGTGTGTTTTACGTGTTTACTTTTGGTGTTCGTTTTGTTGGTTGTTTCCAAACATGGCGTCGTTTCGTTCCTTTGCTTCAGCGGAATTGTTTAGTGCTCGTCGGTGGAACAATACATGAGGGAGGAGGAAGTTAATCAGCGCCGTACGCCGGTGCACTACTCCTACCCCACAGTGGTGACCTCAGGTTGAACACCGCAACCTTTAAACATTCGCGTTTTTAACCCTGGCGACCGCGAAAGAACTCGATATCTCCTGAACATTGGTGCTCGTGAACAGTGACAGTGATGAGTGCTTGTGCAAAACAAAACATAAAGAAAGACAATAAAAGGGTAGCCCAACGCAACCGCCGGACCTTATACACCTTTAACAACGTTCGAGAGTCGCAAAGCAGCCATACCAACATCACCTGGCCGGGAGCAGCACCTGCCTCAACAGCAACGGCCAGGGTTTCGTAAGTTATGTAATATTACTTACTTTTGTTTCTCCAAATAGCGATTCAGGCAACACCACCAACTAACCATGTCATGAGCAACTCATCATTCAATGCTCCAAGAATGCAACGTAATCTCAGAAACTGAATGAGATGGCGAGCATGAACCAACCGAGGCATTTATGGTGCACTTTAACGATTCCCGCATCAGAAAGGTCAGCGTGCTATCGAGGAAATGCAAAAATTAACCGACAGCCGAAAACAAAGTTTTACCCAGTCCGAAACAATCCCAACAACACGAGGTGCAGGATTTGCGACACCATGGCAGTGTAGTTGTAAACTTTTATTAACTTACTAAATTACACAAACTTTTTTTGTTTTGTAAATACGAATTTTTCATATTGTTTCATCAAAAATATATTTCGGAGAAATGTTGTGCCCTGTTTTTCGTTAACTAAATAAATGTATATATATTTGACAACACAGGAAAAATTTAGAAACAAACTTAAATTGTTAATAGTATACCAAGAAAATTACATACAAACAAACACGCACAACCGTCAAATATATTTGTTTTCATATATCCTGTTGTTTTGCCGTTCTCCCCAAATTTCTGTTTTTCTGTAGCTAAATTTAATAATTTGTACATTAAACAAACAATACTGCAAGTTATTTAAAGGGAACAAGTGAACTGTCCCAAAATATAATAAATAAATGCAAAAGAAAACCAAAAAATACTTTAAAATCAGGCAACAAGAATAACATGTATTCCCTTTGCCATCACCACTTATCTTTACATTCAAAGCGCATTTATATACACATTACTTAGTACAGACAGTAACGAAATAATAATTTACATATATAAACAATACATGTATGGAATTTAGATATAAATAATCATTCATTTAAAGGAGTAGAACGAAACAAAGAATTATGTAATAAACTGCTAGTCGATCGATTTCTGATTTTCCCTAAAATTTAGCAAGAGCAAATAAAAAGAGACAAAAATGTAAAACTATAAAAGTTAAAAGTAAAAATATAGCACACAACACAAAAAACTCGATTACGCACTTGCCCATATTTGTACAACCGATTATCGTTATGGATTGTTTAGGTAGAAATTCCCCCGGATAATTATTGTATTGCAACAACATCCAAACAATACACTATCATTTCATTTTGTTATTTTACACAACTTTGTATAACAAATTAAAATCTTTTTGCAGACTTTATGAACGATCGCCCAATTCCAAAATGGCATTTAATCCGTAATTCTTGTCAGTGTCCGGAATCATTTTAAAATTAAAAAACGAAATCTACCTAAACTTAAAACGATTAAAAAACAAAATATAAATATTGTAAGCCCCTTCAGGGTATTTAGCAGTCCACAACCGTTTCGACAATATTCACAGCGCTATTCGACTCCGTTTATTCACATCACACACTCGACTTTTCGACTCCATCGACTTTACCCTTTCGACTCCGCTCGACTCTTTTTCGTAGTCTCTCGACTCCATTCATTCCTTCGACAATACCCGACCACCTTTCGACTCCACTCGAGAGCTTTCGGCTCCCTTTGGCCCCATCAGTCTCTCTTCGACCCTTTACACCATCCAACCTCACTCGACCCATTTCAACACCCGTTCGGTTTTTCTCACTATTGGCTCACAACGCCACCATTTGACTCCACGCAACCTAGCTCGCTTTTCCTCGTCTCTTCGCAACCCTCTCAATTTAACTCCTTCAAACCGGCTCCTTATGTAACAATAGCTGTTCCGCGCAGCACATAATCAATAGGACGTCTGGTTCCGTCTCGCTCGAACATTTCGACCCCTTTCTGGTCTTCCTTAATGCAGGCAAAATTCGCCTCTATCCACCCTTTTAAGGCTCCTTTTCTAAATATTGGCGCACACGCTCGCCATTACTCAACACCCTTTTTTTTGCAAACCGGCCCCTTAGCTAACAACAGCTACTACGCGTAGCATATAATCAATAGGACGCCCGGTTTTGTCTCGCGTGAAACACCTCACCCTTTTCTGTCTCTTTTCTGAAGGTCGGCGCTCACGCTCACCAACCATAGCCTTCACGCAACCCCATGCATCCCTTCTCGACTCTGCTTGACCTCTAACACCTTTTTCTGTCTCTGTTCATATATTGGCGCCCATCTACGCCAAAAACAGTTATCACGCGAAACTGTTCATAAATGCTCGACCTTCTACCCAATTTCAGCAAGCCAGCTTCCCTCGTTACCACAGCTACTACGCGTAGCACCCATCAGGGCACCTGGTTTTGCGCCTTTATTTAAATTTCAGGACATTCGTCCTTAGATCTCCTAAGTCTCCCAAATGTCTCAGCAACACCGGCCCACAAATCAAACCGGGCTGAGACAACATACCTGTTTCCCCAATCCTTTAGCCACCATGGCTCCCCTTTAGCGGCAACAAAAGGCTATACACGCCCCTCTACGCCGCCTCAAATACCTAGGTGCATAATACTTCGGAGCGCACTTCTAATAACCCTAGGGCGCCCTGGGGTTGGACACAATCAACCACCCACCAGGAGCCCCCTAACCAAAATCCCCTATTTTCCTTTTTTTTTTTTAAACAAGAGCGACGGCCGGCACCTCACAGCAAGTTTCCATTCGGTCGAGGTCGCAGCTACCGCTACATTGGCACCAATGTACCGGTCCTCCCTCGATAGGTAAAACGTGCAATTGAGGGCACGCCCTCCTTTACCAGTCCCAGCGGCAAACAAATCGCCATACAAACGTATGGACAAAAGACACCCGCTCTGGACTTGGTCCCTTTCCATTCCGCACACGGCAACCCGTCACTGCGGATGGGAATTACCCTGGGATAAATCCCCCTCCATCTCGCACACACTATTTCGTCACTGCGGATGTGAGCGGATTTCCGATAGGTTCCGACCTATTCGGGCGATAAGCCTGTTGGTCCACAAGACCCATAACAGGCCGATGGACCACGCCGCACACATTTGCCCTTGATGGCATCAATCGGTAACAACTGTGTCCATCTTATCGATAAAGGCCCAAACTATAACCAGGAACTGGTCACCACGACAGTCCCGTAACATTACCACAGCGCATTCCGAAGCAACCTCCCTATCATCACAGCACCCACCATCGAGCATTCCTTCGCCTCTACCTTTTTTTTCGTGACTACGTCACTGGGAGGGGAGTACTGTGGCGATTCCGCCAGATCCCACGGCTCGCCTTCCTGAAAAAACCCCCATAACCATAACCCGGGTCTGCGCCAGCTTTCGCTAATGCAATTCGCATTAGCATCTTAGATGCTTCACGCATCAAACAGACCCAATTATTATAACCCTAAAATCCCTATAAAGAAAACTTACCTTCATGCATCCCTTCGCATACAATTTTTCATAAGATTTCTTTGTTTGCTTATTTGGTATTCTGAACCAATTCGGTACCAGACAAATACCATAAATATCGCGCCGTCTATTTTCCCCAGCCGCGCCATATACCTTTTCATATACATTGCCTGGCAACCTTTTTTTGTTTGTCTTATCAACAAACAACCCAAGCAGCTGCATATAATTAGCGCAATATACGCTGAAACCAAATTCTCCAGCATTTCCTAATGCAAATATGAACCCGGTTTCTATTGCAGCCAGAGATGCCATAAACATCCAATTTGCTTTTAGCACCTTTTTCTCCTAACGTCGAAAATAGCGACGAGGCATTGTATAAACATGACCCTCATTAAAGAGCGAACCATTTGGTCGCCTTTTCTTTTGTCCTTGCCTGTTTCGCTGTTCCTCTGCACGTGTGAATAGCATTGATCTCAACGATCCCACCTATACCACCATGAGAGACTTTACGTTTCCCTGGTGGTAGGTAAAAAACGATATCCTTATTGGAGAGGATATCGTTTGAGTCGTATTACAACCAGCAAGGCGGTCGGGTCGCCTGCCATCCACCGGTACCGGAGGCGGCCGCCGACAGCCATGGTCGTCGTATCTCTCCCGTACCCGTTTCGCGCACGGGGATGTAGATATTCGAGTCGAATAGAGTGATCGGGCTATTAATTAAAAAGTAATTTAGTTATACCAGTAGTGTACACTGTCGTATATTTACTTTTCTAGTGAATTCGTTCGTCGTCCGTATAAGTTTGTGTGTGAACTATAAACTAATTAAGTGTAGCCCGATTAGCCTTAAATAAAAAGAACCTCTACAGAATGAACAAGGGTGTGTTTTACGTGTTTACTTTTGGTGTTCGTTTTGTTGGTTGTTTCCAAACGTGGCGTCGTTTCGTTCCTTTGCTTCAGCGGAATTGTTTAGTGCTCGTCGGTGGAACAATACATGAGGGAGGAGGAAGTTAATCAGCGCCGTACGCCGGTGCACTACCCCTACCCCACAAACCCAATGAACATGCGTTCGATAAGTTTACTCCCAAGCATCAGTAAAGTATTTGAAAAAACCATCAACATGGCTCTGGTAAAATGGGTAGACGACAACAGCATTATTCCAAATAACCAGTTTGGCTTTAAGGCGGGTCATGAAACCACACATGCCGCAGCTAAACTGGTCTCCGACATACAATGGAATAAATGTAGGAACCAATGCACAGGGGCCTGTCTGATCGACTTGGAGAAAGCCTTTGATACCGTCTGGATCGAAGGGTTGTATTACAAACTGGTCAGACATGGCATACATAAGCCTTTACTATATGTACTTTACGATATGTTAAAGGACAGGAGGTTCGTGGTCAAAAGTGGTAATGTGACCTCTAATAAAACGTATAATATCAAAAATGGCTTCCAACAGGGCGCTGTACTCTCTCCGATTCTTTTTTAACATTTACATTAGCGACTTATTAGATGCACTTCCGCAGGCTATTGCGTACGCAGACGATCTCATAATTTATAGAACAGCTCCGAAAGTTGCGATCATAAATAGGTTAATACAGCGAGACTTCAACAATGTGCAGCGCTATTGCAATGACTGGAAACTTAAGATCAACTTCCAGAAATGTGAAGCCATCCTATTTAGAACGCCATTATATAAAGCCACGAACGACACAAGAAAAAACTGGCGAAAACTAGTTATCGTGGGACCGCATGGAGAGAAACTGGAAACCAAGAGTTTAGTTAAATACCTGGGCATCTGGCTAGACCAATATCTGTATTTCAACAGACATGTAGAGGCTGCTTTGCTCAAAGCGAGGAAAACTTTTGCTATGACAAGGAGGCTATTTCACAGTAGCCAACTTGACAGCAAGGTAAAAGTCATATGCTACATGACACTAATCAGGCCAATGCTCGTATATGGTTGCCCAGTATGGTTTAACATAGGTCCAAATTTGATGGAAAAGATTCGGGTGTTCGAAAGGAAGTGTCTCAGAAGCTGTCTCAGATTATATCGGACACCGGAATCGGACTATAAAAAGTATTCTCAAATGAGACTTTATATAATGAAGCGTACATAAATAGGGTGGATAATTTTATGATTAAATTAATCAGAGGACATATTGCGAGAGCAATAAGCTCGTCCAATGACCTAATTTTCGGGGCCTATTATCCAAACACTCTGTACTATGAGAGCGTGCGTCGCAACGGCTTTGTTCCACCAGAGGCGTTCCTTGACTTGGATATGAAAGGGCTTATACAGGATAGATCCGGAATTCCGCTGATCTATCATGTAAGTAGATCATCTGTAGACGGGCGATTGTGCTACGACCGGGAAGTAGCGCGCACCGAAGAAGAGCTCCTGCGCTTCAGTAGGGCTATCTCCCACAGAGACCGGGACGATAGTATTAGACAGCGTCAACAGTTCTGGTGGTTGAATGGCATATAAAGACCTGGGTACCAAAGTCGGTAAAGAATCATACTATCATCAGCTAGCTTACATAGACTTAGCTTTTCTAGAATTAGGGTAGTATAAGATTTAAGTTAAGTTAGGTTAAGTGCTTTTACATAAACAAAAAAAAAAAAAAAAAAAAAAAACAAAAGTAGGTGAGTTTTTTAAAATTTTTCTTTGTGTTTCAACTAATTATCAGTACTGCCACAAAGTTCTGTCGCCGAAAGGCAAATTATACAAATGTTAAGTAATGTTTTGCTTAGAGCGTCTGCGAAGGACCAGTAAGTTATTATATAAGATAATTAAGCTAGAATTTAAGCATTTTTTGTCTAGCCTTTAATTTAGATATTAAGAATATAAAAAGAAAAATAAAAAAATGTTTTAAAAATGAAATGAAAAATGGGGTTTTTTAAACCAACACTAAGAACCACCCACAATTCCAACCCCAACTCCTTTTGCAACCACAATTTCACCCGCAATTCCTGCATGCGGTTCCACCCACAATTCTGCCCACTATGTCAACCCCAACTTCTTACGTTTACCCGCAGTTAACTGCCAACATTTCCCTTCCCAAGGGCGTCATATCATGCAGATAATGCACCACCAGAATTCGTCATATCATGCAGACAATGCATCACCAGAATTCACATTTCATGCAGATAATGCATAACTATAATTCCATAAAAAGAACTCCTAAAAGCCACCATACATAGGGGAACTTATCAGCGCCCCTGTCAGCCGAGGTTTCCTGCCACACACGTGCGCAGCAGACTTTCCTGCCTTACCCTCATTCTCGGCGGCTTTTTGTCCAACCGACAAAAGCAGTCGACGCATCTCGTGTCTGACCGCCAGGGAATTCGACCCTTTTCACGGTCATGGATACCGTGCGCAACCATCGTTGTGCAAGTATCTCATTTCCTTATGGCACAGGTTTCACTTTTGGTGAGCAGCCTGTTTTACGGAGCTGCATGTGCGCCACCAACGATACCCTTTGGCTCATTCTCTTTTTCTCGTTTTCGTTTGCCCGTGACCTGGTCCGTCAAGATCGGCAGAGAGATCTTCTCCTATTGATCACCAGAGTGAAAACCACCCTTAGAGGATGACCGACTCTGCACGAGTCATTTTTCGGCAGTCGGAAATCAATCATCAGCATGTCCACACAACGAGTCGAATTTAATTACATAGTCGTGGGTGGTCGTGAGAGTGCGTTTCGAATTGTATGCCGGAGTTGCAGTAGTGGTTTGTTACATCTTCAGTAATAATGTACGTTAACGTTGAATACATAATCAGGGAGTTAAACAGCCGAAAGAATGCTATTCGCGTGTAACTATTGCATACCGTAGTAACACTTGATTAAACCGTATTCTAAGTAAGTGTCATATTCACATGTATCTGTCTAAACATTACCTTCCTCGCAATTGCGTTACTAAAATATACACAGTGTAACATATACTAAAACAAAATTAACAGTGCAAAATAAACTTCCTTAAGAACCAACAACCTTATTCAGTGTAATACAGCAACCATCCATTAAAACTAGAACAATAAACAATGGAATTAAAACAATTCCCCAGAGTATTTTATTTTACTGAATCCGGTGGAACAATCTGTGGAGTACAGGTGAACCCTTGCCCGTGCCGGCACCCAACCGATGTATACCCCCATATACTTTCAAGGAAAAAAGATTGAGATTTGTTTTCTCATTATTGTCCGTTCTGTGCGAATGACTCAGTCACGCGTGTATAAATTATTCAAAGAAGGGCATGCAGTAGACGAAAATTTGCCTCGTCGCGGACAGCGCTCAACATTTACCACCGGCATTTTTTTATCACTAAGGCCTACTTCTATTGAAGTAGAAGCTTATTCCCTACTATACAATTGCATCTTCTTCAAATACCTTGAAGTAGATTCGCAACTAGTTAATGAATGGTCCATTTGATAGCAATTAAAGAATGACAATATTGTTTTCCATTTTCTTCATAATGACTCGTGAGGCTAATGATAACGTTATGATAACGTTGTAGTATATTTATAATATAAAATAGAATAATAAATAAACTGTATAATACGAATTATAAAGTAGAATAATAAATAAATTGCAATTACATAAAAATGTAACTGTAATACATTTCTCATACTCCACTGTGGCACAGTGCTACGTGACCCGAGTCCATCGGTTGTGCTAATGTCGCGATGCACACGGAACGTCACAACATACGTGCGACAACGCTGCAAGATCAGCAATCCGTGGGTTCGCTCGCCTAGCCGCATCCGCATCGCAATCAAACAAACAGTCCAAAAGCTATTAGGATTTAATAAAACAATTAAATCCAAACCTTGGTTTGACGATGAGTGCAGGGCGAAGATCGAAGAACGTAAACGCCTCAGAGTGATCCACTTAGAAAGATATGATGAAGTCAACGCAGAAAGATACGCGGCAATTTGGAAAGAGTCAACGAGACTTTTCAAACGCAAAAAAACTCGAACGGAAAAAGAAAATGCCAAAGCAAAGAACATCAGAGTATGTATGGTGGCATACACTCAATTAGAAATGGCTACTGAGGGAGATGTAGTATTCCAGAATACTACCCTTATTAGATTTAACACTGAATCTCATTACTTATCTAACACATCCTTAAAACTTTCTCCTTACATATCTAACATTCTCATTTAATACATATCATAAATAAACATACACAATATTCTATATCAAGCCAGTTACAGTACATTTCATAACATGCCCCTTTTTCATAACATGCACCTTTTTTCATTTGGAACATGGCTCTTTGATTTTCGTTCAAAGTTTATTCAAAACTTAAAAGTCAGAGTAGAGTAAATAATACTTTGATAAAATTGATGTTGTTCATATTATAATTTACAGTAAATTAGAACATAATGTTCTATAAGAAGAGGGAAAATTTTATTGTAAAGTTAGTTGAGTTCAGTTAGTTGAGAGTTGAGAAATAAGTTGAGAGTTAGTGGAGAACAGAAGTCAGTGGAGAACAGAAGTTATTATAGAACAGAAGTTATTAGAGACGGAGAAGATATTAGAGACAGAGAAAAGAATATTCAGTTCGGCAGAAATTAGAAGTCCAGATTGTAAATAGAAAAGGAAAATGAGAATAAACAGATTCAAATGCTGAGAGAAGATAATCCTGCGTTTTAATTAAGATTTCGAAATAAAAGGTCGACGCTCTTCCCTCTAACGAGGAAGCACGGCGTCCCGGACCTACAACAGAGAGCCAAAATAATTCGAGGCGCAATCGGCTGTCTGGCCACAGAAACAAACAATATTGTCACAAGATGGAAGCAGTACTTTGAAAACCCGCTTAATGTGCGCACCAATCAACCACAAATAAACGAACGAGACGTACATATAGTCGAGCCTCAGACTCCAGAACACTCTTTCAACAAAATTAGACGCAATAAAACGATTTAAAAACAGCAAGGCTCACGGAGTCGATTGCACACCGGCAGACTTTGTAAAGCATAGTACGGAGGCAACAGCTCGAAAGAACCACCAACTAATTAAAACAATACGAGATAAGGAAGTATAGTCGTCCACATCTTCAAAAAAGGCGGCAGATCTGACGTCGAAAACTACAGAGAAATATCATTGTTCTCACCCACATACAAAATACAAACAAACAGTAAGGCAATTACTGGAAAAGAAATGGGAATACGGACAGGCGGTGCACTAACCGTTCGTTGACTTCAAAAAAGCATACGACTCAGTCGCAAGGCAAAGACTTTACCATATTATAGTTGAGCTGGAAGTGCCGAAAAAATATGCCGCCCTCATTCAAATCTACATAAACGAAAATAAAGGGCGAGTTAGAATAGAAAACCACCTCTCAGAACCATTTGAAATCCGTGACGGTTGAAAGCAGGGGGTGGCCTCTACCATCATCATCGGCACTACAACAGGGATAAGGTCTTGGCCCTATTTAACAAATCTCTCCACCGTTCCGATTTCGAGCCGATATCATCCAGTTTGGCACTCCTGGTCTACGTCATCCCTCCATCGCAGACAAGGTTTGCCGCGCTGTATCCTTCCATACATCCTGCCACAAAGGTCTTTCCGCCCACCGGAGTCCAGCGAGCTTGATTTTTCTTACAATATTCGCTTGAAGGTAGATCGCGTACAACTCATGGTTGTACCGTCTCCGGAAATGTCCTCCCTCACATACGGGGCCAACAATTCTCCTTAAGACCTTTGTGGAGCTGCCGCCAAACCCCACGGTACACTTACCTAAAAACCCCCATAACCTCATCTCAAGTCGCATAAGTTTTGCTAATGCAATCGCATTAACCACCTGAAAATGCGTCACGCATTAATTAGATCAAATTGAAAATCTTAAAGTCCATGTAAAGAAAACTTACCTTTTCATGCATCACTTCGCATACAATTTTCCGTAAGATTTCTTTCTTTGCTTATCTGGGATTCCAAACCAATTCGGCACCTTCGGTACCAGACAAATTCCTGTAAACAAAATGATTCGGTTTGCATACAATGTAACCGTCATGACAGGGACCGTAAATATTGCGCCGTCTATTTTCCAACTTCGCCATGTGTACGATAAATTTCTTGACGTACACATTGGCCGGCGACCTTTTTCTCCCAGCAATAAAATTCTCTAACTCGCACCATGTGCAAACAGAAGAAGAAGAAGAAGGTTTCCTGCGATACCATTAACAATTCATATCGTTTGTGGTATCCGAAAAACATTTTTTTCATTTAATGAGCGGCTGCTATTTATTTAGCTGACCCTCATTACCGAACGATGCATAAGCAAACCCATTAGCATCCGACGAGTTCGTTTTTATTTGCTTTACCGAAATCGTATCCTATGAATGAACTTTATGCCCTTTCTTTGTTCTAGGTTCGTTCTCATTCATGAAAGAACCATGCACACACGCCACTGCACTGAAAGAGTGCATTTCTGTGGCGGCCACACTCTTAAGAGAAAAGTTTTTCTCTCTCTTCCCATTTCTTAACCCTAACCTAAGATGGAATTCATGTCAGAGTTCTATCCTCGGTGAGTAGTTTTACATCAGCAGACCAGAACGGCCACGCGATGTTCCGCTCTCCGCGCGCGGCGGAGAAGCGCAGATATACGGAGTCATTGGCGTAAGGAATTTTATTCGCCATCTATTAAGTCGAGCGGTGTTTTGTCGATTTATTTTTATTTGAACCAAACGGTTACGGAAAAAAATTACATAAAACTTATAAATTGAACGATGTGAACTTGCATTTAATTCGTCATTTCCAGTCCGGTGTTCGAGGTAGTTAAAGCATTGCACTACTTTAAGTTCGTGCTCCACTGCCCGGATAGTTTGACCAACGTTAGGTCTTCTCTTCGTAGAAGTTGCCACCATGTACTCAGTTTTCCCCTCATTAATGTGCAGTCCCAGGTTTTGTGCCGCCTGCTCGATCTGGGTGAAGGAGTCCTGTACAGCCGATTCGGATCTTCCGATGATGTCGATGTCATCTGCGTAGGCAAGTATCTGGCTGGACTTGGTGACAATAGTCCCTCCTAGTTATAACGCCAGAGTCACGTATTGCTTTCTCCAACGCCAGCTTGAAGAGAAGGCAGGCCAGACCGTCCCCTTGCCTGAGTCCATTAAAGATGTGTATTGGTTTGGACAGCAATCCCGCTATTTTTACTTGACTAGTTACGTTGGTCATGGTCAACCTACAAAGT
Organism: Microdon myrmicae; assembly: GCA_963931805.1. NCBI lineage: Eukaryota > Metazoa > Arthropoda > Insecta > Diptera > Syrphidae > Microdon > Microdon myrmicae. Next base: position 109,507,362 of record OZ007501.1, read on the forward strand.
CGTATCAATTTGTTTGGAACGCCGAACTCTCTCATGGCATTATATAGTTCTACTCTGGCTATGCTGTCGTAGACGGCCTTAAAGTCTATAAACAGTTGATATAATGAAATCCTAAATTCCACACATTTTTCAATCGCCTGCCTAAGGGTGAATATCTGATCAATCGCTGATTTGCCTGGGTTAAAACCACACTGATATTAACCAATCATGACTTTAAAGTATGGGGCTATCCGACCTTGTAGGATAGTGGAGAGTATCTCATATGCGGTACTCAGCAATGTTATACCCCTATAGTTGCTGCACACTGTGATATCTCCCTTCTTATGTATGGGGCAAATTATTCCACGACGCCAATGTTCCGACATCTCGTCTTGCTCCCATACGTGCACCACGATCTGATGAATTGCGTGATGTAACTTTGTCCCTCCTTGTTTGATCAGCTCAGCTGGTATGCCATAAGCTCCGGGGCCTTTATTTGATTTGAGCTGTCTTATGACTATTAAAGTTTCCTCAATGCCTGGGGACAGCAGCATTTGGTTTTGGTCTTGCATTGGTAGAGCCTCCAATTCTTCTGTGAGCTGACCATTTACCTATTCATTGAAATGCACTTCGCATCGCTTCAGAATTCCTTCAGGATCGGTGATCAGAGTATCTTCTTTATCCTCACAGTAAGTGCAGCGTGGTGTGGACCTCGCTCGCTACTTTTCTCTATTTCACAGATAAGGTTTTTTCCCAGGCACTTTTCTTTGCTCTGTGAAGTCCTTTTTTTCAAATTTTCTAAGCTCTTTGTATTTCTTCTCGGGCACCCGCGTCCTATGAGACTGCTGCATTGCCCGGTATGCAGCATTCTTACGTTCAGTCGCTAGTTTGCACTCATCATCAAACCAGTCGTTCCGACCTCTACGACTACTGCCTAAGATGGAGTTGGCAGTACTAATGGCAGTATTCTTAAGGCGTGTCCATTTCTCTTCTACGCGCGGCATTCTGGCCCTAGGACTTACTCTCCCTCCGTCCGAGAGCGAGTCCTAGCGTATGATCAAAGGTTTTACTGGTATTCTCATTGCGTAAGGCAGCCGTGTTGATTCGAACATTATCCGCGGATGCAATCGTCTCCGTAAGGCAATCGGCGCCCGGAAAACTGTACCAACAAAATAGTGACGTTGGCACCTCGGCATATTCGTACCGTTGTCCGGCTCGGGGAGTGGCGGCGATCTATCAACACGTGGTCAATTTGGTTGCGAGTGGCTCCATCAGGTGATACCCAGGTGGCTTTGTGGATATCTTTACGCGGAAACCTGGTACTCGCAACGACCAAGTTTTTCGCTGCTGCCAGTTCAATGACTCATGGTCCATTGTCATTAGTGTTCTCATGCAAACTTTGGGAACCTGTGTAGTGCCTGAAAACCGACCACCGACCTATTTTCGCATTCAAATCACCAAGAACGATTTTCAAATCGTATCTTAGGGAGGCACTGAGGGACCATTCGGTGTATTAGTAGAATACTTCCTTTTCGTCGTCAGGGGACTCCTCTGTAAGTTATGGGGCTTATGTTCTTAAACTTGCCTCGCACGCAAAGAGTGCATAGCCTTTCGTTTATTGCATTAAGGCCGATGATGGCAGGCTTCAGTTTTTGGTTGACTAGAAAGCCTATCCCGAGCACATGGTGTTTTTCATGACAGCTGTAATAAATGCCATGCTCGTTTCTTTGAATTACACCACTCCCCGTCCATCGTATTTCTTGTAATGCTGTTATGTCAGTCTTATATTCGGGCAGGGCACCTGCTAGCTGCTGTGCAGCTCGAGCTCTGTATAGTGAGCGGAGGTTCCATGAGAAAATTCTTAAATCGTTATACCATTTTCATATCCGTGGTCGTCGTCGTTTATCCGGTCCATATCCGAGGCTTGTTAAATTTTCCATAATAATTTGTTTTTCCGGGTAAGGCTATTAGCCTTAGATACCTAGTTCGATCATGTGCTCGAACTCCGCGCGCCCCGCACGTAATTTTTCAGGAGCCAGTCGGCGTAGGCGCTGGCTCACCGGGGGACCACGTGTTTCTATATGATGAAACACCGTGGCTTTATGTCGGCGTTGGTTAGGTAGAGGAATTGTTGTACTAACAAATTCCTGTACCATGACCTGAAACGGGTCTGTGCACTCTGTGGCCCTTGATGTTACCGCTGGAGATGCCGTCATGGGCAAGGGGGGTGCGGTTGGAGCCACTAGTCTGTTATGGGTCGAATCGACCAACAGGTTATGTGCGCCTAAAAGGTCGGAACCTATCAGGGGTTCATTTACGTCCGCAATGACGAAACGCCAAGTGATCGGACGACAAAGACCCAATTGGAGTGTCAGCTTTTTACGTCCGTACGTAAGTATCGGCGTATTATTTGCAGCTGACAATTTAAGTGCGACAGGCACGCGATTCCGCGGAGCAAACGATCGCGGGAGGACTGAAATATCGGCGCCGGTATCGACAGTAAAAGCGATATTCAGTTTAGAATCCCGGATGGTTAGGCGACTTATCGTATGGGTGCCGGTCGATTGCGCGAGGGGGTCGGTCGGCAAAATTAGTTTAAAGGGCGCCTTTGGGGGGTGGGTGGTTGTGTCCAACCACAAGGCGCCTTACAATTAAATGCGCGATCACCATATCGTTGGTGCTTGGCGCACCAAGGGAGGGTTACGGCATTATCAGTTATATTTGTCCTATTGGAATTGCCGTTACGGGGAGGTCGAGCCGGAGCTCGCTGAGAGTTGGCCCGGTGAGGGCCATTTTGAGAGATATTGGCCCTCTGAGGGGCAGTTTGAAAGGTATTGTTCCTCCGAGGGGCAGTCTGGAAGGAATTCTGCCGATTGAGAGGACGGCTCGGCATGGCACGATTCTGGGCGCCTCGAGGATTGTTTCTCACCTCCGCCCGAAATTGACTTATCTCGCGGAGGAGTGAGGTTTGGAGCGCCCGCAGGTCAGCAGGAGTTAATTGAGGTGGCGAACTTCCCTGATTAAATACGTTGGGCCCTGCCTCTGGATTCTACTGTGGGAAATTGGTTGAGGTGGGCCTTCTATGTGGTAATTGGGTTTGAGGTGGATGCTGCTCTGGAGCCAATTGAGGGGCTGTTAATGGCAGAAGAGAGTGCCGTGTAGGCTGGGCGGCGTGTTGAGAAACCGCCGCTACCTGGTACGCAGGAGGCTCAGAATACTGATCTGAGCTTTCCATAATTGCGTCCGCAATTTTGGATAAATAGCCCAAACTCTGGTTGGGTTGGGCTATAAGTGCCGAACGGGCATGTTGGGGAAAACACCTCAAAAAGTGAGGCCTTATTAGGTCGTCCCCGATCCTGGTCCCCGCTATAGAGCGTAAATGGGTCAGGAAAAGAGATGGTCTCATCCCAGACAGGTTGGTTACAGCAGCTAAGCGTTGTTGCCGCACACTTCCGGGCTCATCCAAAGCGTCGAGCAGAGCTTGACGCATGTTGCTATAAACGTTGCGGTCGGCCGACCTAATGATGTGGGCAACATGCGGTCGCTGAGTGCGGTCAAGCACTTTCAACAGCTCGACTGCACGAAGTTGTTCGTCGCGCAAGTCAGAGGCCTGGAAGATGCGGTCTGCTACTGCAAACCAAAGGTCTGGGTTCTCCTCATCGAAGGGGGGAAGCCCTATATTTGAAGGACGAGTCCCATTCCCGAGGCTGGAAGCATCGTGGAATTCTTGAGACTCTGAAGGTCTATGGGCTTGTTGTGAGGTGCCGGCACGAGATGTGGGCATCATAATGCCAGAATCCACCAATTGGCCGGCACTAGGGGCGTTAGAGGAAGTCGGGAGTGCGTCAGAAGAAACAGGTTGGGGTCGATTAACGACACTGGGGGCAACCGGTGGTGCCAGGGGGGTAGGTAGAGTAGGTGGGTCCTGATCAGTATCGAGTTGATCAGCCGGGAAGTCGACGCTGGAGGCGTCGTGAAATTCAAGAGGCTCGGATTGTTCCAGAGCCTTTTTTGCCATGGTGTTCCGCGTGTTGACCATTGTGGGTTGTATGACGCGAAACTAAAGTTAAAAGCGTAAGAGGACGCGAAGAAAGGTGAAGGGAGGCCGATGAGTCAAAAGAATTGAATAGAGTGGGGTTAAGGGGCCAAATTGTGATGAAAAGAAGCGATCGACGGTGCGTAGTCAAAGGAGAATTGTGCCAAGTCGAGTGGAATCGCTATGTGAGTGTGAGTGTGAGCGAAAAGGATTGCGTGTTTAATTGCACCCAGAAGGGGTTTATAAATGTTACTATTTGTTTTCCTTTTGTATATAGACAGAAGTATGATTTTTTTTGAAAATGATCTTATTATATTTTCTATGTTCTAGACAGCCAAGATAATTTGTATTCAAAATTGCTTTTAATTTCTAAGCTAGTACCACATCAAATAAATAGTTATAGAAACAGTTGTTTTGATTTTGTATTAGTAGTGAGTGGCACCGTTTAAATGTGATAATGGGTGCCATGGACAAACAAACAAAAAAAACGAGTAAATTTGAAACTCCGTGTTGCTTTTGTTTCCATGGCATAAAGTACTGGGTACGTGATGCACTGGGTGCTATACATGCCCGAGGATGAAATTCTCGATGCCACGGCTAGGTGATAATCCTTGCCGTGGACTTAATGTTTTCAGGAATGGATCGTGGAAAAAAAGTTTGTGTTTGGAAAAACGCCCCAAAGAAAGGTAAGCTGCCTAAGGTATTTATGTCGGTTATCCTTTGGGGTAACTGAATTAATTCCAGCAAATTGGCTGGTGGTTAATGCCGTAGCAAGGTTGCGTAACCTTGCTGAAGGTTCGACTTCAAGGTAAGTCGCATCGCTGGGAATGGTGGGGATCGAGCGATGCATGGCTCTTCGGGCCCTGAAAAGCCCCACAGATCTTTCGAGCGGTTGCCCCTCCTCCATGTTTCACAAGCTCTGCCGGTATGCAATCGACTCCGGGAGCTTTGTTGTTTTTCAGTCGAGTTATTGCCTCTACAACTTCGTCGAAAGAGGGCTCTGCGATCTGAGGCTCGGCTGTATGTACGTCTGGTGCTTTTATTTGTGGTTGATAGGTGCGCACGTTGAGCAGGTTTTCAAAGTACTGCTTCCATCTTGTCACGATATTTTTTGTTTCTGTCACCAGACAACCGTTTGTGTCTCGGATTATTTTGGCTCTCCCTCGGTAGCCATTTCTAATTGAATTTATGCCGGCATACATACCTCTGATATTCTCTGCTCTGGCATTTTCTATGATTTTTTCGATCCGAGTCTTCTCCCATTCGCGTTTTTTTGCGTTTGAAAAGTCTGGTTGTCTCTTTCCGAATTGTCGCGTATCTTTCTGCGTTGACTTCATCATATCTTTCTAAGTTTATCACGCTGAGGCGTTAACGTTGTTCGATCTTCGCCCTGCACTCATCGTCAAACCAAGGTTTGGACTCAGTTTTTTCTTAAATCCTAATACATTTTGGGCTGTTTGTTTGATTGTGTCTCGGATCGATGCCCATTTAGTGTCCACACTATTGGCTTCCTCTTCCTCACTACTGTCATTCTCTAGGATGCTAAATCTATTCGTTAGTTCGTTTTGATATTCAGCCCTTTTGCGTAGATCTTTTAGTTTATCAATCTCGAACATTTTGCTCCTCTCCCGTGACTGTCCATGTGGGTTTGCTGCGAGCCGACTTCTATTTTTTCCCATCACTAGAAAGTGATCGGAGTCGCAATCTGCTCCTCTTTATGATCTTACGTCAAGGATATTCGAGTGGTGTCTTTTGTCTATGAGGACGTGGTCTATTTGGTTACGCGTTACGCCGTCGGGTGATATCCATGTGGCTTTATGGATTTGCTTGTGCTTGAACATCGTGCTTTTCACTACCAGATCTTTTGACGCTGCGAACGTGATAATTCGAATACCATTATCATTTGAAACGTCATGTAGGCTTTCTTTACCTATTGTTGGTTGGAAGATATCTTCCTTTCCAATGTTCGCATTTAGGTCGTGGAGGAGGATTTTAACATCGAATGATGAGATCCCATCAAATACTTCCTCTAGGGTCTCGTAGAACGTATCCTTCGTTTCTTCGTCGGTAGATTCTGTTGGGGCGTGTACGTTTATAAATACATAATTGTACTATGGGCCCTGTATTTTTAGCACCGAGATTCGGTCATTAATAAACTGCACATCTTTTACATGGTGCGTAATCTTCTTGCTGAAGCCAGTTCCGAGGTTATGTGTATCGGTACCTCCACACGCCAGTGTAAACCCATTGGTTTCGATTACTTGATGTTGGAGTCAAACTTCCTGAAGCGCGACGATGTCCATTTTATATTGTTTCGCGTTTTCTACGACCGTCTGTACGCGCCTGGTTTATATAACGTTCGAACATTCCTCGTGCCGACGCGTATATCCCGCTTTTTCCGTTTTTCCCTACGACTTATTTTTGCCGAGTCGGTGTTTTCTTGATGATTTGTTTCTTTATGGTAGTGTCGGCTCATCACACCTACGCCTACCGGGTTTTTCGTGGGATTGTTTTTTGTATATTGATTATTCATTTTTGATCCCACGAGTCTTGGGGTTTCAAATAGTCCGCCACATCAGAGCCCCTCTTTGATATGGTAAGGTCTGCTTACTGCTCTGATTCGACCCGGTGCCAGAGAGGCGCCGTTATAATACAGCCGGTATACCCCTGGCTGCAAACCATACAATGGGCACGGTGACGCGTAACACCCTGGATTAGGGGCGGTAGATCTTGATGTGTTACACCTCGCTAGCCTATCTGACATGGGTGACCCTACTGGAAGCATATGCTTCCGTCAGCATAGCCTGAGTGATTCATTGTAGTTTAAGCCCCCGCACCACGTCAAGGTTTCTACCAAGCGGGGTAGAGACATCCCAAAGAAAATAATCGTGCGATGTTAGCTCACACGAAAACGATGGTCAGTTGACAAGGCCATTTCTTACAGTAAAGTAATTGTATCACACGCTATATAGTATGTGGCCCCGTCTTGTCTCGGATGTCAATACCACCCCATTGAGGCACAACAAAATTAGTATTCTTGACTCTATACCGGTCTCTTTTGACTGTAACGTCATAATTTTTAACAAAATTCGGTCCGATGATTTTTGTGGATGTAATAGATTTTCAACATTGGTTCGTCGTTTGTTTTCACTCTAGATTCGACAATTTTTCTTGTTAATATCCCCATTCAAACAAAAATGAGCTTCGTCACTGAACATTATAAACTGAATGCAGCGTGCGATGAGTTTCATGAACTGAGCTATACCTTCAAAGTACTTTTAAACATTGCTCCGACGTGAGCCTATCCATTATCAAATTGTGAACTAAACTTACCAGAAGTAAACTAATATATCAGTTATCGAATCGGCTGTCCCTGAAAAAAGTGTTAAAAGCTTAAAAATCTATTCCTCGAAATGAACCATCCTATACTTGCACTTGAAAACGTTGATGAAATTGGAGTCGAGAAATATGCAGTTATTACGGAATTTTCTGAAGGATTTTTGGATACTGTTTTAATGAAGAAACAAAGACCAGGACCCGTATGCTACCAGGAGGTTATTTATGTAAATAGACACTAATAATTATAATTAATCTACCTTCCACGGCAAAGTTCACGCCAATCAATGCCAAACCTAATCATGCAAGACGTCACTCCCTCACCCTCTTTCTTTTTTTTTTTACCTCCCACACACACCGTCTAGCCAAGGCTTAACCATCAGTGACCAAAAAACCCTAAACTTACGTGTTGCTACTATATGTATTTCGTTAATTGTAAATAGTCCTTAATTACTCTGTCTGAACTCTGTATCAATCAATCATAAACGCCTTTCAACATTCGTTATCCCTTCCTTAGTTGACCGAATAACTTTCTGCGCAGTAAAGTCGTAGAAAAATTGGTTTGTTTTTTACTTACATCTCCACGTTTAAGGGTTGATATCATCAGCGTTCAACCGATAATTGCACTCCACCCTACAAACAATGAAACCCAGGGCACCGCCCGTCTACAGGGTGTAAAGCTTCCCACGTCCTCACTACGTTGTCACAGCAAGCTGTCGAGAGGATGTAATTTGAATGCCTCATTACGAGGCAGACACATTCATATTGATTTCCAAAGACTGTTTTGTCCGTCTCATATTCGCTGGTTTTTCATTTCATTTTTACAACATTTTTTATTTTTCTTTTTATATTCTTAATTTCTAAATTAAAGGCTAGACAAAAAATGCTTAAATTCTAGCTTAATTATCTTATATAATAACTTACTGGTCCTTCGCAGACGCTCTAAGCTAAACATTACTTAACATTTGTATAATTTGCCTTTCGGCGACAGAACTTTGTGGCAATACTTATAATTATTTGAAAGACAAAGAAAAATTTGAAAAAACTTTGTCAATTTTTGTTGTTGTTTTTTTTACTTAAAATTTAACTTACTTAACTTACCTACGTTTTTTTTTTTTTTTTTATGTAAAAGCACTTAACCTAACTTAACTTAAATCTTATACTACCCTAATTCTAGAAAAGCTAAGTCTATGTAAGCTAGCTGATGATAGTATGATTCTTTACCGACTTTGGTACCCAGGTCTTTATATGCCATTCAACCACCAGAACTGTTGACGCTGTCTAATACTATCGTCCCGGTCTCTGTGGGAGATAGCCCTACTGAAGCGCAGGAGCTCTTCTTCGGTGCGCGCTACTTCCCGGTCGTAGCACAATCGCCCGTCTACAGATGATCTACTTACATGATAGATCAGCGGAATTCCGGATCTATCCTGTATAAGCCCTTTCATATCCAAGTCAAGGAACGCCTCTGGTGGAACAAAGCCGTTGCGACGCACGCTCTCATAGTACAGAGTGTTTGGATAATAGGCCCCGAAAATTAGGTCATTGGACGAGCTTATTGCTCTCGCAATATGTCCTCTGATTAATTTAATCATAAAATTATCCACCCTATTTATGTACGCTTCATTATATAAAGTCTCATTTGAGTAATACTTTTTATAGTCCGATTCCGGTGTCCGATATAATGTGAGACAGCTTCTGAGACACTTCCTTTCGAACACCCGAATCTTTTCCATCAAATTTGGATCTATGTTAAACCATACTGGGCAACCATATACGAGCATTGGCCTGATTAGTGTCATGTAGCATATGACTTTTACCTTGCTGTCAAGTTGGCTACTGTGAAATAGCCTCCTTGTCATAGCGAAAGTTTTCCTCGCTTTGAGCAAAGCAGCCTCTACATGTCTGTTGAAATACAAATATTGGTCTAGCCAGATGCCCAGGTATTTAACTAAACTCTTGGTTTCCAGTTTATCTCCATGCGGTCCCACGATAACTAGCTTTCGCCAGTTTTTCCTTGTGTCGTACGTGGCTTTATATAATGGAGTTCTAAATAGGATGGCTTCACATTTCTGGAAGTTGATCTTAAGTTTCCAGTCATCGCAATAGCGCTGCAGTTTGTTGAAGTCTCGCTGTATTAACTTATTTATGATCGCAACTTTCGGAGCTGTTCCGTAAATTATGAGATCGTCTGCGTACGCAGTAGCCTGCGGAAGTGCATCTAATAAGTCGCTAATGTAAATGTTAAAAAGAATCGGAGAGAGTACCACGCCCTGTTGCAAGCCATTTTTGATATTATACGTTTTATTAGAGGTCACATTACCACTTTTGACCACGAACCTCCTGTCCTTTAACATATCGTAAAGTACATATAGTAAAGGCTTATGTATGCCATGTCTGACCAGTTTGTAATACAACCCTTCGATCCAGACGGTATCAAAGGCTTTCTCCAAGTCGATCAGACAGGCCCCTGTGCATTGGTTCCTACATTTATTCCATTGTATGTCGGAGACCAGTTTAGCTGCGGCATGTGTGGTTTCATGACCGGCTTAAAAGCCAAACTGGTTATTTGGAATAATGCTGTTGTCTTCTACCCATTTTAGCAGAGCTTTGTTAATGGTTTTTTCAAATACTTTACTGATGCTTGGGAGTAAACTTATCGAACGCATGTTCATTGGGTTTGTGCAGTCTTTGCCCTTTTTTGCGATGGGCTGAATGATGGCCGTTTTCCAACGCGCGGGATAATATGCATTATTCAACGCGTTGTTAAACAGGACCGTGTATATATCTATTGCCATTGGGGGCAGGTTCTTGAGTACGATGTTAGGTACTCCATCTATTCCCACTGACTTTTTGCTTCTTAATGAATCGAAGATATTCTGGATTCCTTCCCTTGTTATTAGAAGGCTATTAGCCACTACACCATTGGCATTAATGTCAATTGACAAATTATCTTCACTGAATTCGGTAAAACCCGAATTCTCCGATTGCCAAAGTGAAATTTCATTCCGGAGGTGCAGGTGATTGAGTAGAACTCTGTCCTCCAGGTCGTGATTTCGGTGAATGCTTTCATTCACCTTGTACATTTCCTGAAAGACAGCTCCCAAAGCGTTCAACTTTTCCAAAGGATCTTCGATCACGAAGAGCTCACTATTGAGGATAGCGTTCTCTGCATCTATGCCAATGTTGGTTAGCAGCTGCTTGTTTACCTGAGTACGTGGGATTTGGAGACACTGAATCTCATTTTGATTATTTCTCCTGAATATTTTATTTATTTGTGGGAACATATTCGGGTTATTAGTTTTTATAGCTCGAATTCTGTTGTTCCAATACAAATTTGTTGCCAATCTATAATTAGCTTTAAGTAATTGTTGGAGGTTTTTTAATCAGGATTTCAGTAATATTACCTCCTGGTCTTGTCTGTCTGTAAACTGTCTGTGTAATTGTTTTAATTTCGATAGCAGTCTGCTCTTTTGCCTGTGGAGTGCGTTTATTGTTGCGTTTCTGTACATGTTAGTGTGATCTGTAACTGTTGTTTTGGGAATTGTTTTGTCCATTGTTCGTTTTACGGTTTCGTCCATTTGTTGAATGTATTTGTCGATTTCGACATTAGTCAGGTTTCTGTTTACTGGCAGATTCAAGTCATTCGAACGCAGTTCTCTTGTTAATGATCTGGTGAACCGCGGCCATCGCATTGCCCCGTAGTTATAGGGTTGCGCGATCACGAATTCCTCCAGATCTGCGAGCTCGTTCGGAAGCTCTATTACTGCCGTGAATGCACAGTGGTCACTATCGTATTCAATTGTCCGTAAACAGTTTGTATTTCGTCTATTGGTGTTAAGTAATCTCAGTCGTGAGTCGATTAGCAAGATATCTAAGAACGATCTGCCTCTAGGGAACGATGGATATTCGGTAGCTAGCAGGTCAGTTCTATATTCAATATGAAACTGATCTAACCAGCCAGCCAACTGATTTCCTCTGGCATTAGATATATGATTTCCCCAATTTCTATGCTTGGCGTTCATATCTCCCCCTAGGATAAAGTAATTTTTGCCCAGGTGCAATTGTAAGCATCGGAAGAGAGTCTCGAGCTCTGCTATAAATAGATTATGTTGGTGCTCCTCAGGTGCGTAGACCGCAATCGCATACAAACCCCTTCCTTGCTGAAGGGGTATGCGTACGATACAGGCTTCCAGCACCCGGAACCTGCGCACTTCTCCACTATATATAACTTTATGAGGGATCCCTTTTCTAATAAAGATTGCGACACCCCCCCCCCTGAGAGGAGTTAGGTCGGTCTCTTCGTATAATATCGTAGTTTTTATGCCATATCTTGTGTCTCTGGTTTAACTTTGTTTCCCCCGCCAGAAGTACATCAGGCTGTTCAACTTGCAACAGGTTGAAAAGATTGGCTCTTCTCTCAGTTCTTATTAGTGAATTTACATTCACGACAAGAGCTTTTATTGATGTTGTGGTTAGAGGGTTTATATTGACTTTTTGTTTAGATTGGGCAAGTACGAATAGATCTCGTTTATTTGGTTTTGCAGCTGTGTCATCTGCCTCTGCAGATTAAGCAGAACCGTGATCACGTCTGCTTGCGATGTTGTTTCAGTCTGTGTGGGAGTATTTGTGGCTACCAATGTTGTAGCCTGGTTTGATGGTCTCCCACCCGACGCAACTTGTGCGTACGACCGCTGCGATGTTACGGGCATTGTTGTAGTACGAGCTGGCTCTGTGTTTTTTTGCCGGGTCACACTTCTTGCCATTATTTCTCGGAATTTAGGACATCCTCGATAATTAGCGGGGTGTCCCTCATTCCGGCACACTGCGCACTTTAGAAGGGCTTTGTCTTCTACCCTTTCTTTTCCCAGAGGGCATTCTTCTGCCTTATGGTCTTTTCCACATTTTACGCAACGGTGCTGCATTTCACAGTTCGCCGCCGCGTGACCAAACCGTTGGCAGCGGACACATTGCAGGATGTCTCTGCCTTTTTTTAACTTGTCCCATGTGACACTTTGATGATCCAAGACTGTAATCTTTCTTAGACCACCAATTCTGCTGCTGGGCGTTAGTTGAACCAAAAAGAAGGGTAGCTTGCGGTTTTCCCTTCTTGCCTTGGTTATGGTGAACGGTTTTACGGAGATAAACTCGAGATCGTCGTGCCTCAACTTTTGAAGCATCTCGAGCAGAGCCTCCGGTTCCACCTCAGGGTCGACACCCTTTAATAGAACCGTTACCCTCTTTGTTTGCTTCGGCGTGAACGAGTAGAATTCCGCGGTGGCCCTTTTTAAGACCTCTTTAATTTTATCGTGGTCTGCCACCGCATAGGTTTGAATGGCATGCCTGGTACCAGCCAGTCTTTTAACTACAAAATTGTTTCCTATAGCTAGCTTACAAAGACTTACCAATTCCTTACACTCAATATCTATAGTGTTGATTGGTGGCATCTTTATTTTTTGGTTGTTATTCTTGCTTTGCCGCTGTTGTGTTGCTTGCTGTGGTCGATTTTGTGTTGATTGTTGCTGTTGATGTTGCTGTTGCTGTTGCTGTTGCTGTTGCTGTTGCTGTTGCTGTTGCTGTTGCTGTTGCTGTTGCTGTTGTTGTTGGCCGACTTTTGGCTTCGGCTTTTGTTGTTGTTCGGAGTCTGTTTCTTTTTCGAGTGCCGCTATTTTTTTCTTTCGGCGTCTCTCTTCTAGACGGGCTCTTGCCATCGCAAGTTTCGCCTCCAATTCAGTAATTTCCTCTTCTTCATCCTCAGACTCTGAGGATGCAAGAGAAGCGAACGAATTGTTTGCCCCATACATATTAAAATTGTAGGGGGAGGGGCGCCCTCTCTCCTCCTCCATTTGCTGACCTTTTCTCTCCATTGTTAATTTCGCGGTTTTACTTCGCGTCACAATGGAGATTTTCGGTGTACCTTTTCGTTTGTTTGTCACGTTTTTGTCTTCCTCCGTGCTCATGCTGGTTCTTTCCAGTTTGTTTTCATTAAAAAGAAACAAAGGCGACCGCAATACGAACCACGAAGTCGATTTCCTCCGCAGGCCGACTCGAACTCGGCTATCGTCGGCTAAGAGTCAGTGAACCTGCACTCGCGCCAAATGATGCTTTGAAAACTCTGTGCGTAACTAGCAATATATTGTCTGTTTTAGTTTTCACTGTTACGACCGAGGTAATATATTTAAATTGTCTTACGTTGTTGTTGCACCTTACTGAAGTTATTTTGTAAGCACGTTTATTGTCACTTTTAACATTTTGTTTGTTTGTTGTTGTTGCACTTTGTTTTAGTTGTCACAACACGTCACGTCACTGTTTTTCTATTTCGTGGCTTCGTTCTTGTTTATGAATTGGATTACGAGTATAAATGAACTGAAGTAAGTATGGCACTGAAGACCAGTTTTGTTTTTGTTTTTTTTTTTCTCACTTCACTGGACTGATTTGCAGTTTCTTTGTTTTGTCTTTTGTTTTTTTTTTTTTATTTTGGTCGACTAAATCAAATAATATATCTTCATTTAGCTTTGACTGTTTTATCGATGGCATTTATTTATAAATAGTTTTTTTGTTTTAAACGCTCCCGGACTCACAAAAACAACTTTTTAATTTCACTCAATAAGCGAACATCCGAACTCGGTCACTGTGTCACTGGAGTGTGTCATATTCGCTGGTACCCTGACAACTATTCCAAATAGAATCCTTTGTTGCAAGGAGGAAAAATGTACTTTTATGTAATATGAAACCTGAAACGTTTCACGACGTTTCAACATTCACAAACTACGGATATACGATCAAAGTGAGGAGATAGGTCGGCTGACGCTGAATCCTAGATCCCGGTTATGTTTCTAAGGACAGCCTAAAGGAACAGTTTGTATGGACAGCCGCAGGTTTCTACGGCAATAGAGAAAGCAATTCCTTTCATATTTTTTTAATTGCAGTGGCTCTCCACTACACATATGCTTCCCGTTTTACACGCGGCGAAGAGAGAAAAGGATTTATTACTCGTGCTTCTTTTTTTACGGTCTCTAGCAGCAATTACACATATTGCTTGCTCGGGGACAATTTCTGTCGTACCGTATGTCCTTAGGAGCTGTGTGAAGGTTGAGCCTTACATAAAATGAGCAGAAGACATGTTATTTCATATTTTGCAGTCAACACAGACGCAAGTTGAAGGAAAAGTGTGGATTGAAATCGGAAACCATGTTCAGCACAAAGTGTTGCTTTGACCACGAATGAGTTGGGGGCAAGTACAGATTGGAATAAAAACACAAATGGTGTTAAGTGCAAGAAATACTAGACTTGAGGGTCGGATGTATCAAGATGAGCTCTCTGTGATGGTGCCGCTAACGGAACCTACACCTATGAGCTATCGTGGAGAGAAATTGAAATATACACAAAAGATTTGTAGCGCATGAGGAGCTTTATGTGACCTGCATTACTGAATATGTCCTGAATTTGATGGGTTATCAACACATCTGCGTCTTCACACCCATATCAGGAACTTTTTCGACTATTTAGTTCACGTGTTGGTCTCATTATACTATTCTTTATATCACAAAATAAATATTTCAAATGGAATGATAGAAGATTATGGCCTTCAACAGACATGACACAACATCCTGGGAATAAAAACTCATTTTATGAACTTATTGAATTCGAGTCATAACAATCTGGGGGAACATTGTACTTGACAGAAAGCAGTACTGGAATTTAATGGAAAACTGGTAGAAAGAATAAAGAATAAAACTTTTGGGAACCCACCGTTGGCACAGATGTGTCATTATTTCGAAATTGCAAAACTTAAGGCACGTGGCAACCAGGAAAACTAGAAATGTCTTGTTACGGTTGAAGGTAACTTTTTAATATTACGTAGCGCTTGCTGTACAAGGACTTGTTAAACGCGTCGTTAAGTTATATTGGACTTTTCACAAGGAGTATACATTGGACAGTTATCTTACCACGTAGGAAGTTAAAAAGCGTTTGGCACTATCTAGTGATACAATATAGTTACATTTCATCATCATCATCGGCACTACAACCGGGAACCGGCTTGTTAAATTGTCCATAATGATTTGTTTTTTTCGGGCAAGGTCATTAGTCTTGCGCCAGAGGCTCCCCCACGGGCAATCGAACCCCGGTCTCCCGCGTGACAGGCGGGTATACTAACCACTATACTATCGAGGAGCCCATAGTTACATTTCAATTACGCCTATTTTCCCACCTTGTGAGCGCTTGAACTTGATGCTTAATTAAAAGACGAATAACAACACGAAAATCAACTGTCGAAAATGAAATGACGATAATCAACTGTCGAAAGTGACGTTATATATAAAGGGTTTTCCAATAAGAAAGAAAGATGTTAAAAATAAATAAAACAAAATGCATGTGGTTAATTAATAATTTCTTTATTTAATCATTGATCTGACCTACGGCAATTATACGTGCAAAATAATATTTGGCAAATATTCGCGGCAGCTTTGGTGAAACACTTCCAATTTTTTGCTAACATCACTTCAAAAGTGTTCCTTAATACCGTTGATATGAAGAAGTTAAAAGGAGTCAAATCGTAATCTTGACGACCAATTGACTTCGCTATTACAAGAGATTTTGTGACCGGAAATCTTCTATTCAATATAATCCTGGTGGCATCGATTATTTGGCACGTGACATCATCATAATAAAACGTATATAGGGGACGCGGTTAGGGCTTAAAATTATTGATATATTTGTATGTTTCTGAAGTTGGCGTGGAGAGTAAAATAAAGAATTCGAATTAGGAAAGTACAAAGGAATAGAAAATTATGCAATAAATACAGGAATAATAACAAACAATAAGAGTACTGCCATAACTCCACCTACATATGTATTCATATGTAGTCATCTGACGGGGGCGTTCTTCTACAATTCACAACTGCTTGATACCAAAAATGTGTTGGTATACTGCTAGGAATTCTTTATGAATGTAAGACTTGGTACGGTTATAGCGTTTGCGACGATGGTGTAGAGCATGTGATTCGAACCGACGCTATGATGGTTAGAGTCACTGAAAGATAGAACCAATGTTCAATACATTGGACCACAAATTGAATCATTCTCAAGTACGCTCAACTGATGAGGAATCGCTATTTTTTGCTATTTTTGCTTCAATGGTTTCCTTATTCGATCCTCTTTCAGTGTGGTTTTTCACTGTTTACTTTTGTATTGTGCATTTATCTGTTAGAAGAAAAAAAAGGAGAACATTTTTTTTACAGAATAGAAGCACATACATTCTGTCAAATGTCTATCCGGAGTTTCTCATTTCAAATTCCCACGTATTTTTTTTTTTTTTTGCCACTAAGCTGGCACCACAGCGTCACATAATGACGACAACTTTGAGCGCTATCTATCATTTAGTTTGTTTACAGCTGCTAATTTTGTTGGTTCACATCAATAACGTATTTCAAATTTTATAATGAATAATTTGGCGTCGCAAAATATGCATTAAATTTAGTGTTTCAACGGAATGTCTTGTGCAGAATCGTTGAAAATGTTGGTTAAAGTCTATGGCGACTCAGTTCTATCGAAAAATCAATGTATGATTGGGACAAATTATTCAAAAGTGATCGTCAAGACGTTAGAAGCATTATTGATTTGCCTCGCGAATTAATGTACATATTTCAGTTTAAGACTAACAAAATCTTTATGTATTCTTACTTGCTAGTGTACATTGATTCTTATGGTATAAGTGTTACCGGGGCTATAGAAGGACTTTCCAGATAGTCACCAAGAGTAGACTCGATAAGAATGCTTCATAGTGGGAGGCTTATGGCGTTAAGCAAGGATAGTGAAGATGATGAATTGAACGCACGGACAAACGGTTGAGATATCAAGCATTGAATCATCAGGTTACTGCCGCGTGTTCGAATTCGATTTCTAAACTCAAGTACACTCAACTGATGTGGAATTGCTATGTTATTGCTTGGTATACAGCGGGGCATTTTCTTATTCGATTTTCTTTTGGTGTTTTTCACTATTTGCTTGTATATTCTGTGTGTATCTGTTAGAAACGCCACATTACTCCCTCCTCAGTAACTTTGTTACGATCAACTTCGTGTGCGAACCATGGAACAAGGAACGAACGAGCGTGATCGAGTAGTACAGTTATGTTTACCTATGGGAGATTGTGTGTTGTGTGTATACAGATCATTCCGGAGCGTTTAACAATGATAGTGAAGAAGGTAATTTGAACACACGATGAAATGGGTGAGAAGCGCAGCATTGAAGCATCAGACTACTGCCGCATGTTCGAATTTGATTTCCAAACTCAAATACAATCAACTGATGTGGAATTACTGTGTTATTGTTTAGTATACGGCTGATTCATATTCTTATTCGATTTTCGTTCGGTGTTCTTCACTATTTGCTTGTGTACTGTAAGTGTATCTGTTAGAAACGCCACACTCCATTCACAGCGGAGGCTGTTTTTTCCTTGTCTTGCTCTTGAATTGGTATTTGGTGAAATCCTGATTCACGGTCTATGGTGGAGAAGATTTTGGCTTCGCCAAGATTCTGTATCGTGTGAGTAATGTTTGGCATAGGGTATTTGTCACTAATCGTGTTTTCATTCAATTTTCTATAATCATTAACCATTCTCTCGGTGTTCTTCACTATTTGCTTATATATTATTGCAAACGCCACAGATTCGCCATATTTATAGTAAAATGATTCCTTTGTTCTAGAATATGTATCTCGATTCTGGAACATATTATCTCTAATTGGGAATGCCAGCTATTGGTTAGAATTGGAATGGAATTGTGCTGATAGATGAAGTCTGGTCGTGAGAGAACTCTGAGACGAATTTCCAAGTCTAGGCTGAGTCACGATGGCTCATACGCGTCAAGGGTCGTTAAGGACGTTAAATCGCGCGAACGGTCCAAGAACAGCTGTGACTAAGGAAAAGATCGCTAACGTGAAGGGGTTGGGGCTGTGGTGATCCTAAATCGCCACTCTCACCCAATTCCTAATAAGTCTCAACCTAATTAGTTTCCCCCAAAGGATACGTCATTGTGCGAATCTTAAGTTCGTACTGTGTGTTGAGCAATTCGTTGGAATGATAACATCATGAAATTTGTATCTTAAAATGCATTTCATGTTTGTGTCTTCCGGGAAATTCCTAAGCCGACATCTCAATAATGTTCCCCAACTGAATCATATGGGCGATAAATTAAACCAAAAATCCATTTGCCGCACATTGATTCAATTCCCAACAACCCTAACGTTATGAAATGCCTAATTCCAAATGCATTTCATAATTTTTCCTTCCAGAAATTTGTTCAACCAAATTCCCATTCACTTCCTAGAATCCCATTCCAATTGGAGCACACACACACTCTTGTCTGTGCTTCTTGGAATTTTTATGAACAATTTTAACAGCCCATTTTGTATTCGGGATCAGTCGAAATCCAGATGGCCGAAGCCCCGGTCAAATAATCAGTTGGGAGGAATGTTATGTAATTAAATTCGTTTAATTCTTACCCCATATAATAATTAACATCTCGTGTCTGCACATGTATATCCCTCCCTTCCCCAATACCCTAAACATCACTTTCCCATTACAACAGAATATTCCCATATACAATAGTTAAATAATTAAAATAAATTAAAAGCCCTATTTAAAAACCACAATCATCCTGCACCATATAGCCATATTCTCCCTCTTAGCCATAGTCTCCCCCTATTAACCATAGTTTCCCTATTAGGCATATTCTTCCTAATTCCGTTTCCTTAATAACAATCGTGGAAGCGGAACAAAAAAGGATATGACATAGAACGACACGAGATTTCCTTTTTGTGATTTCGACAAGTCAACGCGTGTGGTTAGAAATTAAAATAAAATGAACAATTAGAAAGTCCAGTTAGAAAAGAAATTGTAATTGTGAAATTGAAAGAATAATAGAAAGAACAAAGAAATTTTAACTGTGAAATTGAAGAATAATAGAAAGAACAAAGAAATTGTAATTGTGAAATTGAACTAGAAAAAACAATTTATAATTAACGGAGATAAATACATGAAAAAAAAAGGAAAACAAAAGGAGAGTTTTCATTGAGAACCACAATAATACCACTCCCGTCTACGGCAGAAGCGGAAGCCGCCCACATCAGTCCAGGCTCCTATCAAGTCAAATCCGGGGTAAGTTTTGTGACCCAAAACCAATATTAATTGTTAATATATCCTTAGAAAGCCAAAACAACGGGCACAGTAATAAATATAAAAATTTCAAAAATCCAAAAGCTGTCTTTAAATCCCAACCACTTGATACAACAGACGACCTAGGACAGCCGGAACCCACCCGAAAAAAGATAAGACAAAATAACTCACTAAATAGCGCGGTCGGTAGGGTCAGAGAAGCCTGTTACGTCCAAAACAACCCACCCATAAATATATACCTCTGTGGAGCCAGTCTCCACCAATGAATTGCGCTACACGCAAAGTCATCCACTAAAAGGATGAAACACTCCCCAAGCTCTAGCATTGCCCCATATACTAAACGGGCCAATACCAAATTTAATATCAAAGAAATTGAACTGAACGTTCATATCATCACACATATACGACACTACCTCAACAAAAACAGTAGCAGATAAACAACAGCCAGCCACATAAGTTAAGTAACTATTCACCCCTGTTTTTTTTTTTTTTTTTATTAAAGCTTCTAACATCTATCATTAATAACTTTTTACACTTTTTCTTAATCGTAATTTACTTTTTAATAATCATACATCTACGGACTGGAAAGTTTCCGACCTCAACGTGAAGATAGCAACACTCATCAATAAAAGCTAATCAATATAGTTGTGCATCTTTTGACAGTTACTCACCAAAATTTCACCCATTTTGGATGCGTAGTTTTTATTTGACAGTCGTTTTTTTTTTTTTTTTTAGTTTTTAAACCACATTTATTTTCCTAATTCTTTTTACATGTATAATATTAGGGTTAAATGTTAAACCATTTTCTACAATCACAGTCCTTAAATTAACTTACTGGCTCTATGCGAGCTTGTGGGTTATTATTTATATTAGTGTACCGGCGTACGGCACAGGTTTACTAAAAAACACCCAACGATCGACGATGTTAACCAGTTCTCACGCGGAAAATGGGGTAGTAAATCGTTCCGCGAAGGAAACAAAGAAACCAGAACACAAGTTGATCCTCAAGGCAGCAACGGAGAACAAAATTAAACACTTCGCTTTGAATGTAGCTTGTATATTTTTATTACTTGTGTATTATCATTAGTTGTTCACAGTAAGTTACGGTTACATATTAATTCAAATTTTGATTACACAGGAAGTTCGTTGATAGGGTACATTGTAACAAAGTAACATCGAATAATACGAAACAATTATGCGAATACTCGGCGTGACATAACATAAACGTCTAACATTACACTTGACAAACTATGGGACACGCGTAGTGACATAAAATAAACGTCTAACATTACTCTTGGCAAACTATGTTGACACTCGAAAATTCTTCGTCTCCCCGGCACAAGATGACTCCTTGAATAATTGTATCTGACTGCCAGGAGCAATCGTCCTCCACATTCCTTGTAGTATCGGATACTTCTGGCGTACCAGGGAAATTCCAATACACATCTGGTCAATAAGAGGGACGGAAATTTAGGCTGGCAGAAAATGCAGTCATAAATCATGAGAATGGTTTTCCCATGATGGTGATAAAATATCGGCAAAAACCCAAGGCTGCCTGAGAGCATGAATCTTTTGACTACATTGTTTATGTAGGAAACTGCCGCCTGGACGAAAACGTTTTCTTTTGTCTACATCGGATAGACAGAAGTGTTTCGTGTAGCATAAGGGAACAATGCTGGCGGCGGCAATTAGGTCTTCTGTGATGTAACATAGAAGATCGCTTGCCATAGCAACTAAAAAAAAAAAGATTTATTGGTCTTTGGGATTATCCCACTCATTATGTCCTAATGCAGGGCTATTAGAAATCTGGCTTGCACATGTGCGCAGATTAGCTGGACTGCTCTTATCCTTACCCTTTTTGGGGATAGGGTGGACTACTGCAGTCTTCCAATGGGTTGGATAGTGTGCATTGTTTAGAGCGTTGTTAAACAAAGTAGTGTATATGTTCACTGCTTCGCGAGGCAAGTGCCTTAGAACCACATTTGGAATGCTATCTATTCCAGATGGTTTCTTATTTTTTATTGAGCTAAGTATGTTTCTAAGTTCATCCTTGCGCACAAACATATTTGTATTTTCATTTCTGACGGGAACATCCGCCCTATTATTTTCGCCGAATGTGATGAAAGTACGGTTTTCGGATCGCCAGTTGTGAAGTTGATTGCGCAGCGAGCAATGTCTTTGATGGGCAGTGCTATCAATTTCAGTGTTAGCATGAACTGATTCGTTAACTCTGTACACTGCTTCGAAACAGGCACCAATTGAATTCGCTTTCTTTTGTGGATCTTCGACTACTATTATTTCATCATTGGAGTTGATGTGCTCTAAAGTGAGTCCTGCGTTCAGCATTATCTGACAATTCTCGGGAGTCCGTGGAATTCGGAGACAGGGAATGTCATTGTGATCTTTTCTTCGACATATTTTCTTGATTTGTGAAAACATGTTCGGTCCGTTTGCTTGAACAGCTCGAATTCTGTTGCTCCACTCCTCATTTATTACTGCTCTGTAATAATCCCGGATCAGTTTTTGAAGATTCTTAATCAAGGACTTGATTGTTTTGATTTCATTCCTATGTGGGTCACTTAACTGCCTATAGCACAATTTCAGCTTTGAGAGCAGGGTGCTCTTTTGCCTACACAAAGCGTCGATAGTTGCATTTCTGTATCGGTGGGTATAGCCATCCATATGAGCTACTTTGGGGATGGAACGATTCATTCGATTAGGAGGTAATGATCGATTTCATCATTACGGAGGTTTCTATTAGTCGGTGGGTCTATGCCAATGTTGCGTATTTCTCTTTTTACTATGCGATCGAAACGCGACCAATGTGCTTTTCGGAAATCGAAAGAGTGTACCTGGTCGTACTGCTCAAGTAGATGGTACTCGTTTGGCACGTGTATTACGGCCCCAAGTCCGTAATGATCGCTATCGTACTCAATTGTGCGAAGACAATTTCGAGTAGTTACCTCGGTATCTGGTAACTGAATTCGATCATCTGTCATAAGTAAATCCAGGAAGGAGTTACCTCTTGGATAAGACGGTGTACGTGTAGCGTACAATTCTAGTTTATGCTCGATCGCATTTGTTTGCCACCAATCAAACAAGGTATTGCCTCTGGTGTTCGAGGTCAGATTGCCCCAGGCACTGTGCTTGGCGTTAAAATCACCTGCCATTAAAAAGTAATGGTTTTCCGAATCTAACTTGAGACTTCGGAAAAGCGTATCGATTTCACTGATAAATTGGGTACCTTGAACAGATTCAGGAGCGTAAGCAGCGACTATATATAGATGCCCTTGACTTTTTAGCGGAATGTCTATAATGCATGCCTCTGGCACCTGGAATTTGTGTACTTCCGTGCTGTAAACGACCTTATGGTGAAGACCTTTCTTAACTAAGATAGCGACCCCATCCCCTCGAGTAGAGTGTGGTCGATCTCGTCTAATTATGTTATAATTTTTGTAGGCCATTTTGTGCCTCTGGTTTAGCTTTGTTTCGCTAGCCAAGAGCACATCTGGGCATTCGACTTGGAGCAGATTGCCTAAATTATCCCTTCTTTCGATGTGGATTAGTGAATTTACATTCACAGCTATAATTTTTAGGTTAAGTTCAGACGGTGGGTTGAAGATTTTGATGTGGAGAGTTATTTGAGAACAGGGTTGAATAGAGAGTATCTATTCGTGCTCTTTGTTCAGTCAGTGTTCTTTGAAATTCGGCAAATTGTCCTTGATTGGTTAATAACATTGTTATTATTTCTGAATGTGCCTCTGGTGCAGGCATTTTCCCATTACTATATGTATGTTCCATGGATGCTGGTTGCTTAGGAGCACCGGCCATTTGTGCATATGACACGCAAGGAACCACGAAATTGTTGTAAGAACGAGTTTTCATTTTTTTCTCTTCTTCAACTTGTTTCTTTTTGGATTCCAATTTTAATTTCATTTGTTGAAATTTAGGACATCCTCTAAAATTAGCAGTGTGACCTGTATTTTTACAGAGGACACAGGACAGTGTTTTCCTATCTGGAAGCTGTTCCGTGCCCAAGGGGCATTCACCAATGATATGGTCGGAGAGGCACTTTACGCACCTGAATTGCATGTGGCAGTTTGATGCCGCGTGCCCGAAGCGTTGACAACGCATACACTGCAATACGTGATAGATTTTTCTTATTTTTTCCCAACTTAGTACTCGCCTTTTGTCCTACCCAAAGCAGTCATTACTTTGCGATAACCTTCAATATTATCGCACATTAATTTTATTTTAGAGTTATTAATTTTTTTCGTTTTGAAATGTTTGCAAGTTAACTCACTAGTATTATAGGCGGCGCCTTTTCCTTTTTGTTGGTTACGATGTGCTGGTTTGTTTGCTGCTTCTGCATCTCCTTTGTTTGCTGCCTTTTGTTTGCTTCCTGATGTTGTTCCTGATTTTTCCGTTTTGCTGTTGTATTTTCTTGTCTTTGTTGTTGGTGCACCAGGTCTTTTAATTTGAGGATTGCTTCTCTTTGTTTATTGAGTTCCTCTTTTTTTGTGTCAATATCCGCAAGGAGTTTTTCTAATTCCGCCGGATCTGTTGCAGTACCTGTGATATTGTTTTCTTCATCAGCAGGTAATTAGATTTCACTTCGGTCAAGGTCAACCAATTCGTTGAATCGGTTGCCTGCTCCTGTGTATTCGTTTTTCTTTCCTTTTGCATTTTTTTCGCCGTCTGTATTTGGCTTGTACCGCTCTGTTATAATACTCGGCTGTCGCTCGAGTCGGCTCCGTGTCATCGTTTTCAGGTCTGCCTGGCCCCTTTTCATGAAAGTGACGAGCTCTTTAGCACTTTGTTTGTTTCCACAATTTTTTTTTTTTTAACAACCGCTCTCAGTGGCGGCCACACTGTGTAATCCACACTTGTACACTTCCACTCGCGCGACGAATTTTTTTTTCTTTTCTTTTGCTTTCTCCTGTTGTCAGATATACGTCTTATCCCTTTGACGTGCTGGTAACGACTGATTTGACAGTCATTTGAGTGAGTCGATGTGCGTGTTTTTGTGAAAATGGACAAAATTGAGTATCGAGCTGTCATTAAATTTTTGTTTTTGAAAGGCAATACACCTACGCAAATCAAATATGAGTTGGACTCTGTGTATGGGGACTCTCTGAAATTTTGGGCAGTTGAATTTAAACATGGCCGTGGGAGCTTGGGAGACGATGAACGTTCGGGACGTCCAAAAATTGCAACAACTGACGATAACATCACTAAAGTTCACCAAATGATACTAGCCGATACGACCGCCGAATTGAAGTGAGAGAGATACCAGAGGCTATGAAAATGTCCAAAGAACGTGTTTGTCACATACTAAATCAAGATTTAGGCATGAGAAAGCTGTCCGCGCGTTGGGTGCCGCGCTTGCTCACGTTAGACCAAAAACGTGTTCCAATGAACATTTCCAAAGCTCTGTTGGCGCAGTTTAGACGCAATAAATCCGGGTTTGCCGCCGATTAATTACTGTCGATGAAACTTGGATACACCATTATACGTCCGAAACAAAAATACAGTCAAAACACTGGACTGCAAAGGGGGAATCCGCTCGAAAAAAAAAGCAAAAAACATCGGCTCACTCAAACGACTGACAAATAAAAACGACCCATCCAAAATGGCTGAAATTTTGGTGAGTAACTATCAAAAGATGCACAACTACATTCACTAGCTTTTATTGATGAGTACCGCTATCTTCATCTGAAACTTTTCAGATCACCCTGGTATATAATAAAAATAAAAAATGGGTTCGAGATCAATCGAAATCCAGAAAGCCGATCCACGGGCACAGTAATGAATATAAAAATTTCAAAAAGCCAAAAGTTCTCTTTAAATCACAACCCCTTGAAACAACAGACGACCTAGGACAGCCGGAAGCCACCCCAAAGGAGGTAAGACAAAATAACTCAAAAATATAACCCTACAGGGCTTTTAAATCGTCATTATACCTTGAGAAAGCTAGCACAAGAACAAAACATTTCACACGAATCAGTTCGTAAGATTTTGCCCGATATTTTGGACATGTGACGCGTTACAGTAAAGTTTGTTCCAAAAGAGATGGCTTTGTCACAAAAAGACCATCGAAAAGCGGTTACTGAGGACAGGCTTTTTTCGAATCGCCAGTCTTGCTACATTCATGTAACATATCATAACTGGTGGCGCGACGTGGGTCTACGAGTACGACACGCAAACAAGTCAACATTCATCCAAATGTTGCTACTAAAACAAGCCGAAACCGAAAAAACCACGACAAAATCGACAAAGGTCATGTTTTTCTCGATTATCGTGGTGTGGTGCACTATGAATTCCTTCCACAATGCGAAGCAGTAAACAAGGAATACTACTTAGGCATTAGGAAGCGTTTGCCAGAG
The DNA here is from genome assembly GCA_963931805.1 of Microdon myrmicae. Lineage (NCBI taxonomy): Eukaryota > Metazoa > Arthropoda > Insecta > Diptera > Syrphidae > Microdon > Microdon myrmicae. The sequence goes on from OZ007501.1 coordinate 109,533,277, forward strand.
TGTGTTCATTAAAACAGGTCGGATTTGAAAGTCGTCTTCGATTCTGCACTACGATAATGGATCATCTTACAAAGCTACAACTGTGAGCGAGTTTTTGACCAAAAACTTAACTAACATGATCGAACAAGGACCATATTCACCAGATATGGCCCCTGTGACTTTTTCCAATTTCCCAAACTCAAATTGCAACTTCGAGGAACATTGAAATTGCAATTTCGAGTCGATTGAAGCCATAAAAAAAAATCTAAGAAAGAACTCAAACCGATCTCGGCCACGACCTATAAAATGTGTATGGATAATTGGATTAATCATTGGCATAAGTGTATTGCCTCGGAAGGGGCCTACTTTGAAGGTGATCAAGTAAATTTTGATGATTAATTCATATTTGTTAGTTTATTGAGAAATTCCGGGTAGATGTTTCACATAATGTATTATTGATAGTATTATAAGGTCGTCAAGGATGAAATTTGTAGTAGATTGATAAGTGTGAAATTTGTAGTTAATAATATTTGACATTGACCGTTTGTTATTTGTATTAAAAACATACTCTGATGATGAATACAATAATTCCATATATTTATAAGTTATCAAACAACCTTGCCTTTTTTCTAAAAATTTCGTCCGTGATAACCCAACACATAACTGCTGGGGCTGTTTGTTAACAATTGTAAGTTGTACAAATGCAAGAAATCTCGCTCAGGATGGGAGCGCCACAATTTACACGCCGTTGACATGTTAATAGGTAAAAAGGGAGTAATTCCCAAAGGCAAACTCTATGACAGTGGTGGCGAAGCTTTTTTTTGTGCGCGTGCCAGAAAATTACAAATACTACTTTATCGCGTTACTGGTGCGCCGGACAGTTTTTCATCATTATCATCATTATCGGCACTACAACCGGGATCCAGTCTTGGCCTTATTTAGCAAGTCTCGAGGCTTGTTAAATTTTCCATAATAATTCATTTTTACGGGCAAGTTTATTAGCCTTGCGCCGATCCGGACGGTTTTTAATTGGCACAAATTGACAAAAATACGGTGTGTCAATTTGTGTGTCGAAGTTTGAACCTCCGATATAAACATATTAAATAATAAATTATTTAGATGGTTGAATTTAGTTATGTTTATTTATTATACGATATTTTTGTGTTCTATTCTATTCTATATACTTTTATTGTGTTTATTGTGTTACTTAAACACGACCCTAGAGAAATTTAATCGCAAGAAGACCCGCTCTACTTACGGGTGGCCGCAGTCTTCTTGCTTTCAATTTCTGAGCAACTTACAACTCACTTGCAGCCACTTTATATACCATTTCGATTGTCCATAATTGTAGATGGAGCATTTTTTCCACCCAGCGCGTGTGCCTAATTGGGGGTTAATTGCCTGTCGTTCTTAATTCGCAATTTTCAATAATCGCTGCAAAAATTGCAGCAGAAGCGATTCATATATTAACTCGATTTGCAGCAGCAATGACCGAACCAATTTCAGTGCATTGCCCTACGTGCAAATCGTATCATACGGTTAATTTGCGACAACTCGCTGCGTCCGCCATTTTCGCTGCGATCAGCAGTTCTCCGATGTTCAACTGTTCGCAGTCGGTCTTCTTCGATCATGCTGCTGGCGCTCGAATAACATGTATTATTCTTGTTAACATGTGTATTCGTAAACTGAAACCGTTTAGGTCTGGTTTTGCTTTTCGTAATGCGAAACGAAATGCAAGGTCAAGTGCACGATGGATATATGCTTTGGCATGGACTTATCGTATGCGATATGATTTGATTGGAATGAATGACTGCGAATTATTGCATTATATGCAGAATAGATGTAATCATAAGAATATATGATGGAGCTGTTTTGATATTATGAGATCATAGAAATTGATGATGGAATTGTAGGAATTGGTGATTTTAAGATGATGGCAACTTAATGGTGATATGTATGTTGGGAGGGGGTGTAAAGTGAGGTGTAACAGGTGTTTCAAAGTTTTGTTTAGACAATTATAAAAATTAATATACAAAAACTAAACTTAACATATTCCATTTTTAAACATTTTTTTATTTTCTTTCTATATTCTTAGTTTCTAAATTAAAGGCTAGACAAAAAATGCTTAAATTCTAGCTTAAATAGCTTATATAATAACTTACTGGTCCTTCGCAGACGCTCTAAGCTAAACATTACTTAATATTTGTATAATTTGCCTTTCGGCGACAGAACTTTGTGTCAGTACTGATAATTATTTGAAAGCCAAAGAAAAATTTGAAAAACTTTGTCAATTTTTTTTTTTTTTTTTTTTTTTTTTTTTCTTAAAATTTAACTTAACTTACCTAAACCTATCTACTTTTTTTTTTATTTTATTTTTTTTTTTTATTTTTTATTTTATGTAAAATCACTTAGCTTAACTTAACTTAAATCTTATACTACCCTAATTCTAGAAAAGCTAAGTCTATGTAAGCTAGCTGATGATAGTGTGATTCTATACCGACTTTGGTATCCAGGTCTTTATATGCCATTCAACCACCAGAACTGTTGACGCTGTCTAATACTATCGTCCCGGTCTCTGTGGGAGATAGCCCTACTGAAGCGCAGGAGTTCTTCTTCGGTGCGCGTTACTTCCCGGTCGTAGCACAATCGCCCGTCTACGGAAGATCTACTTACATGATAGATCAGCGGAATTCCGGATCTATCCTGTATAAGCCATTTTATGTCCAAATCAAGGAACGCCTCTGGTGGAACAAAACCGTTGCGACGCACGTTCTCATAGTACAGGGTATTTGGATAATAAGCCCCGAAAATTAGGTCATTGGACGAGCATATTGCTCTCGCAATATGTCCCCTGATTAATTTAATCATAAAATTATCCACCCTATTTATGCAGGCTTCATTATATAAAGTCTCATTTGAGTAGTACTTTTTGTATTCCGATTCCGGTGTTCGATATAATCTGAGACAGGTTCTCAGACACTTCCTTTCGAACACCCGAATCTTTTCCATCAAATTTGGACCTATGTTAAACCATACTGGGCAACCATATATGAGCATTGGCCTGATTAGCGTCATGTAGCATATGACTTTTACCCTGCTGTCAAGTTGGCTACTGTGAAATAGCCTCCTTGTCATAGCAAACGTTTTCCTCGCTTTGAGCAAAGCAGCCTCTACATGTCTGTTGAAATACAGATATTGGTCTAGCCAGATGCCCAGGTATTTAACTAAACTCTTGGTTTCCAGTTTATCTCCATGCGGTCCCACGATAACTAGCTTTCGCCAGTTTTTCCTTGTGTCGTACGTGGCTTTATATAATGGAGTTCTAAATAGGATGGCTTCACATTTCTGGAAGTTGATCTTAAGTTTCCAGTCATCGCAATAGCGCTGCAGTTTGTTGAAGTCTCGCTGTATTAACTTATTTATGATCGCAACTTTCGGAGCTGTTCCGTAAATTATGAGATCGTCTGCGTACGCAGTAGCCTGCGGAAGTGCATCTAATAAGTCGCTAATGTAAATGTTAAAAAGAATCGGAGAGAGTACCGCGCCCTGTTGCAAGCCATTCTTGATATTATACATTTTATTAGAGGTCACATTACCACTTTTGACCACGAACCTCCTGTCCTTTAACATATCGTAAAGTACATATAGTAAAGGCTTATGTATGCCATGTCTGACCAGTTTGTAATACAACCCTTCGATCCAGACGGTATCAAAGGCTTTTTCCAAGTCGATCAGACAGGCACCTGTGCATTGGTTCCTACATTTATTCCATTGTATGTCGGAGACCAGTTTAGCTGCGGCATGTGTGGTTTCATGACCCGCCCTAAAGCCAAATTGCTTATTTGGAATAATGCTATTGTCGTCTACCCATTTTAGCACAGCTTTGTTAATGATTTTTTCAAATACTTTACTGATGCTTGGGAGTAAACTTATCTATCGAACGCATGTTCATTGGGTTTGTACAGTCTTTGCCCTTTTTTGGGATGGGCTGAATGATAGCCGTTTTCCAACGCGCGGGATAATATGCATTATTCAACGCGTTGTTAAACAGGACCGTGTATATATCTATTGCCATTGGGGGCAGGTTCTTGAGTACGATGTTAGGTACTCCATCTATTCCCACTGACTTTTTGCTTCTTAATGAGTCGAAGATACTCTGGATTCCTTCCCTTGTGATTAAAAGGCTATTAGCCCCACCATTGGCATTAATGTCAATTGACAGATTATCGTCACTGAATTCCGTAAAACCAGGATTCTCCGATTGCCAATGTGAAATTTCATTCCGGAGGTGCAAGTGATTCAGTCGAATTCTGTCCTCCAGGTCCTGGTTTCGATGAATGCTTTCATTCACCTTGTACATTTCCTGAAAGACAGCTCCCACAGCGTTCGCCTTCTCCAAAGGATCTTCGATCACGAAGAGCTCACTATTGAGGATAGCGTTCTCTGTATCTATGCCAATGTTGGTTAGCAGCTGCTTGTTTACCTCGGTACGTGGAATTTGGAGACACTGAATCTCGTTTTGATTATTTCTCCTGAATATTTTATTTATTTGTGGGAACATATTCGGGTTATTAGTTTTTATAGCTCGAATTCTGTTGTTCCAATACAAATTTGTTGCTAATCTATAATTAGCTTTAAGTAATTGTTGGAGGTTTTTTAATTGAGATTTCAGTGATATTATCTCCTGGTCTTGTCTGTCTGTAAACTGTCTGTGTAATTGTTTTAATTTCGATAGCAGTCTGCTCTTTTTCTTGTGGAGTGCGTTTATTGTTGCGTTTCTGTACATGTTAATGTGATCTGTAACTGTTGTTTTGGGAATTGTTTTGTCCATTGTTCGTTTTACGGTTTCGTCCATTTGTTGAATGTATTTGTCGAGTTCGTCATTTGTCAGGTTTCTGTTTACTGGCAGATTCAAGTCATTCGAACAAAGTTCTCTTGTTAATGATCTGGTGAACCGCGGCCATCGCATTGCCCTGTAGTTATAGGGTTGCGGAATCACGAATTCCTCCAGATCTGCGAGCTCGTTCGGAAGCTCTATTACTGCCGTGAATGCACAGTGGTCGCTGTCGTATTCAATTGTCCGTAAACAGTTTGTGTTTCGTCTGTTGGTGTTAAGTAATCTCAGTCGTGAGTCGATTAGCAAGATATCTAAGAACGATCTACCTCTGGGGAACGATGGATATTTCGTAGCTAGCAGGTCAGTTCTATATTCAATATGATACTGATCTAACCAACCAGCCAACTGATTTCCTCTGGCATTAGATATATAATTTCCCCAATTTCTATGCTTGGCGTTCATATCTCCCCCTAGGATGAAGTAATTTTTGTCCAGGTGCAATTGTAAGCATCGAAAGAGTGTCTCGAGCTCCGCTATAAATAGGTTTTGTTGGTGCTCCTCAGGTGCGTAGACCGCAATCGCATACAAACCCCTTCCTTGCTGAAGGGGTATGCGGACGATACAGGCTCCCAGCACCCGGAACCTGCGCACTTCTCCACTATATATTACTTTATGATTGATCCCTTTTCTAATAAAGATTGCGACACCCCCCCCTTGACAGGAGTTAGGTCGATCTCTTCGTATAATATCGTAGTTTTTATGTCCTATCTTATGTCTCTGGTTTAACTTTGTTTCCCCCGCCAGAAGTACATCAGGTTGTTCCTCTTGCAACAGGTTAAAAAGATTGGCTCTTCTCTCAGTTCTTATTAGTGAATTTACATTCACGACAAGAGCTTTTATTGATGTTGTGGTTAGAGGGTTTATATCGACTTGTTATTTAGACTGGGCAAATGCGAGTAGATCTCGTTTATTTGGCTTTGTAGCTGTGTCATCTGTCTCTGCAGATTGAGCAGGATTGCGAACACGTCCGCTTGCGGTGTTGTTTCAGTCCGTGTGGGAGTATTTGTGGCTACCTGTGATGTAGCCTGATTTGGTGTTCTCCCACCCGAAGCAACTTGTGCGTACGACCGCTGCGATGTTACGGGCATTGTTGTAGTACGAGCTGGCTCTGTGTTTTTTGCCGGGTCACACTTCTTGCCATTATTTCTCGGAATTTAGGACATCCTCGATAGTTAGCGGGGTGTCCCTCATTCCGGCACACTGCGCACTTTAGAAGGGCTTTGTCTTCTACCCTTTCTTTTCCCAGAGGGCATTCTTCTGCCTTATGGTCCTTTCCGCATTTTACGCAACGGCGCTGCATTTCACAGTTAGCCGCCGAGTGACCAAACCTTTGGCAACGTACACATTGCAGGATGTCTCTGCCTTTTTTTAATTTGTCCCATGTGACCATTTGATGATCCAAGACTGTAATTTTTCTTAGACCACCAATCCTACTGTTGGGTGTTAATTGCACCAAAAAGAAGGGTAGCTTGCGGTTTTCCCTTCTTGCCTTAGGTGTGGTGAATGGTTTTACCGCGGTAAACTCGAGATCTTCGTGCTTCAGGTTTTGAAGCATTTCGAGCAGAGCCTCCGGTTCCATTTCAGGGTCGTCACCCTTCTTCGCTCTTCGTTTGTTTCGGCGTGAACGAGTAAAATTCCGCGGTGGCTCTTTTTAAGACCTCTTTAATTTTGTCGTGGTCTGCCACCGTATATGTTTGAATGGCGTGCCTGTTACCCGTCAGTCTTTTAACTGCAAAATTGTTACCTATGGCTAGCTTACAAAGACTTACCAATTCCTTACAGTCAACATCTATGGTGTTGATTGGTGGCATCTTTATTTTTCCGCTGTTATTGTTGCTTTGCTGCTGCTGTGTTGCTTGCTGGTTCGTTGATCGCTTTTTTGTTGATTGTTGCTGTTGCTGTTGCTGTTGATGGTGCTGATGTTGAAGTTGATGTTGCTGTTGATGGTGAAATTGTTGCTGTTGGCCGACTTTTGGCTTTAGCTTTTGTAGTTGTTGCTGGTTTTGTTCTTGTTCGAGCGCCGCTATTTTTTTCTTTCGGCGTCTCTCTTGCTAAACTTAACATATATTATGCTTTTATACATAATCATTTTACCTTGCAACTGCATAGTAGCAATATGTGGATGTACAAATAAATTTAAAATAAAAAAAAAAATTACGTTTTTTTTAGCTTTCCAAAACGTACAAGAACAAGGGGACTATGCAAAAATAGGTATATATTAACAGTATCAAAATTGACAGAACAAACATCATACCTATTAATTTGCAGGAAAATCCAAAAGATTTTAAATTAGAAAAAAATTTTATATAGTTTTCGATCAACGCCGATTTTCACAATCATAATACTACTATTCTGGCGCAAGACTTATGACTTTGCCCGGAAAAAACAAATCATTATGGAAAAATTTAACGAGCCTCAGGACTTGCTAAATAAGGCCAAGGCCGGTTCCCGGTTGTAGTGCCGATGATGATTATGATGATGATGAATACTACTATATTAAAACAATGCTTGTGCTTACCGTAAAACAACTCAACAAGACTTGGAGGCAACTCAATTGAAACACGGACATTCACATGAAACCGAATACTTAAATAATAAAGGATTGGCATTAAAAGATAATTTAAAAAAATAGTAATTGATGAATTCATTGGTAAATAATTTATGTCAGGATCATATATTGAAACTTTTAATGAAACACATCCTGCACTGGATTCTTTAGTCATTCTACCTCTAAATTAGTTTTTTATAAAATTTAATTCAGAAAAAAACTGATTAACACACATATGGGGATGAAAAAATTGATAGAATAGCTATCGCCAGTTTTTCTATGGAACTAATTGCTTTAATTAAAATAATTCTTCTTTCGCATTCTTATGAAAGTTACTCAATTTTTTTTTTTACACTAATCGAGTTGATTTAACACCGCCAACGAGACACATAACACATGCGCTTCTGGCTCGTAATCCGTACCATCGGATCAGTTGTGTAATCCGTTTTGGGAATCTTAAATATATACAAGATACCCAATTGCACCCAGTGCGGGAAAACCTTCTACTCATTCCGTACCTTGTGTCTATACAAGATACCCAACTGCACTATTGGTTCGCGCGACAAGTCTTACTATGGGATCCTAAACAAACAAACGCATCTTCACACACGCGTCCGAGTGCAGTGCAAAGTTATCTTCGTGACCCTAGGCAAATAAACAGATCTCCACACACGCGTCTTAGTGCTGTGAAAAGTACGAGGATGTACACGCGAGTGGTCTGCAGTGCCGGGAAACCGTCTACTCATTCCGTACCTTGTGTCGGTTTTCCTTTTATTCGCATCTCTGTTTGCATCGCTCAGGCTTCGATACTCTCGATTGATTCATAATCTTTGGAGAGTTTTTGGTGTCTGAGTGGCATACTGTTCGTCATGGAAGGGATGTGACCTGAATTTCGGCACGGATCTAGTGGGGCACCTACTACAAGGTCGTAACCCCTGTAGTGGTTGCTTTCGCTTATATATTGCTGATCCCGACTTGCATCCTTTCCCGAGGAGGTATTGGTTTTTGGCGGTAAAGGTTGGTGTGTTCCGCCGAACACTGTTTACCGCAGAAAAACACAACGAATCAGAGCGAATGCTGTGCTCTGCCAGCACTGTCCACGAAAACAACAAAAGACACCGGAGCGAATGCCGTCACTAATTAAACACCGAGATGGTAGTTTTGTTTTAATCTTTGTTTTGTTAACTCAGTTTTTTATTTTATCATTACTTTATCTTCTAGGACACAATATTCCTTTAAACCTGTTATTATAATAGTTCGGCTAATATCTCACAGAAAACACACAAAACTTCCGACACCTCTCGAACCGTATTTCTACTTTAAGATTCTATTTTGTTCTGATTTATCGCACATAGGCTTTCACGATCGCTTTCCGCACAAAAGGTAGCAACGTATATCAACGAGGGTACTTATCCGGCGCGCGTTGAAAAATCGAATATATGATTTGATGTTGCCGTCGGTGGCAGTTTAGCCAAATACTTTAATTACTCGCGGAACTTAGTGTACGTTGAACTTTCAACTTCGGTACGGCGCGGACTGACCTCGTCTAAGGGATTCTGTAACTGTACTCCTTTTCGTCTCGTTGACGATTCAAAACTCTCTGCCCGAAGGATTGTCTGTATATCACCGAATCCCCTCTTGCAACCTATCGGATACTGTTTTCCCAGTATCTGTGTTTTTTTTTTGTATCTGCAGTTGTGCAGACACATTTTACTGTAAGGAGAAAATTCTCACTCATACATAAGGAAGCTTCACCGTCGTTGTTGACGGTGGATTCTATTCCCACGCTGCTTGTTTAGGTCAACCATCTGGTGTTGACGATCGCCTGGACGTCTAGTCCGCTGGTATCTATTGGATTTGAGATCCAAGAGAATTTTTCACATGGTGTGAAAAACAAACATTCCGCTGATGCATTTATGCTTGGCGGACAGTGGCAACGGCGCAATGCTGTGCCGTATTTATTTATTGCAGCTGGCCTTCGTAAAACTCCAAACAAGGTATTGTTTGGAGTTACGTGGTGCTTGGTTTTTCGCGCCATCTGGGTTTTTACGAGGCTAAGGAATGCGCTCCTTTGTTCGCGGTGAACATTTGGGTGATCTGATGTTTAGATCAACCGCACCGCGTCCGTTGGTCGGTTAATTGTTTTAATTGTAAATCCCTGCATCTCGTGCAGATGTTCAGGGTTGCCGACTTGAGGTGCTGGCATTCACTTCGCTTGCGATTGCACACGTCGAAGGATGCATGAATGTTTCTCCTTGTTTCAGGTCGTAGGTTTGGAGCGTTTAGCTCGGTATTAGAGGCTTTGGGGACGTTAAGTTCCTTGCCTTCTGGTGTCGACTCAACGTTGGGTTACTGGCGGCCCCCGCTGGGCTTGGGATGGCGTCTGTGGACGTGATGTTGTCCAGGTAGGTGCGTTACCTCAAGTTGGTCTGGACTTTTTCCTGTGGGGAATTTGTACGTTCGCCACAGGACTCCCCCCTCAGTGGCGTAGTCACGATAAGGAAAAGGTAGGAGTATGGAGGGTGCTGTTAAAGGTCGGAGAGTGCTCCTTTCCATCGTGATCGGTGTTTAGGCGGTAAAGGAGCGAAAACAATCGCGTTTGTTGTTTCCTTGTGGGTGTTAGTCGCGCTTTCGTTGTTGGTGGTTTCGGTTAGTGGTTGCCGTAAGTTGAGAATCCTTGCGGCGTCTTCTTGGGCGCGCAGATCTCGAGCGCGTTGCCGCGTTATCGGTCCGTGCAGGATATCCGATGCCCCACGAGCAACCATTTCGCGAGGGTTAGGTTGATTCTCAACTCTTATCGTGCCTGGTGTTTCCTGGGAGTGTGGTGGGTCGTACACTGGGCGGGTTTCGGCTGCCGCCAACGGTTGATGGTGTACCTCTCCTGGCACGGTATCTGGCGGTAGTTCCAGGTGGCACGGCTTCAATCTCTCGACACTGACGGTGTACGGCTTTCCGTCGATGTCTACGGAGAAAACTCGGTCGTTTATTCGCTCCAGCACCTTGTATGGCCCTTCGTAGGGCGGTTCTAGAGGTTTCCTAACTTTGTCCACCCTGATGAAGACGTGCGTGCAGCTGTCCATATCTGGATGAACAAATAACCTCTTGGAACCGTGTCTGGCGACCGGCGTTGCCCTGACCTTACGCATGAGTTTGCGTAGGTTTTCCAAATTTGGCAACTGTTCGAGCGGTGGTTCTCCATCGGCGAAGAACTCTCCTGGGAGGCGCAGATTGGTTCCGTACGTCAGATCTGCTGCTGAGGCTCCCAGGTCTTCTTTTATGCTTGTGCGCAAGCCTAAAAGAACTGTTGGTAGTGCGTCCAGCCATTGATTGTCGTCATGACACATCAGTGAGGCTTTAAGAGAGCGATGCCAACGTTCGATCATCCCATTGGACTGTGGGTGATAGGCTGTTGTGTGGCTTTGCTGACAGCCGAGTAGATCGGTCAGCTGCTTGAAAATCGCCGCCTCGAACTGTGGTCCTCGATCGGCTGTGAGGGTAGCTGGGACGCCGAAACGTGTGACCCAAGTCGAATAGAATGCTTTGGCTACATTCTCTGCGGTCACTGTTCGTAGTGGCACTGCTTCTGGCCACCGAGTGAAGCGATCGATCATCGTCAGGAGGTACATGTAACCTCTCGACGGCGTAAGCGGTCCCACAATGTCGATGTGTACATGGGCGAATCGTGCCTCGGGGAGCTTAAACTGTGCTGGTTGTAGCACGTTGTGTCGATCGACTTTGCAACGTTGACATTTCAAACAATTACGTGCCCAATTTGTGATGTCTTTGGCCATATGTGGCCAGACGAATTTACGTCGGACGGCCGCAGCGGTTGCGCGTCCGCTTGGGTGGGCTGGGTTATGGAATGTTTCGTACACATTCCTTCGAAACTTTTCTGGGATGTAGGGGCGAGCTGTCCCCGTCGATACATCACACCAGACTTCATCGTTTGAGTCGTTGAAAGGAAGTTTACGCATAACTAGTGCTGTCTCCGCTTTCAATAGGGACTCGAGTTGATGGTCCTCTCCTTGCGCTTGTGCCAAGTCGGCATCATCGATTTGCGCTCGGAGTTTAATCGCATCGATACGCGAAAAAGCGTCTGCAATTACGTTGTCTGCACCTGGAACATATTCGATTCGGGTGCTAAATTGCCCGATGAAATCCAGGTGCCGTTCCTGTCGTGGAGTTGAACTTCCCGCTTTCTTTCGGAAAGCGTACACCAGTGGTTTGTGATCAGTTTTGATCGTCAACTGGCGTCCTTCGACCATGTGCCGGAAGTACTTTACTGCGGAGTAAATCGCTAGTAACTCCCTGTCGTAGGCACTGTATCGTCGCTGGGTCGGGTTCAATTTTTTTGAGAAGAAGCCCAGCGGTTCCCATTTACCATCGCACTCTTGTTCGAGTACGGCCCCGATTGCAGTGTCGGAAGCGTCACACTGTATGGACAATGGGGCTCCTTCGATGGGATGTCGAAGTAAAGTTGCGTTCGCCAGCTGCTCTTTCGATAAGCGAAAAGCTTGATCAGCTGACTCGGTCCACTGAATCGGTCGTTTGTCGTTTCGTTTGGCTCCTACTAGGTATTCGTTCAGCGGAGCCTGGACCTGTGCGGCGTTTCGAAGCGTTGGGCGATAAAAGTTTAACATTCCCAAGTAACGCCTAAGTTCTCGCACATTCTTGGGGCGAGGAAACTGCATTAGTGCTTCCACCCTGTCTTGTAATGGGCGGACGCCTTGGCCATTTATACAATAGCCAAGGTACTTGACTTCCGATTCTCCGAGGTGGCACTTGTCTGGATTGATTACCAGGCCGAATTCTCGGAGGCGCTCGAACACTTGCTTCAAGTGGGAGCGATGTTCGCTCATGTTTTTCGATGCTATGAGTATATCATCGATATACGCGTAGCAGAAGTCAAGTCCGCGGAGAGCTGAGTCTATGTAGCGCTGGAACGTTTGCGCTGCATTTCGGAGACCGAATGTCATCACCTTGAACTCGAATAGTCCAAAAGGTGTAGTTACCGCGGTTTTGGGGATGTCTTCGGGGGCCACCGGAATTTGGTGGTATGCCCTCGTGAGATCGAGGGTCGAAAAGATTTCGCAACCCTGCAGCTTATAGGAGAAATCGTGCAGGTTTGCTATCGGATACCGATCGGGTGTCGTCACCGCGTTCAGCATTCGGTAATCACCGCATGGACGCCACTCGCCGTTGCTCTTTTTGACGAGATGGAGTGGGCTCGCCCAAGGGCTATCGGATGGCTGGCAGATTCCTAAGTCGAGCATATACTCGAATTCTGCACGAGCCTCACGCAATTTTTCGGGAGCCAATCTGCGCGGGCGTTGGCTCACTGGGGGGCCGCGCGTCTCAATGTGATGAAAAACGCCGGCTTTTGCGCGTCGGGGATTACTAAGCGGAACTGTAATGTCCGCAAATTCGCGCAACAGATCGCTGAATGGACCGTTTGCGGTTGTGCACGTTAACGTCAATGCCTTTCCCGCCTTTGCGTTTACTGGCTGAGAAAGAGACGTTAACGGGTCCATCAGTCTATTACGTGCTACGTCCACTACTAGTTTATAGTGTCGCAGCAAGTCCGACCCTATTAGAGGGTCGGTGACATCGGCTACTACGAAGTACCATCGAATTGGTCGACGTAGGCCTATTTTTAAAGTTATTAACTTCCTACCGTAAGTCTTGATAGGGGTATTGTTCGCGGCGAACAATTTCAATTCCTCCGGCAACCGAGTGGCAGGTGCGTACGAGCGAGGAAGAACGGAAATATCCGCACCTGTGTCAATTATGAAGTCCATGTTTAATTTTGAGTCATAAATTGACAAGCGACTTATTTGGGGATTGCCGGCCGTTTGCGCTTTTTCGTCGGTCGGCAGTTCTAGTTTAAAGAACTAGCCGGTAATGCTGGGTTTTGTGTCCAGTTGCAGGGCTGCCTGCAATTCCTGGCCTGCGCTCCAAATCGATGATGATAATAACACCTGCCGAAGGTGTTCTCATTGTTTGGCGTGCGTGGTCTGCTATGCTGACGCCTTGAATTGTTTCGGGACCTGTCTCGGCGTCGCGATCTGTCACGGCCAGCCCGAAAATTGTTCCCCATGCTGAGATTATTTAACTGCGTTTGCATTTGCCTAATTTGCACTCTCAAGTCTTCGAGTTCGCTTGGGTGCGTCGCATGGGTATATGTGACCGTGGGGGTTCGTGGCTGGGGCTGGGGTGGAATTTGGACGTGCGTCGCCGCCAGTGGAAGCTGGAGATCCGATCGGGATCTATCTGTGGCCATGACTGCCTCGGCGTGTCGCGCTAATTCGTCGAGGCCAGATTCGGCTAAAGGCGCGACGATTGCCTGAACGTATTCTGGCAAAGACTCTCTGAATATAGCCGTTAAGGCTGTTTCGGACATGTCCGTGCCGGCCAGTGCACGGAAATAAGCGGCGCGCTGGGATGGTCGCATCCCAGAGGTGTCGGCCGATCGTAGCAAACGTCGCAAGCGATTTTGTGGCGATTCCCTATAGGCATTAATCACCATCTCCTTGAATGCTGTATATGGTAGTGGAGATGGCGTTTTAATTAGATGCTTCGCATACGGGAGCAAGACAGGGTCTAAATCGCGGGTTGCTAGGAGAAATTTCTCCTGTTCGCCGGTGATGCCTTCGCAGGCAAACGTTTGTTCGGCGTAACCGAACCAAAAGTCTGGGTCATCGGACGTGAAGTCCGGTAATTTAATGTATCGATTCGAACGATGGTCCGCTTGTGTTGCAATATTAACTTCTTGGCGGAGGGCTGCGGCCTGCGACGTCGTTGGGGAAGCTTCGGCATTGTTAGCCATTGTAGCTTTAAAAATTGTGGATTTCGACCTGGTCGTTATCGTTGACTTCGGGAGATTTCGCGTCGATTTTCTCTGTGAGGGAGCGATTACGTTTCCCCTCAACGTTTTTACTTTCTGGGTCGCCGCCTGCAACCTCGTGGTTGTCATTAATTTCCAGGGGTTTCGCCCTGTAACTCGGTCGCTCGATGCGCGAGTTTTCGTTTAAATTAGTGGACGCGACGAAACAACCTGCTGGGTCCGAAGATGGAGTCAGGGAAAAGGCCTAGCACGAAAGGATGCTATCTGATTTCCAAAGATGATACAAGGATGGGCCTACACCAGCGGATATTTTGGGTAATTCGACGGTGTTAGTGACGGACAAGAGAAAGCTTTCAGTCTGGAAGAGGTCAAGAAGTACGAGGAGGTGAGGACTATCGAAGTTTTTCGCGAAGGCGCAGCTGTTTCTGCGTTGCCTTTATTGCGGCGATCAATTTCGCTTTATTTCGCGTTTGTCAAGAAAGGAGAAAAAGGAAAAAAAAAAAAAAAAGGTTGTCGAGAGTGTGTGTCGTCGGTTCGCGCTCTGAGGGAGCTTACAAAATTTTAATATTATTTTTCTTTACTGTCGTACTTATATCGTGGTGTGGCAAATATTTTAGCCCCTAAAGTGACTCAGAAGGAGTTTACAAAAATCTATATATATGGCTTGAAATAAGCTGACAGGAAATGCGTATAATTCTCGCCTTCCGATTGGATACGAAGGAGGCCACTGTCTAATGCTCGGGAACTAAAAATAATAATGTCCTAACATAAGTCAGCCGCTATTGGCCGTATTACCATGATTCTTTTTTGACATGATTTAATCTTACGTAAATATCTTTTTCTTAACGGCGTCTCAGAAGGAGCTACGCGCCGTGTTTTAAAAGGACTTTAAGGCTCGGATGGAGTTTCACACAGATTTCTCACTTCAGCTCTGAAGGAGTTTCATAAATTTTTCACACACAAAAAAAAATATTTTATCTGCACTATGAGACTCAGAGGGAGCTCGCACAAGAAATTAAAGTAGGATATATATATATATCACAATTTATTTACTGCACTACAGACTAAGAAAGGAAAAAGAAGAATATGATAAAAAAAGGAAATTGTTTTAGTGTGCATTAAAATTCGAATTTTTGCTCGGAAGGAGCTTACTACATTTCGGTTTTTCTCAGAAGGAGCTTAATCAATTTTAAAATATGAATGACTCTTTTATTATAATATAAAGGAAGAATAAAATGACTTGCGGCTTTTTTTTTTTTTTTTTTTTTTGGAGATGTCCTGCGTTGTTGGGCTTCGTGGGGCGAAAGTGGGCTGCAGTTCGGTGGTGTCGTCGCTGTCACTGGCACTTCGCTTTACTGGGTGCTTATGTTCATCCTTGAGTTTCGGCACTGTTTTTCGCTTCTAGTTTTTTTAGTGTCTTTTTTTATTTTTCGGCATTCACTGTTTTTTTTTATTTACCGTGTGTATTTTTCTCTACATTGTTTTTCGCGGCGTGTTCTGTTCACTTTCCCTCGTCGGGATGTCACCACTTTGGCGGTTATGTTGGTGTGTTCCGCCGAACACTGTTTACCGCAGAAAAACACAACGAATCAGAGCGAATGCTGTGCTCTGCCAGCACTGTCCACGAAAACAACAAAAGACACCGGAGCGAATGCCGTCACTAATTAAACACCGAGATGGTAGTTTTGTTTTAATCTTTGTTTTGTTAACTCAGTTTTTTATTTTATCATTACTTTATCTTCTAGGACACAATATTCCTTTAAACCTGTTATTATAATAGTTCGGCTAATATCTCACAGAAAACACACAAAACTTCCGACACCTCTCGAACCGTATTTCTACTTTAAGATTCTATTTTGTTCTGATTTATCGCACATAGGCTTTCACGATCGCTTTCCGCACAAAAGGTAGCAACGTATATCAACGAGGGTACTTATCCGGCGCGCGTTGAAAAATCGAATATATGATTTGATGTTGCCGTCGGTGGCAGTTTAGCCAAATACTTTAATTACTCGCGGAACTTAGTGTACGTTGAACTTTCAACTTCGGTACGGCGCGGACTGACCTCGTCTAAGGGATTCTGTAACTGTACTCCTTTTCGTCTCGTTGACGATTCAAAACTCTCTGCCCGAAGGATTGTCTGTATATCACCGAATCCCCTCTTGCAACCTATCGGATACTGTTTTCCCAGTATCTGTGTTTTTTTTTGTATCTGCAGTTGTGCAGACACATTTTACTGTAAGGAGGAAATTCTCACTCATACATAAGGAAGCTTCACCGTCGTTGTTGACGGTGGATTCTATTCCCACGCTGCTTGTTTAGGTCAACCATCTGGTGTTGACGATCGCCTGGACGTCTAGTCCGCTGGTATCTATTGGATTTGAGATCCAAGAGAATTTTTCACATGGTGTGAAAAACAAACATTCCGCTGATGCATTTATGCTTGGCGGACAGTGGCAACGGCGCAATGCTGTGCCGTATTTATTTATTGCAGCTGGCCTTCGTAAAACTCCAAACAAGGTATTGTTTGGAGTTACGTGGTGCTTGGTTTTTCGCGCCATCTGGGTTTTTACGAGGCTAAGGAATGCGCTCCTTTGTTCGCGGTGAACATTTGGGTGATCTGATGTTTAGATCAACCGCACCGCGTCCGTTGGTCGGTTAATTGTTTTAATTGTAAATCCCTGCATCTCGTGCAGATGTTCAGGGTTGCCGACTTGAGGTGCTGGCATTCACTTCGCTTGCGATTGCACACGTCGAAGGATGCATGAATGTTTCTCCTTGTTTCAGGTCGTAGGTTTGGAGCGTTTAGCTCGGTATTAGAGGCTTTGGGGACGTTAAGTTCCTTGCCTTCTGGTGTCGACTCAACGTTGGGTTACTGGCGGCCCCCGCTGGGCTTGGGATGGCGTCTGTGGACGTGATGTTGTCCAGGTAGGTGCGTTACCTCAAGTTGGTCTGGACTTTTTCCTGTGGGGAATTTGTACGTTCGCCACAGGTTTTCTATGTAGGGCCATTCCGATGGATCGGAAATTTCGCGTTGATTTGTGCAACATTCGCGGCTTGAGATGCAATTTTTCTTCTGTGTCTGCTCATGGTTCTAACCAGAAACCAACTATCCTTGCACTTAGCGGGGCTCAGGTAGTAATTGAAGCAGATATTTCTGATTTTACTATACCCGATTATAACTTAGTGCCTTTGCTCTTTCCACATCGTGGTCCAGCCTGCTAAGTATATCATACATTACTACTTTCTTTACAGAAGCCCAAACTTGGATAGAAACGCATCCTTTAACGAATTTGATACTCTGTCTGATTCTATTGATAAGATCTTAACCCTATATCCGCACACTGAAATCGTTATTGCGGGTGATTTTAATGTGAATAACTCTCAGTGGCTTCGTTACTCCAGACACACAACACCCGAAGGTCAATATGTCGAGCTCTTTGATGATTCAAATAGTTTAACTCAACTTGTCAATGAGCCAACACGGGTACCCGATATATACGGCCATTTCGGCAACATACTGGACCTGTTTCTCACCTCCCACCTAAACAAATACACAATTGGAGTTTCTTCGTCGTTTGGGCACTTCAGACCACAGTGTCGTGTCAGATAAATTTCCTCTAACCAACAGTAACGTTCCCTATGAGAAAACCAATTGGAAAGGTCTGAACGACTTTTTTGGGAGGTTAAATTTTTATTATTTAAATTATTTTTCCTCAATAACGATTTTAAACTCGATAGCGAACACACATGGAAATTAATTCTTACCTTCATTCATTAATTCGAATTAAAAATTCCCTATAAGAATTCTCTCCAAACCTATCGTAAATTCCCTGAAAGAAAACTCATCGGTTCACATATAATGCAATCGCTTAATCAGGGAATCTTAACCTTGACTTGGCTATTCCCAGCCTCAACATATGTACAATAAATGTACGTACATACACATTGGCTGGCGACTCTTTTACCCAACGATAAACAGTTCGACGCGTCTGCATACAATTAGCGCAATAGACGCTGAAACTAATTCCCTAGCATGTACTATGTACAAACAAAAGAACGCTGTCATTCGGCAGGCATTCTGGCGATACGGCAAACAATTCAAACCATTCAAGTATCTCAAATGCATCTAACATCTAATGAGTTGCAACTTGTTTACTCAGTTGAACTCTCCGATCATAAATTCCCTTTGTCCTACATATTCCTGGATCCGTTTACCATTGACCTTCTCACATAAGCAAACACAAACCCAATTAGCTTCCAATGAAATTCGGCTTGTTTGCTTAGCCGAGCTCACATCTCATTGGTACACATTACGCCCTTTCTTTGTTTCAGTTTCGCTATCATGGCTTTGTCCCAAGAATGAACCAATGTACACACATACACGTGTACCGCCATGATCTTTATTATGAGATCTGGTTTTCTATTCCACCAAGAGAGACTTTCCGTTTCTCTGGTGGTAAGTAAAAAACATATCCTTAGCGGAGAGGATATCCATCACCACCGAATCGAGGGTAAATCAAGAGCCAGATTCCAACCCTCGATTGAGTCCTATTACAACCACCGTTCTCGACGGTCGGTTTGCCTCCCGCTCTCCATAGCTCTGCGGAGACGCGATATATATATATATATATATATATATATATATACGGAGTCTTGTTGTAGTGTTGAGTACGTTGGCCAAAAAGTGTCACAGCCACCGAAGCTGATATTCTCATCGTGGTTCAGTTCATACCAGTTAACTTTGACGTGTTGATGTGTGTAATGTAATTGTTCTTTCGCTCCCTCCCTGGGAATTTTCCTCCAGAACCTCTCTAAATGTAAAGTGGAATTTTCTAACGTGTAAAATATTTGAATTGAGATCCGTTGTGAAATAAAAAACATTAATAATAACAAACTAAGTCAGTGTGTTTAATTTTCCACAGTTTCTGGGTGTATTTATTTCTTTCGTTCAGTCGATGATGGAGGAAAGAAGTGAACTGAGTGCCCGTGTCCGGTACATACGTCTTCCACACAGTTCCACCGCAACTTGACCATAAGCAGCACACCATCAGACAGATTCGCTTCCGAACGCGTACTGTTGCCCGCGTACTCAAAGAGCTAAACGCAAACAAATCCGCCGGTCCAAATCGCATTCCCCCAATCCTCTAGAAAAGATGTTCCTCTTCACTCGATAAACCACTGCGGAAACTCTTCCATTTGTCTTATTCTACTGGCCGTTTCCCAAATAGATGGAAGTCAGCGAACATTCAGCCAATTCACAAAAGGGGTGACAAATCACCCCTTTCATCTTATCGACCCATAGCACTAACTTCTATTCTCTCCAAGGTAATGGAGTCACTTATCAACCGTCAACTTTCGA
This sequence comes from Microdon myrmicae, assembly GCA_963931805.1. Taxonomy (NCBI): domain Eukaryota; kingdom Metazoa; phylum Arthropoda; class Insecta; order Diptera; family Syrphidae; genus Microdon; species Microdon myrmicae. Next base: position 109,552,907 of record OZ007501.1, read on the forward strand.
AATATCTGGAATCAAATGACCTCCTCAATGACCGACAATATGGCTTTGGTAGCAAAACTTCCACACGAGATCTGATGGCGTATCTTACTGAAAAGTGGAGCCATTCTATCCACTACCTCGGTGAAACCAAGGTAGTCGCATTGGATATTTCAAAAACCTTCGACAGAGTTTGGCATCTAGCCCTTTTGTCAAAATTGCATTCCTATGGAGTGGACAATTCCCTAATACAATGGATAAGAGACTATCTCTCTGGCCGTTCAATCCAAGTGGTTCTTGATCGTGTCAAATATGTCTCCCATCAAATTAATGCAGGTGTTCCCCAGGGTTCGGTACTCTCACCCACTCTCTTCCTGATCTTTATAAACGATATCTTGTAAAGTACTTACAACCCAATTCACTCGTTTGCTGATGATAGCACGTTGAGTTTCTCATACTCATTTGAACACTTCCGCCCAAAGTCTTCGAACGTCACTACCAACCAGCAACTTATGCTTGATACATTGAATTCAGACCTCAACAAGATATATCAATGGGGGTTATCTAATCGAGTAGAATTCAATGCCTTAAAAACTCAGTGCTGCCTCTTGTCGTCAAAGGTGAACCCCAAAGTAAATATACTGTCTATGAACGGCACTTGCATCGACGAAGCCAAGGAACTACCAATCCTCGGCACTCGAATTAATTCGACTCTTAACTGGAATGTCCACATATTTGAAGCTGCGAAAAATGCAGCCAAATGTATGGAGTTTCTTATGAGATGCAAAAGATACTTCACTCCATCCAACCTGGCCACTATTTACAAAGCGTATATTAGTCCAAAAATGGAGTTCAACTCCCATATTTGGTCAGGCGCATCTAAAACTGCACTACACGTGCTCGACAGGATGCAAAAGCGAGCAGTGAAACTTATTGGGGATAAGTCGATCAATTCCGTCGTTAGAATGCAGGCGCAACGTATCGTCCCTATCTCTTCTCTATAGGTATTACCACGGTCGTTGCTCAACTGAACTTGCTGAATATGTTCCGCCCCTTCAGATATTTTTCCGCGATACCCGTCAATCTGTGAATATGCATCAGTTCACGTTGAAGGTGGACTTCAGGCGCTCAAATAAACATAGAGAGTCATTCTTTAGCCGAACCACACGAAAGTGGAATGTTCTGCTTGATCATGTGTTTCCTGGTCGTTGTGATGCCCAGACATTCAAGACCAATATACATCGACACCTCCTTTCCTTAACTACTTCCTCTCCATCCGCTCGCACTGTGCTCTGACATTTAAGGATACTTCAAAATCCCCTTTTGTGCGCGCGTTAGTGTAAAAAAAAAAAAAAATTAAGGAATTGATAATGGTTTGCGAATTAAAATTAGCGCCAGTCCGGTATTTTTACAAACAAAAGCTTGTCCTTTTTTATATGAAATCTCCCTTGGCCACTTTACAGAACAAAGAAAGACCCCAAAGAAGTAATCCGTACAGTACGTACAAAGAGCGTACTGAACCTAAATGTGTTCTTATATTCGATTTAAGCAAATCAAATTCTTTTCCTTATTCACACCTTCACCATTCAACCCTCAATAAAGTTTGATGAATAAACATAAACACCGACCGCAATAACCCACACAATGGCTACATCCAAACACGTTTTCGCAATATTCCTTCCATTGAATGGTACACGGCGTGGAAAGTATTAGTGGGTAATTAAATTTATCCTCTTCTACGAATGAAGTCGGAAGTACGTAAGTGTTAACATCGACACCCAGTTCACACGTTGGTAGGCAATAAAGTGTCCCCCCGAGATCTGCAGAGAAAAGTTAAGAATATAAAAAAAGATTCCGCCCAAATTAAGGAAAATTATCCAGAGATACACCTGTTCATACTCAGAGTAAATCCTTAAGCACATGTATGCTTTATGGTATGCGCCCCCTGGATACTTTATATGAGTTCCGTTATCTCGACACGTGGGTTAAGGAGCAATCACATCGAGACTTACGATCGTTCTTGCGTGAATGTAAATGTTATTTGCGTTTAATTTCCTAATATTGTATAGAAAATGAAGGAAGTGAAACGCGGGGCTGGCGAACCTGTGATAAGTATTCATTTAAGAATAAATATGTGGATTCGTGTGCTATGCATACAAAACTCACTTGCTCACATTTAGGACGTGTTCAAACAGCATCAATGGATTCTCGAGGACATCTAATATTCCTGGAACATTTGTCTTAACCTTGGGATTTCCTTCACGCAATTTTTATATACTAGTTACTCATTTGATTTATTTATCTAGCGCCCTACATGCTGATATATTGCCAAATATTGCCTTATTTGTACTCTTAATGAGTGGGAAATATGCGCTGAATGGATGACAGGTATGGGATTTGTTTCTAACAAGTAATATATTGATTTTTTATATTAAAGAATTTTTAAAATAGAGCGAACAGCTTTTTGAATTCTCTTCTCCATCGACTTCCAGCAATAGCGTTACGGGAGATGTGACTTTGGATTCGAGGAAAGATTCATATTTCCACTCCACAAAACCAAACGAAATTTGAAACATATTAACCCTTCCAAGGTAGGGTAGTTTGTGGCATCCGTAAATGGTAGGGTCGGGTCGCACGTGTCCAACCCTTTAAAAAGTACCTAAAATTACTCAAAAAAATCTGAAGAAATTCATGTTGCTTCATCAACTTTCTTTATACAAGGACCAATCGCTATATTAATGGTTTTTTAATTTGTTTAGGCACTAAACCGTCGGTTCTTGGGGAGTCAATACTCTATTAGTATACATTTTTTTACACTAAAGTTAAACCCCAGATAGTTTCGAAAAACCTTACCATTTAAGGGATAGTTTCGAAAAACCTTACCATTTAAGGGTTAAATTTGTTGAACCACCATGTGAATGTTAAGTCAACTAAACAATAAAAGATTAAATACCAAATTAGTAAACCATTTTAAACTAGATGAGATAATTTTTGTTATGTTGTGACGGTTCTTTAAAGCATTCCCAAAGAACCACCCATTTCCATAAATTACCTACCTTTCATTCGCTTTCACCTGAAAGTAAAACCACAGCAAGCATGCACATCAAACAAATCATTTCGTTCATATTACTTGAACCATACCAAACCAATCGGCTCAGCTTGTCAGCAATTATAATCGACAAACACACGCTGGCCAGCGGATCTGTTGACACAGCTGCAGCGGATTTTTCCGACCATTGAACGCTCAAGCGACACCCGATCATCGAATAGGACATGACCGCGATCGTTGTTCAAATAATCATCCTAATGATCATGTCCTATGATACAGTTTTCCGAAAACTAACATCCATTGAATCTGACACGATCATGATTGGTATTTAAACAATCATGCCAATGATCGTACAGTTTTTTTAACCCAACAATAGCCACCCTAGCCTTTGCCATAGGCGAACAAATCTGCGGTTGGCTTATCGTCCCAGAGAAATCTATTGCCTGCAACGGTATAATTCTGGGCGATTATTTAAACAGCCGCCGTTCCCATGCAGCATTGGTTAAACCAAACAAATTCGCATCTCAGCGTATGCCCCTCCGAAATAACGTTTCTATTTACAGAACACACAGAAACCTATTTCTTCCTTCGGCGATTTTTCGCCATCGCGTACCTCAACGATGCCTGCAGCGCCTAATACTAATTCCCTTTCATCGGTTATCAACCCATCATGGAATTTGGGCATGGATATGATCATTGTTTAGACAATCTTACCCATGCCATGCCCTATGATGACCCACCAGCAAATTAAAGCAAACACACAGCACCTCACTGCTTTTGTTTTGTTTACTAACCGCTGGTCCATGGTTCCCCTGGATGAGACGTACGCTTGCACATCTGCAAGTCAAATTCCTCACCATCATACCCATGTTCCATTATATTAGCTTAAACAATAGTTACCCTAGCCACTGCTATCGTAAACATATCTCAAATCATCGGTTGACCTATCGTCACCAAAGAAAGTATAGCCTACAACGACATGATCGTGAACGCTTAAGTAAACACGATAATGTTCCTATGTAGCATCGGCTAAACCATGAACAAGTGCAGGATCGTGCGTTATCGGGTTTTCAGAAAAAGGGGCATCGTACATTGACCTGTACGGATATATGAAAAAAACGACGAGTCACATTTTATCACCAGTCGGGTGCGAACCTATTTTTTCTCAAGTGCGAGTTATCTAACGAGATACATCTCCAGGTCGTGTGTTGGTCGAAGTCGTAAAATATAGAAGTGTCCGATTCTCGCGTATTAATACATCTCTTGTGAGGAGATTGAACTGAAAAATGCGTTTTACACTATAAGCCGCTGTAAAGTAACTTCGCGGGTTTTTGTGGTAATGAATCTACCCAGTGAGCGTACAATTTTAATGAAATAAACCACAACAAGGAAAAGGTCGTGAAGTGTAATAAGACGTTCAAGTCATGTTAAATTTATCCCGGTGTGCGATCTTCTATCGAAGCCGTTTAACTCACCCAATTAACATTAAGCCGTTTAACTCAATAAAGAAACATTGCATCCAATTTATCTTGTTTTTATTCGTTGGTCTTGGTAATTTGACTTTCAGCAATGGGTATTTTACTGAATCCGCCCCCGTGCAGGTGCACAAATGAAATATCCGCCACAATGTGATAAGATGGGCTGCGCCAATAATGTTATGTGATAATGTTGTTGTGTGATAATAATGTCGGTTGCGCCAAAAATGTTGTATATTATGATGTTGTCGAAATGGTGTACATAATGATCATACAATAGACACAATAAAATGCGGCTGCACCAGAATGTTATGTGAAAAGATTCGAATATGTGATGTAAAAGGGTTCAATATTGCTATTTTATGCAGCGGGCGAGGACGTCAAAAATGTTATAAAAAAGAAATGTGGCTGCGCCAAATTATGTTATATAAAATGGTACTCACGAACTAACCCGGATCCGCCGTCTCCTCTGGTTGCCTTCCTACCTGCTTGAAAAATTTCCGATAGCTCTATGCGGGGCGTGTCAAGGCCGGACTTCTCAAGTAGAAACTCGTACGATCGCATAAATAGGCGCATGTCATCTGTGCCTGTGAAACTTATAACGTGTTCAATACCTGGTAAGCGAATTTCATCAGCAGCCTCCTCATGGAATGCGTCGATCCAAGGAGTTCTCAATCTTCGCAACTCATCTTGTTGATTCCATTGTGGTCTATTGAATATAATGTAAGGCTGGCGTTAGCGATGAATCAGCGGAGTTTTCCTGGCTTTTCGGGGTCCCTTGAGTGGCGTTCGATGTTTGTTACTGACTCAGATGATTGCTGACGTTTACACCAAGGTCTCTATTTCAATCAAACACTGTATGTTCCGTTTGTTAACACCGATCGATTACTCTATTCGCTTTGGCTCTATTGGTTCACATTGATTGGACTACATACACAGTCGTTACAGTTAACATTTAAACAATTTTAACTATTTTTATTATTTGCGCAACGATGATATCAAACTGATAACATTTGAGCTATTTTAACTATTTTTATAATTTTAACAACGATAATATTCTTTCCTTCTTCCAATCTCTGATCTCACGCGACACTTGACAACCTTTTTTTCACACCGTAAATAAAACAACTGTCATTGTTCTCTACCTTATTCTGCTCTTTAAAACATCCGATCAAAAAGCACTGTCAACAACGTTTCCCTCAAAAAATCGTTCTCTCTCTGTTCGAAAAAAATTTCCCGACACCATTGCCTCGACAAAGAAACTTAGCCATGACTGTCCCTTTAACTTGATCGACAACATAATGGCCGCATTTAAGCTCATGCTAGTTTGTGCACCAGCTGTTTTTGTTTTATACCAATAACAACCAGTTTGTATTTTAGTTTATTTGAAAATGTGGCAATTGTTTGCGATGTATGTGTGGCGTCTCTAGCAGATACACACGATCAATAGTGAAGAACAACACCACCAAAGGCACATCCATTAAAGCCATATACCAAAGCAATAATATAGCATTTCCACATTAGTCGAATGTACTTGAGTTTAGAAATCAAATTCCTACACGCGGCGGTGGCCTGAGGCGTTGAGCTTTGGTTCTATCTTTTGGTGATTCCAACCGTGGTAGCGTCGGTTCGAATCACACGGTCTTCAGTATCGTCGCAAACGCTATATATGCACCCACCATTTAATGTTTAGTAAGGCAAATGTATAGTTTAAGATGTAAATGAATGTTTTAATTAAAAAGCCAATTGTTTGTAATGTATGTGCTTAATTAATGTTTAAATATTTTATATGTTATGTACTTTATTACTCGCCGAGACAAGGGCGGTGGGGGAAGTTACCACGTAACATTTTCATGTAGAAGATAGTAATATACAAACTGACCTAAAACCGATTTCAGTGCTCAATGATTGACCATAAATATTATAAAATAACAAAAAGATAAACCCGTCGATACTTACAGATGAAAAGCAAGATAAATCAATATTCTCCCATATATGCTTTGCATTGTGGTCGGCAATCTTCGAAGATCTTCACAGGAGTGATGAGTTCTGTCCACATGGCAGGTTGATGATGGAATAACAAAAGTTACTTTTCTCGAACGATATTCAAATTCGTCTCCAGCGGCTTTTTGCTTTTACTCAGAATCCCATTTATAGGAAGATAATAGATACATCATAATCCTTGTGATGTGTGAAGCGGCCATCAGTCACATAATTCGAATGACGTTGACTATATATGCAAGATTGTGCTCTTATGTGTTGAAATTTTTAACTTGACGTATGAATTCCAAGACTCTCATGTAACAAGATATTCAGTCTCACCTCATAAAGCGTTCATCTGGATAGAATTACATCGAGGTCTTAATATAAATTAATTACCATAACGTTGGTGTACAACTTCGCACACAGAAGGCATCAAATCAAGTGTACTGCGATGTAGTGGATAGACATGCAATCGAGATGAAATGCGACTAGATCGCCACCGCTGGATATTTATGATAGGAATGTCTGTTCGTGATGAGAATTTTTAAAGCAAATAGGAACACTGTATTGACAGGCGCAAAATTAGTATGCGCCTTATAAAACACGCAACCCTCGGTCGTCTGTTTGAACTAGAACAGTTGGAACAAATGAATCCTTGCTCTGCGGTTGGCTGTCAAATCAAATTAAAGGTTATTCTTTTATCAAATAAGAATCAGCCGTAACTTGGCCGAGTTTCCTTTTCTTTCCAAATGGTTGGTTTAAGGCATATTGCACACTAAATGCTAAGGGCAAGTGAAAGTTAATGAACACATAACATTATGAAATCGAAGATCTTGCCTAGTTGCAGGATGATCTCAACCAACGTGTAATGAGAAATTGTAGATAATTAGTCAAAGATCGGGCACAGTGTTCTTGGTGGAATATTAGATCGGGGTCGATGTTATGTTCATATTATAAATAAACACAATAGTATTGATTTATTTGATTATTTTAAACTTTATTGTTGCAGTGCAACAATACAATCAACAAAATTAAACAGATCAAACTTTGTTGGAGCCGCATTCGTTCTGCCACTCCCAAGGGTATGCAATCGAAGGCCAGCTCTGGTAAGGTTGCGGTCGGAGCTGAACTTTGTATGGCAGCCCTCCGCTAGATGAAATTCGAAGTGTGCTCTCAAGCAACGGAAAAGGCAGAGAAGTGATGTCAGTTCGAACCGTTGCCAGCAGAATAATCTCTTTCGGTGCCATGGCAGGCACAGCTTTTGGCAGCTAAGCCCCCTGCTGAAACTGCTGAGGTTGAAAAAAGAAGAGGAACAACTGAACTAGAAAAAAATGTTAAAGGTGATACACATTGTTTTATTCTCATAAAATAGTTAAAATACAAATCAAATATTAATATTAACTTGTGTTCTTTTTTGCTGGGTTCTCAATGAACCATCTTCTTTTTCGATTTCACAACAAATGCTAATTATTTAAAAATTGTCTTCTTCTATTTCATGATGAATATAAGTTTTTACAAAATTTCTTCCTTCAAACCACACCGCACAACACTCGGCGGCTATTCCCAAAATAAGTTCCCTTAAAGCTCTTTTTACAAAAAGCTGTTTTTACAAAAAACCAAAACAAGGATCTGCCCAGCGACCGGTTCCGTTTTATACTCCCGAAGCCAACCTAGCCATTTTTAACCTTCCTTCTTCGTTAAATATATACACATTTGTCGGAAATATGATTACGTGCCCTAGGAGTAGGGCGGCATTCGAATATACTCACAGCTAGGCTACTAAGGGCTGAGTGACAGGTTGAGCCTCAACGCCCTGCTGCCTAATAGAATACCACCGTGAAATGTTCGGGAGAAATCCTTGGCCGTCTTTCGAAGCTTTGCTGATGGACCGGCACGGAAAAAAGTTGCCATGGGTGGTAAATCAGTCCTAAGGTCCCTAACCAGTCTGCCTTTCTTTGCAATTTTTCCATTCTCCCTGCCTTCATTAATTACTAACTAAATTTGCGAGAGTTTATTCACCTTTGGTGGGCGGGGAAGTGGGAAAATAAGGATGAGTGTGCGATCAGAAATGGGTGATCAGAAAAAGGGGTACGAATGGGGAGAGTACCTGTTGGAAGTAGTCAGTTCTTAGGAGAAACAAGGGGTTTTGGGAGTTGGTATGTGACTGTGAAAAAAAAGGGAAAAATACAAAAAAGCGCGACGAGCGTTCAATAATTTTCAAAGTGTAAATGACATTAGCTAATTAGTGTATTAAACAATAATAAAATAAAGAAATAAAAGAAGAAACAACTTCAATGAAACGACAGTCAAAAGAACTTATTACCGGTTATATTCGTGGTTTTGTTTCGCTCTGTAAATCCAAGTCAAGTGGGATTTTTGGTTTCTTAAATAAAACGTGCAGCTCTATCGAGCAATTTATGTTTATATATTGCATAAAATATTCAGCTCCCCTGCTTGGTAGAAACCTTGACGTGGTGCGGGGGCTTAAATTACGATGAATCACTCAGGCTATGTTGACGGAAGCATACGCTTCCAGTAGGGTCACCCATGTCAGACAGGCTAGCTAGGAGTAACACACAAAGATTTACCACCCCTAATCCAGGGTGTTACGCGTCACCGTGCCCATTGGATGGTTTGCAGCCAGGGGTATACCGGCTGTATTATAACGGCACCTCTCTGACACCGGGTCGAATCAGAGCAGTAAGCAGACCTTACCATATCAAAGAGGGGCTTTGATATGGCGGACTATTTGAAACCTCAGAGTGATCCGATGAAATGAATTATCAATACACAAAAAACAATCTCACAAAAAGCCCGGTAGGCATAGGTGTGATGAGCCGACACTACCATAAGGGAACAAATCATCAAGAAAACACCGACTCGGCAAAAAGAAGACGTAGGGAAAAACGGAAAAAGCGGGATATACGCGTCGGGGCGTGGAATGTTCGAACGTTATATAAACCGGGCGCGATACAGACGGTCATAGAGAACGCGAAACAATATAAAATGGACATCGTCGCGCTTCAGGTAGTCCGACTTCCACATCAAGTAATCGAAACCAACGGGTTTACATTAGCGTGTCGAGGTACCGACACACATAACCTCGGAACTGGCTTCATCATAAGCAAGAAGATTACGCCCCATGTAAAAAATGTGCAATTTATTAATGACCGAATGTCTGTGCTAAAAATACAGGGACCATGGTACAATTATGTATTTATAAACGTACACGCCCCAACAGAATCTACGGACGAAGAAACGAAAGACACGTTCTACGAGACCCTAGAGGAAGTATTTGATGGGATCTCATCATTTGATGTTAAAATCCTCCTCGGGGACCTCAATGCGAAAATTGGTAAAGAAGATATCTTCCAACCAACTATAGGTAAAGAAAGTCTACACGACGTTTCAAATGATAATGGAATTCGAATTATCACGTTCGCAGCGTCAAAAGATCTGTTAGTGAAAAGCACGATGTACAAGCACAAGCAAATACATAAAGCCACATGGATATCACCCGACGGCATAACGGGTAACCAAATAGACCACCTCCTCATAGACAAAAGACACCACTCGAATATCCTTGACGTATAGAGGAGCAGATTGCGACTCCGATCATCTTCTAGTGATGGGCAAACCTCGCAGCAATCCCACATGGGCAGTCACGGGAGACGAGCAAAAAGTTCGACACTGATAAACTGAAAGACCTGCGCAAAAGGACTGAATATCAAAACGAACTAACAAATAGATTTAGCATTCTAGATAAATGTGAGCAGTGAGGAAGAGGAAGCTAATAGTGTGGACACTAAATGGACATCGATCAGAGACACAATCAAACTAACAGCTCAAAAGGTATTAGGATTTAAGAAAACAATTAGGTCCAAACCTTGGTTTGACGATGAGTGCAGGGCCAAGATCGAAGAACGTAAACGCCTCAGAGTGATCCACTTACAAAGATATGATGAAGTCAACGCAGAAAGATACGCGACGATTCGAAGAGAGACAATGAGACTCAACAAACAGAAAAAACACGAATGGGAGAACACTCGGATCGAAAAAATCTTACAAAATTCTAGAGCGAAGAACATCAGAGGTATGTATGTCGGCATAAATTCAATTATAAATGGCTACAACAGGGAGTTGGTCTATCACCGTGTCTTTTTAACCTTGTGATCGAGTATGTCATCAGGAAGGTACAAGACGACAACATGGCCGGATCATCCCTGAACGGGGTCACACAAGTGATCGCATATGCGGATGACATCGCCGTTCTGGGCGATAATCTAGAAACTTTAAGTAAAAACTGTGAAATCATCCTGCAAGTGGCAGAAGAGGTGGGCCTAGAAATAAATGAAGACAAAACAAAATACATGATTACGGCGAGAGCAGGTGGGCCTCAGGGAACACATATAAACGTCAGAGGCAAGATATTTGAAAACGTTAAAGAATTTAAATATCTGGGAACGACACTGACGGCCAGTAACGATATGTAGAAGGAAATTAACAAAAGACTGCATTCCGGTAACGCTAGTTGGCACTCAGTCAGTAAACTGCTGAAATCCAGACTGCTATCACGTAACATAAAACTCCGTGTCTATAGAACCATAATCATGCCGATTGTTCTATATGGATGCGAAACATGGGCTCTCATAAAATGGGAAGAAAACAAATTCCGCGTATTCGAGAATAAAGTTCTAAGGGGTATCTTTGGTGGTAAATATGACGAGGAGGCAGGACAATGGAGGAAACTCCATAACCACGATTTGGAGGAGCTATATCGCAAACCTACAATAGTGAGAGTTGTTGTATTCCAGAATACTACCCTTTATTAAATTTAACACTGAATCTCCTTACACATCCTTAAAAACTTCACTTAACATATATTACATTCTCACTTAATACATACCATTCATAAACATTCACAATATTGCCAGTTACAGCACATTTAATAACCTGCACCTTTTTATTCATTCAAAACACATAGTAACTTTGATTTTCGTCCAAATTTTTATTCATGTGAAAAGTCACAAAGAAAATTAAATAGAAAAAATTCAGTTCGGACAGTTCAGTTCAGACAAAAAGAATTTCAGAAAAGAATATATAGCTCAGAGAAAAAGATACCGAGAGAAAAATAATAGATTAATAGAGAAGAAGTTATTAGAATAGAAATAAAGAATTAAAATTATTAAATTCGTAATTTGGAGAAAATAAGAATCAGAACATTCTGGTAAGCAATCGAATTTTTGTATTCTTTGCCAAATAATATTGAAAAGACGACCAGCTCAAATAAGCAATAGCAAATCAGTCTAGAAGAACATTATGCCCATCTAAAGTGAAAATCACCATTTACCAACCCGATAAGTAATCCGTCAAATAAACCAGCCGCAGAATTTAAAGGGAAGATTTAAAAATACAATAATAGTATATCAAGATAAGAAGTGGAATTAAAAACAGATTAAATAAAAATAAGACAAACAACAAAGAAAACTCAAAGAAGAGTAAAAGAAGAATCCTGAGTATTAATTAATATTAATAGATTAAAAATAAAAGGTCCACGCTCTTCCCTCGAAAGAGGAAGCACGGCGCTGGACGTCAACAGAGTAATCAAGTCGCGAAGATTAAGATGGGGCGGACACGTGGCGCGAATGGGCAACGATAGGACCGTACATAGAATTCTTGACGGTAGACCAACGAGAAAGAGACCGGCCGGACGCCCGCAACGGAGATGGGAGGACAATGTTAGATTGGACCTCGAGGAGATCGGATCGGATGGTCGAATGTGGAAGGAGAGCGCGCAGGACAGGGAACAATGGCGGAGTCGAGTCGGTGAGGTCATGAACTTCCGGGTTCCTACAGGCCAATAAATAATAATAATAATAATTTCAGGTTAACAAAGCTTAGATGATCATTCGGTCAACAGACTTGGTCCAAAGACAGATTCCTACAATAACCGCAATTAGTCGTATCAGTTACTAAAACTACTGGAAAACTAGCAATATTAATAATATAAATAGTACAATTAAAAAAAAAAAAAAGAAGCAAAAAGGAAGTAAGTATCTGTCCGCTCCAGGGAAGGCAGTCGCAAAGTCAACATTCTGTTGTGTTACAGGTGGTCAGTCTGTTTTTTTTTCCAAGTTTTTTTATTACAGGAAAAGTCCTTGCAACGTTGGTTAAGATTCCAGAGACACAGGTATTGATGGGCTAACAGTTAAGTAAACTCTAAAGGGTAATAACAAAGCAAATATCGATAAAGAAGTTGGAAATCGGAAATCGCGAAAACTGCAATCGCGGTAAATAAAATAACAGAAGCTATCGTCGTATTCCTCGAGAAGGTAAGTATCGGTACAAATATATCTAGCCGACAAAATTGATCGAAGAGAAGCGCGAAACAGACTAATAGATCAAAGAAGAGGAATGGCTCAACAAACGAGGCAATGTATAGCAGCACTGACTCAGCTGATGGTCCAGAACCAGCAGCAGAGCACGAGTCAGAGGCTGGAAAAAGAAATTCGTCATATTCGAGAATTCGATGGGCCGAAAGGAACATTGCCGTCGTTCATAGATGCTGTATCGAGAAAGCTAGGCGAATACAGAGCTGGACAGGAAGAGGAAAAAGCAAGAGCTTTCAATATGATCTACGATCAAAAAATACTGGGGGCAGCGAAAAACCTTTTAAGAGTAAACCCTCCTCAAAATTGGGCAGAGTGCCAGCAAAAATTGAAGCTGCACTACAGACCAAAGAGAGACCAAATGGCCCTGACGAGGGACATTATGTTATTAAGGGTGAACTCGATCCTCGACCTTAGCAACAAACTGAAATATCTTGTAGACGACATTCCAGAGTACTCCGTATTTTGTACAAACGGTAATGCAGTGATAGATATATTCAGTGTTCAGAAAGTTAAGACCTTAGTTTCAGGTACCTTGGCATACAACATAATGGACAAAACGAATCTGACAGAGGTAAGAAATGTGATAGACTCTTTTGTTGGTATGGATAGGAGTAATTTAAATACTACCAATAATACCGAACACAGAATAACAACGAGAAACAACCAGCACTTTAACAGGAGCCAAAGACCAAACCAGGGGATACATCGGAACAGGTACGAGAATAGGCAGGGCGAAGGTAGTATCATAAGACAAGGTGGCAATCATAATAACTTCAGAAAAACCGAGGACCAAGACAAAATATATGTGATAACCACAATTGGAGGTTAGGACCAAATTATGTTAGACAAAACAACGAGAGATATGTACAAAGACATCCACATCCAGGTAATAGTTCACAGAGCAGGCAAAAGCCAGACCACATGTCAGTGGACATGATAAATAGGCAAGAAACTAGGGATGTAACAGACACACTTTTTACAAACTAGCCTCGGAAAATAGAATAGTATTAACGCTGACCATAGAAGGAGAAAAGTACCTAGCACTTTTAGATACAGGATCTACGATAAGTATCCTGAATGAGAGCAATACCCCAAGACTCAAGTATGAAATAATAGATACGAATACGACAGTAATAACGACGATCCAAGGAAAGGTTAACGAGCCGAGTGGGACGGTAGCATCGGTTTGCCCAGTAGAGTTTAAATATCCCGTCAACGCAAGAATAATATGGGTGGCATCGAAGATGGAAAAACCATACAATTTTATTATAGGGATGGATTGGATAGGTAAGAATGTTAAGAAGATTTGCTTGCAAAGTCAGGAGATTCAGTTAATAAATGGAGTGAGCCTTCCGTTCGGGACAAAGTCTATTGATGAGGAGGTCAATATACTCGAAGTAAGCGAAGTGCAAGATATCCAATTGGATCATTTAAGCGAACAGTAATAGGAAAACAATAGAACATGCAAAATACTTTTATCCTAGAACAGATGTCAATCAAACTACACCAGAGCCAATCTCATTCAAGGAGATTATATCAGACCACTTAGAGAACATAAAACAAATAGAAGAACTAAAAGTGCATAAGAATATCTCGTATGGTATTAGTACAACTTTGGCGGATGAGTATCTTTGGCGAATGCTTGTAGATTGTCCTTAGGTCGGATATGGATGACTGAGGTGTTCCACCGAACACGTCCGCAGTAAAAGGAATTAAACACCGGAACACAGAGACGATCACACCAATAAAACACGACGAAAGTTTTGTGTATACATCATATTTTATTATTGGTCCTCTTGCTTTCGTTTAACTTAGATTTTACTGGACAATATGTAGCAATTACGAGTGTATTATTTCGATTGCGCACACGCGACTTTCTTTTTAGACACGATATTGTAGCGAGCTTAGGGTTCGCTGGATTAATTATTTTTGAATAAATAAGAGCCGTTAAATTGATTTTTGAATTAATATAACACTTTATTAGTCCGTAATAACAATCGTTACTTTTACCGTACACAACGATTTCTTTTCTTATCGCTTCCGTACTTATCGCGTATTTCACTGCTTACTTCTTACTTATGACTCCTTACTACCGCACTTATCGCTTGCTTCACTTTCTACTTCTTACTCATGACTCATCACTATGCTCTGTGTGCGGCGTATTTATACTGTTTCAGCGTTTCGTTTCCTTCCGTTCCATTGCCTTGAATGTTCTACTGTTCCTAGTCTCCAGTTTTCCATTACTTTATAGAATATTCTAGTACTCTGTTTCGGACTTTCTAGAATATTCTAGTACTGATTGTCATATTTGTCACACTACCCTCCGCCTAGATTAGTTCGTCCCGAACTAAGTTCACTGGTCTCCCGGGCCAACAAAAGCCGCCAGTCGGTCGCGATGCACCACTTTCATCTTGGCGTTCGGCGGTGGAAGTTCTTGACCTTCATCCAAATTTTCTACTGCTCTCCTTTTCGCGTCAACTCTAGCCTGCCGCCATTCTTCCTTTTCCTGACGACGGAATTCCTCTTGCATTTTAGGGATCTCATGCGAATAGTATAAGAGAAAATGCATGTGCACACCCTTAAGCTCTTCTGGAGTTTGCACATCAGGTAAGCGGTCTAGATCTTCATCTTTACTTACACGCGTATCATCTGGTATTGGAGCATCTGTCGATTTCATAACCGTGTCCAACCGGTAGTTCCACATCTTTTCAAATAACTGGAGCAGTTTGTTCTTTGGAGCTGACAGTAAACACCAGCCTGCGTGGTAGTAATAGACTTTCCATAGATCGTCGCACGTTAATTCTGGTTTCACGTGTTCTTCTCTATAGAACGCAATGAACGGTACCTCTAGCTGTTGATTACGCCTACAATCCAGGGCTTGCTTGATCTTTCCCCCCATATCTGGTGGCTTACAATATCGGTCTCGACCTCCAACATCCGTTGATCTCTCTTGTTCAGAAACAGTTGATTTACAAAACGCATGTTTGTAAATCCATTCAGCTTCATCTTGTAGTTCATTGGGTCCCTCTGGAACAGGCGTAACCGGAACTTCGCGCAATTGCTCCCGCTCAGGAATATCTGTTTTACGGATTTCATTGTCCAAATCAGTAAAGTGACCCCTTTCCAATTCATCGTTGAAATGTTTTGCCGCCTCAGTTTCCCTGTGACTACGTTCAGAGCGGCGTTCAACATCGTCTTCGTCGTCGAATAGCTGTTCGTCTATAGCCTCACGTGCTGAACCTTCATCGACGTGCTGTTCCTCTCCATCACTTTCTTCATCATGTGTACGACGCAGACGCTTGGAACGCTTTCTGCCTTCGACTTTCAAACCAAGATTCTTTTCAATAAGGTCACAGTCGTCGTCTTCGAGTCGGTCGTCCAACTCGTCATCATCATTGTAAATCCGTTTCAGGGAACGGCCTGAAGCATCAGTGTCTTCATCATCACTGCCGTCCTCTTCAATCGGGTTATCATCGATGAAATCCTTCAGTTCTTCACGTAACACATCATCGCCATTTTCCTCCTCTTCCTCACTGCTGTCGGCCATAGCTTTGCTCTTCCTGAGTTTCTTCATTTCCTCTGGCTCCAATTCCTCCTCATCCTCAGCTTCTTCCGCTTCCGAGTCCCAGAATTCTTTCATACACTGCCTTTGGGCATCCAATTTTGCCTTAAACTCTGCAGCTTGCGCGTCTAATTTTACAGCTCGCGCATCCAATTTTGCAGCTTGCGCATCTAATTTTGAATTTACGGTGTCGAATTTTGCATTAACATCTGTAGCGTGTGCGTCCAATTTTGCCATCATAATCCTGAACATCTCCGAAATGTCCAACGGTTGCGAACTCGTCTCCGAATGTCGATCTGCCATCGTCACAATACACTTTCACACACTTATTCACTTAAACAATAATTAATCCCACTTCTGACACCAATTGTAGCGAGCTTAGGGTTCGCTGGATTAATTATTTTTGAATAAATAAGAGCCGTTAAATTGATTTTTGAATTAATATAACACTTTATTAGTCCGTAATAACAATCGTTACTTTTACCGTACACAACGATTTCTTTTCTTATCGCTTCCGTACTTATCGCGTATTTCACTGCTTACTTCTTACTTATGACTCCTTACTACCGCACTTATCGCTTGCTTCACTTTCTTAATTCTTACTCATCTGCAATCGCTTGTTTCACTTTCTACTTCATACTCATGACTCATCACTATGCTCTGTGTGTGGCGTATTTATACTGTTTCAGCGTTTCGTTTCCTTCCGTTCCATTGCCTTGAATGTTCTACTGTTCCTAGTCTCCAGTTTTCCATTACTTTATAGAATACTCTAGTACTCTGTTTCGGACTCTCTAGAATATTCTAGTACTGATTGTCATATTTGTCACAATATGATGGATTATTTATCCCAGGGTTACTGTTGGTGCACACAACGATTTTTTACTCGACACTACTCCGGATGAATGTCACAAGCCGACTCCTCAATTCGACGGTATTCGCTACGCTCCTCGATATGGACTACTCGTCCCGGTGACGATCAAAAATCTGACTGACTCTACAATACCCCGATACAGATTGTCCTTCTGTATCTGCACAGGAGAAAATTTCCCATTTCATCTGCTAACAGGATTTTCCACAGTATCTGTTAGCAGCATACCATATTCCTCTTCGTCTCACAGGAGAATTTCCCACAGGATCTGGGAGGAGAAACCTCCCCTAATCATCATCATTATCGCCATTCGATGCTGGTGGTCGGTATCTCGTTTCTTCCTTTGTTTACGGATCGGATGCCGCACATCTGGCATACGGCAAAGGCTCGCCTGCATTTCGTATGTGTACCGGATTATGGGATGTAAGGCTTTGTTTGACTTTCCCATCGTACATCTATCTGGGATAGTGTTATGAGTTTATGGCTCTATGGCTGCTAACCAGTGGCGCAACGAATCGCTTGTTTGCGCAAGTGTGCCTGTTTTAGGTGCTAATTGCATTTAGCTACCAGCGTATGCATCCGTTGTTCGGTCTATTTACCGAAAATGGTATTTTTTTGGAAACATCGCGTTGATGTTTCGGACGGGAGATTGATGACCTGTATGCTATGCTTGCTGCATTTGACGCATTGCTTAGATGCGATGCTTTAGCTGCCCTTTTGAATTGGGGTAGGATACCATGTATGGATGTGTTGAACTCGATCTTGGAAGCTTTTGAACGTTAAGTTCCTTGGTTTTTGCTATCGGGTTCAACGTTGTTGCAATTTCATATAGCCTTTATTATAGGTATGGCAATGACTATTGGCCACGTGTCTGTGGGCACGTGTGCTGCGAAAGGTGAGTAGAGTTCCTTGGCGGAAAGGATAACTCACCTGTAAGGAGTTGTGTAGTTCATAGAACCGCTACACAACTCTAATTGTAGCTATCACAATAGCCGTGGTAATCATGTACATGAGGTATAGGAAGAGAAACATCAAGGTTAAAGTAGTTGACCTAGAAGGAGCGTTACACTCACGAATTTGGGAGAATTCGAACTCTGGCGGTGGGGGTGTTAAGTGTGTCAGTGATGGCATAGAAAAAGATAACATACAATGGGTCATTGATACACTTAACCAGAAAAGTACAACCAGATTCTGAACTCCAGTAACCTTACAGCCTAACGAGTACATTCAAGTCATCATTCTAAAGAAGTCAATCAAGAAATGACTAATCACGATTTATCGAAGTAATTGCAATCAAATCATCAATTCTTGAGCAATTAATAAAGCGGCTGGAACAATTAAAATACGGAAACATCCAAACTGCATGTTCCAGCACAATCGGCATAAGAGCAATTAACTGGATTAATTCATGAACGCAAAAGTTCAACTCGAGTCCGAATCGATGGAAAAATATTGACCAGCTCATCAATATGAGGCGTTTGTAAACTAAAGCCGATGATCGGTAATAGGGACAATTAAAATCCAAATTGCTGATTGTAAATCGAGTGGTGTTAACCCCGGAGGTAAACTGAAAACCTTAACCCCAGAAGATGATGACGGAGTAGGAGGTTTCTTGGGGCAATGGATAAGGTAATACGGGAGTCAATAATTGGAAGTCGGTGGTCGGAGATCATTTTTAGGGAGTCTAGTATTTGTATTGGGAGAAGGATGTGTATTACGGAAAGTTAAGTGGAAAAGATCAAATAGTTCGTCTCAACGGTTATTATGGTATCTTATGGACTCATGTTAAGTTAAAAAAAGATCGATGGACTAGAAGTAAAGAATTGAACACTACCAAAGTAAAGACAAATTGTGAACTAAGTGTTAAGAAGGTAATACTAAGAAGAATAAGTGAAGTAAAGAAGCGAATGCTGTCCAGAATAAGACAAGTTGTGAACTAAGAGTTAAGAAAATAATACTAAGAAGAATAAGTGAAGTAAAGAAGCGAATGCTGTCCAGAATAAGACAAGTTGTGAACTAAGAGTTAAGAAAATAATACTAAGAAGAATAAGTGAAGTACAGAAGCGAATGCTGTCCAGAATAAGACAAGTTGTGAACTAAGAGTTAAGAAAATAATACTAAGAAGAATAAGTGAAGTACAGAAGCGAACGCTATCCAGAATAAGATAAATTGCGTAACAAAAATCAATAAGTCAAAAATAAGTAAAAGAAGTGAAACAGAGTGTTGTATGCTAATAAGAAAAAACATAAGGTAAACTACGAACTAACAATTAGTAAGTCAGAATTAAGACAATCGAATGAAATAAAGCATTTAATACTATTCTAGATAATCTGAATATTGGACTAAGGTTCCATACGTTAAAACCAAGAAGCGAAAAGGCAAAAACGGAAGGAATAAAACGATGAACATTTTTAGAGATAAGTTTGCTATATAAATCAAAAAAAAAAAAAAAAACAATAAATGTGAAATAATAAAATAAAAAGAAAATCAAGGAAAGGCTCTGTTGTTTGGATTTACGGTGTAATGGAGAAAATTGGTCGCTATTCCTTTGAGGTTATAACTTTTGATGTGTAGCATTCCCCAAAAACTATAACTCGCGCTTCTACGACACAATTCCAAGAGAGCGAATCCTTCTTTTTGCCAAATCATACCCCCTTTTTTTCGTTTCGTTTCTTCAATGCACCGTTATGTGATAACGGTACTTCTCACAAAGGAAACTTATTGGGGAAAGTGTGGTTGCATTCAGTGTATAATATTTGGGACCTTATGATAAACCAAATATTATCTATTGGGATAGGGATCATGCATTTTTAGGGATGTTGTATTATTTTATAATTTGTCTATTGCTTGGTGGGAATGTGCTATTGACTGCCGCATTGGGCAGTAATTAAACACATTTTTTAATACACTAATTTAACTTTTATTTTTTATACGAATAAAAGTTCACAGACAAACAGGTGCTGAAGGCACCGTAGATATACATCTTTTTTTCCACTAACGTTAAAATATACTGTGTAAGAAACAGTAACAACGAAAATCATAAAACTGTGTCAAAACAGTAACAGTTCAACGGTTAAAGGAGAAGTCTCTTATTTCAGCGATTGGTGGCGTTCAGTGCTACCAGAAATTTATGTTTTCAGCTCTTAGGTATCTTTCTTTCGGAGTACAGGTATTCCCCGACTTACGACCGAGATAGGTTCCTGGTCATCGGTCGTAAGTCGCTTAAGTCGCAAGTCGAATTTCTAATAAAAAAAATTCCGACTTAGCTAATCTTATATATTATTTGTACTGAAATATGTATGGAAATTGAATTTTTTTACTTTGTTTTTTTTTTAAATTTTTCTCATATATTTTAGGGATTCCCCGCAACTACATATTTGTTTGCTTTAAGTATTTTCTATGAAAAAAATTGGAAACAAAAATGGTCGTAAGTGCGAATAGTCGTAAGTCGGGGACTACCTGTATAAGCTCTGGCGCTTAATGCATGAAAGAAACTGTGACAAATTGATTGTTATTGAGCCGAGCACTGAATATCAGATCAATTTGGCGTTTTGAATCACTGCTGGCGTTTCCGAATGACATTTAGGATTCTTCTGTTCTTGATGTTTTGTTGCTGTACTGCAACATATTTTAAATGTGATGTTTTGGTATTGAGAAAGGATATGCATTGGCAAGGATTTTAAGCGTATTTTAGGGGGCTGATAATTAACTGAATTAATTATATAACAAACACACAAAGATCTGCCACCCCTAATCCAGGGTGTCACGCGTCCCCATGGCCATTGGGTGGTTTGGAGCCAGTGGTGTTGTGGCGTCTCTAACAGATACACACACGGCGGTGGCCTGATGGGTTGCGCTTTAGATAAATTTTTGGTGATTCTAACTGTCATAGCGTCAGTTCGAATCACACCTTCTTCACTATCATCCCAAATGCTATAGTGTACCGGATGTATCATTTATAAAAGCGCCTCTCTGTCACCGGGTCGAATAAGAGCAATAAGCAAACCTTACCATATCAATACGAGGCTCTGTTATGGTGGACTATTTGAAACTCCAAGGCCGTGCAAACAAAAATTAAAAATCAATATACACAAAACAATCCCACGAAAAACCCAGTGATTAGCCGACACTACCATAAGAGAACACATTATCAAAATTTCATTGACTCTACAGAAAGAAGACGTAGAGAAAAACGGAAAAAGCGGAATATACGCGTCGGGACGTGGAATGTTCGAACGTTATATAAACCAGGCGCGATACAGACGGTCATAGAGAACGCGAAACAATATAAAATGGATATCGTCGCGCTTCAGAAAGTCCGACTCCCACATGAACTAATCGAAGCCAACGGGTTCACACTGGCGTGTAGAGACACCGGCACACATAACCTAGGAACTAGCTTCATCATAAGCAAGAAGATTACGACCCATGTAAAAGATGTGAGATTTTTTTAATGATCGAATGCCCCAACAGAATCTACTGACGACGAAATGAAGGACACGTTCTACGAGACTCTAGAGGAAGTATTTGATGGGATCTCATCATTGCATGTTAAAATCCTTCTCGGAGTAATCAACGCGGCAATTGGAAAGCGAGATATTTTACAACCAACTGTATGTAAAGATAGGCTACACGACGTTTCAAACGATAATGGGGTTCGCATTATCGTGTCCGCAGCGTCAAAAGATCTAGTAGTGACACGATGTTCAAGCACAAGCAAATCCATAAAGCCACATGGATATCACCCCACAGCGTAACGCACGACCAAATAGACCACTTCCTCATAGACAAAAGACACCACTCGAACATCCTTGACGTAAGATCACATAGAAGAGCAGATTGCGACCCCGACCATCTTCTAATCAGAGACAAAATTAGAAGTCGGCTCGCAGCAAACCCATATGGGCAGTCACGAGAGACGTGCAAAAAGTTCAACATTGCTACACTAAAAGACCTGAGCAAAAGGGCTGAATATCAAGACGAACTAACGAATAGATTTAGCAGCCTAGAGAACGGGAGTAATGAGGAAACCAATAATGTGGACACTAAGTGGGCATCGATCAGAGACTTAATCAAACAGTATTAGGATTTAAGAAAACAATTAAGTCCAAACCTTGGTTTGACAATGAGTGCAGGGCAAAGATCGAAAAACGGAAATGCCTCAGAGTGATCCACTCAGAGAGGTATGATGAAGTCAACGCAGAAAGATACGCGCCGATTAGGAAAGAGACAACGAGAATTTTCGAATGCCAAAAACGCGAATGAGAGAAGACTCGGGTCGAACAAATCCTAGAAAATGCCAAAGCAAAGAACTTCAGAGGTATGTATGCTGGCGTAAACCCAATTAGAAATGACTACCGACGGTAAGTCAAAATAATATGAGACGCAATCGGCTGTCTGGTCACAAAAACAAACAATATCGTGACAAGATGGAAGCAGTACTTTGAAAACCCGCTCAATGTGCGCACCCATCAACCACAAATAAAAGCACCAGACGTACATACAGCCGACCCTCAGATCCCAGAGCTCTCTTTTAACGAAACTATAGACGCATAAAATCGATTGAAAAACAACAAAGCTCCCGGAGTTGACTACATACCGGCAGAGCTTATGAAGCATGGAGGAGAAGCAACCGTTTGAAAGATCCACCAACTGATTAAAACAATATGGGATAAGGGAGTCACTCCGGAAGAATGGAAAACCTTAATAGTAGTTCCCATCTTCAAAAAAGGCGACAGATCTGACCGTGAAAACTATAGAGGAATATCATTGCTCCCAACCACATACAAAAAATGTCATACTGGCGAGAATCGCACCGTACGCAAAAGAAATACTGGGAGACTACCAGTTCTGATTCCGTAGAAACCGGTCAACAAGCGTCCAAATATTCACAGTAAGGCAACTACTGGAAAAGAAGTGGGAATACGGAGAGACGGTTCACCAACTGTTCGTTGACTTCAAAGAAGCCGACGCCTCAGTCCCAGGATAAAGACTCTACCATATCGTATTTGAACTGGGCCTTATTCAAATTTGCATGAACGAAAACAAAGGGCGAGTTAGAATAGAAAACCACCACCCAGAAACATTTGAAATCCGCGACGGACTAAAGCAGGGAGATGGTCTATCACCGTGTCTTTTTAACCTTAAGCTCGAGTATGTCATCAGAAAGGTACACGACGACAACATGGCCGGATCATCTCTGAACGGGGTCACACAAGTGCTCGCATATGCGGATGACATCGCCGTTCTGGGCGATAATCTAGAAACTTTAAGTAAAAACTGTGAAATCATCATGCAAGCGGCAGAAGAGGTGGGCCTAGAAGTAAATGAAGACAAAACAAAATACATGATTACGGCGAGAGCAGGTGGAACTCAGGGAGCACATATAAACGTCAGAGGCAAGATATTTGAAAAAGTTAAAGAATTTAAATATCTGGGAACGATACTGACGGCAAGTAACGAAATGTGGAAGGAAATTAACAAAATACTACATTCCGGCAACGCTAGTTGGCATGCAGTCAGTAAACTGCTGAAATCCAAACTGCTATCACGGAATATAAACCTCCATAAGCATGCCGATTGTTTTATACGGATGCGAAACATAGGCTCTCACAAAACGGGAAGAAAACAAATTCCGCGTATTCGAGAATAAAGTCCTAAGGAGTATCTTTGGCGGCAAATATGAAGAGGAGGCAGGACAATGGAAGAAACTCCACAACCACGAAGAGTTATACCGCAAACCTACAATATTGAGAATAATCAAGTCGCGAAGATTTAGATGGGCCGGACATGTGGCGCGAATGGGCAACGATAGAACCATGATAGAATTCTTGACGGTAGACCTACGAGAAAGAGACCGACAGGGCGGCCGCGATGGAGATGGGAGGACAATGTAAGGTTGGACCTCGAGGAGATCGGATCGGATGGTCGAACGTGGAAGGAGAACGCACGGGACAGGGAACAATGGCGGAGTCGAGTCGATGAGGTCATGAACTTCCGGGTTCCTACAGGCCAATAAATAGCAATAGTAAAAACTAATTTATTTCCGCTTTAAATATCTTATCTAACTCACAATGGGCTTTAGGTCTTTAGTCGCAGCCCTCTTGGTGAATATATCAAGAATAACTCTTTAACGTTTAATTTAGCCTTTTACTTTTAATTTATTTTGGTAACCTTTTGAGTTTGGTTATAAATTAACTCTGGAATATTTTTGTTGCGACCACTCCTTTTATATCCAAGTTATCGAAGAAGAATCGCAATCGATGGATTCTATTCTTCTCCATTTCGAATGACCTCAAGTGCAAGTCGTGTAGCCCACCGCAGTTCCGCTCAGTCGGCTTTGACCTATATTGAGTGCAATTGCCCGGCACGAGTAATTCGCTTTGCTTAATTGATATTTCCAGTTAATCGATCTACTTAAAGTGCAGTGGCCTTGGTTCAGACAATCGTTTCGACACTTCGAATCACCGGTGGCGTTTCGTTATTATCCGCGTGCCTGTCTTTGCTAGGCATAAGCATTTTAATGGGAATTCCTTTAAATCCCATGCCAGGTGTGGCAGTTGCTTTTGGATATGAATGGCAATATGCAGTATCATGTAAAAATGTACTCGTAATTCAATAGCATGTAGCTGTGGGAATAACTGTGCACCATAGGCAGTCAAGTAAAGAGGAAATGTTGCGTGATATTATCATTATATTAATGAGACTGTATGTAGTCAGATATTATACACAAGTTTCAAGGGTAATAAGTGAAATGCAGCTCCGCTATGTAAAATGTGGACAGAACCACAATGGAGAGCATTGCGCATTAGGAAATCAAAGGGTAGAAGATAAAACCCCTCTAAAGTGTGCAGTATGTAGGAATGGGGGGCACACCAGTAACTATCGAGGCTACCCTAATTTCCGCGAACTGCAGTCAGAAACCCTAGTATGCCAAAGAAGAATAGAGCGCTCATTATATCGCGTACCAACAACAATGCCCATAAAGCTTCAGCTATCGTACGCTCAAATAGCGTTCGGCACAAGAAACATGACGCACAAAATACAACACAAGTAACAGAACGGATCCCTAGGCAGTCAGAACCAATACCAACAGCAACCCAGGTAGATGTGTTCACAGTCTTGTTCTCTATTCAAAAGTAGATGACACAGATGCAGAAGAAAAAAAAAACAAATAAATGAACAGGGGATAAGACTAGACTGAACATACTTAAATAAATTCAGCTTAGTATAAAAAAAAAAAAAAAAAAAAAAACAATTGAGGCTCTTGTCGAAAATGTGAATTCGCCGAATTAAAAGGAAATCTCGAATGTAAGTCATATCCTGGGCAACGAAGATATTTCGACTCGGTTAATGAGTCAACCTCGTTCTCGGTTAAGGGTAGCATATAAGGTTTTGCTGTTTTAAAATATAGATGGACGGTGAAGCAGATGTCTCTGATGTTAGAGAAAGCAGTTGACAGTGTTTCGCGAAACCGGAACCGATCTTATATAAATTTGCACACAATAATATATATAAATTAAAGTGTTCTCATGGTTGTGCCCCCACGTTTGTTCGTGCCGCTTCTCCAAGTTACTTGATTTTCCTCCTACGGGGTGGGTGGCTGCTGTGTTCTGTTATGGTATATGTTGTTGTTACACTCTTTTCAGCTGAATATTTTATTACTATTTATTGACGCATAGGAACCCGGAAGTTCATGACCTCACTGACTCGGCTACCCCAACGCTCTCTACCCTGTGCACTCTCCTTCCACGCTTGCCCATCTGATCAGATTTCCTCAAAGTCAAACCTAACATTGTCCTCCCATCTCTGTCGCGGCTGTCCTACCGGTCTCTTTCCCGTTGGTCTTCCATCAAGAATTCTACGCACGGTCCTATCGTTCCCCATTCTCGTCACATGTCCGGCCCATCTTAATCGCGACCTGATTCCACTCACTACTGCAGGTTTGCGGTATAGCTCTTTTAATTCGTGGTTGTGGAGTTTCCTTAAAACTTTATTGCCGAATACCCGGAATTTGTTTTCTTCCCGTTTTGTGAGAGCCGATGAGAGATGTTTCAAGTCCGTATAGAACCATCGGCATGACTATGGTTCTATAAACTTGGAGTTTTATATTACGTGGTAGCAGTTTGGATTTCAACAGTTTACTGACTGCGTGCTAACTACCGTTGCTGGAATGCAGTCTTTTGTTAATTTCCTTCGACATTTCGATATTGGCCGTCAGTGTTGTTCCCAGATATTTAAACCCTTTAACTTTTTCAAATATCTTGACCGTAACGTTTGTGTGTGTTCCCTAAGGTCCCTGCTCTCGCCGTAATCATATATTTTGTTTTTTTCTTCATTTATTTCTCGGTCCACCTCTTCTGCCGCTTCGATAATGATTTCACTGTTTTTACTTAAAGTTTGTAGATTATCGCCCAAAACGACGATGTTATCCGCATATGCGAGCACTTGTGTGACCCCGTTCAGGGATGATCCGGCCGTGTTTTAGTCCGTCGCGGATTTCAAATGGTTCTGAGAGGTGGTTTTCTATTCTAACTCGCCCTTTATTTTCGTTCATGCAGATTTGAATGACGGCGGCATATTTTTTCGGGATTCCCAGTTCTAGTACGATATGGTCGAGTCTTTGCCCTGGGACTGAGGCGTCGGCTTTTTTGAAGTCAACGAACAGTTGGTGAACCGTCTCTCCGTATTCCCACTTCTTTTCCAGTAGTTGCCTTACTGTGAATATTTGGACGCTTGTTGACTGGTTCCTACGGAATCAGCACTGGTAGTCTCCCTGTATTTCTTTTGCGTACGGTGTGATTCTCGCCAGTATGACATTTTTTGTATGTGGTTGGGACCAATGATATTCCTCTATGGTTTTCACGGTCAGATCTGTCGCCTTTTGTGAAAATGGGAACTACTATTAAGGTTTTCCATTCTTCCGGAGTGACTCCCTTATCCCATATTGTTTTAATCAGTTGGTGGATCTTTCAAACGGTTGCTTCTCCTCCATGCTTCATAAGCTCTGCCAGTATGTAGTCAACACCGGGAGCTTTGTTGTTTTTCAATCGATTTTATGCGTCTATAGTTTCGTTAAAAGAGGGCTCTGGGATCTGAGGGTCGGCGGTATGTACGTCTGGTGCTTTTATTTGTGGTTGATGGGTGCGCACATTGAGCAGGTTTTCAAAGTACTGCTTGATTCTTGTGACGATATTGTTTGTTTCTGTCACCAGACAGCCGTTTGTGTCTCGGATTGATTTGGCTCTCCCTCGGTAGCCATTTCTAATTGAATTTATGCCGGCATACATACCTCTAATATTCTTTGCTCTGGCATTTTCTATTTGGTTACGCATTATGCCGTCGGGTGATATCCATGTGGCTTTATGGATTTGCTTGTGCTTGAACATCGTGCTTTTCACTACCAGATCTTTTGACGCTGCGCACCTAATAATTCGAATTCCATTATCATTTGGAACACCGTGTAGGCTCTCTTTCCCTATAGTTGGTTGGACGATGTCTTCCTTTCCAATTTTCGCATTGAGGTCGCCGAGGAGGATTTTAACATCGAATGATGACATCCCATCGAATACTTCCCTAGGGTCTCGTAGAATTTGTCCTTCGCTTCTTCGTCGGTAGATTGTGTTGGGGCGTGTACGTTTCTAAATGCATAATTGTACCATGGTCCCTGTATTTTTAGCACCGACATTGGGTCATTAATAAATTGCACATCTTTTAAACATGACGTAATCTTCTTGCTTATGATGAAGCCAGTCCCGAGGTGATGTGTGTCGGTACCTCCGCACGCCAGTATAAACCCGTTGGTTTCGATTACTTGATGCGGGAATCGGACTTCCTGAAGCGCGACGATATCCATTTTATATTGTTCCGCATTTTCTACGACCGCCTGTATCGCGCCTGGTTTATATAACGTTCGAACATTCCACGTGCCAACGCGTATATCCCGCTTTTTCCGTTTTTCCCGACATCTTCTTTTTGCCGAGTCGGTGTTTTCTTGATGATTTGTTCCCTTATGGTAGTGTCGGATCATCACACCTACGCCTACCGGGTTTTTTGTGAGATAGTTTTTTTTGGTCCGAGTCTTGGGGTTTCAAATAGTCCGCCACATCAGAGCCCCTCTTTGATATGGTAAGATCTGCTTACTGCTCTGATTCGACCCGGTATTAGAGAGGTGCCGTTATAATACAGCCGGTATACCCCTGCAATGCTGCAAACCATCCAATGGGCGCGGTAACGCGTAACACCCTGGATTAGGGGTGATAGATCTTTGTGTGTTACTCCTCGCGAGTCTGTCTGACATGGGTGGCACTACTGGAAGCGTATGCTTCCGTCAACATAGCCTGAGTGATTCATTGTAATTTAAGCCCCCGCACCACGTCAAGGTTTCTACCAAGCGCGGCGGGGGGATAAATTAGTGTAGTTTTAAACATATTGGCACCTTTTTTTAACTCTCCGCTCCGCAACTCTTCCCTTAAGAGATTAAGGAAGCATGGTTGCGATGCGTGGCATGTGCAAGTGATTCGGAAATTCTTCGTTTGGCCGAGACCAACTGGGAAAGGGCAACATTCATTGCTCTTCTACCTTTTTGTTATTTACTCCACAGAAGGAAACCGATTAACATCCCTGTAAAGTATTTGTGATTAATGATCTTAATAGAAAAATAAGAAAGATGGAGAATTTTTGTATGCAACATTGAACTGCAATGGAAACTAAATAGAAACAAGTTAAACCGGCATGCAATTTAGGGCTTCCTAGCCCCTTAAGGGCATAAAATTCCTTGGAATAATAAACCCCATCCCAATTAGATCTGGGTAGGCTTCAACGTTCGCGGATAATCCCACAAAAAGTCGAATGCTATTGTATTTTCAAGACATAAAATCAATCTTAAGTCCACCACCATCGATGCTGTTGAGACAATCATTTGCCTTCCTTTGATTATTCACCTTCCACATATCGTCAACTTTTTAATACTGCTAATTGAAGTTCACTAGGTTATTAGGATGTCAAATATGAAAATGTTAAGCATCTAGTGCGTTCAAACGGCAAATGTGCTTGAAAGAGATTTCCCAGCATTTAAAAACTTCTAAAAGAGCTTATGATCTCATTTCATGCATCACGTCACATCAAAAGCCAACCTAGAAAACAAATTAACTCTTGCTGGCAAAAGGGAAAGCACAAAAAGGATCCCTCACAACATTATGAAAGGTGTGGGAATGACAAATCGAAATGAGATGTGAAACCAAAGCAACCGCGGGTGCAAATTATAAAAGGAAACCAAGCAACCAATCGAAACGAAACGAGTTTCCATTAAAATTGGAATTAAATGGCAGACCCTCATCTGAAATATAAGTATCTGTTGCATTGACAATAGAAAAATCAAGGCAAAGAATATCGTTCTTCTTCTTTTTGCAACCACTTAAGGATTGAAACAAGAAGCCAAGCAAAGGGAACAAATCAAAAGTAGGATAATGGTTTTCAGTAAAAACTTTTGGGATACATTTGGTTTCCAACATTTTTAGAAAGTTCTTACAGAAACTCAAGTTAATGTAATATAAGTATAAAAATATTCACTTTATTGTACTATATAGCTACAATTTGCACCAATTTTATAAATTAACATAAACAAATCGGCATCAAGGTGAAATAATTGCTTGTTTGGGAGACACCTAGAGAGCTAAAGTAGCGTTGAATTATTTCAAAAAAAAAAAAAACACTATTTGACATTTTTAAAGTTATCTTATTTAAAAACAATATTTTTTATTTTTTAAAAATAAAATTGTTTTGAAACTTTTAGTTGAAGGAGCTGTTATCTATAGGAGAGATGCCATTCAGATTTGTATTGGTTTTACTGATTTTCCAATTATTTTTCGGAGTTTTTTTTCCACTCTAATTAGTTGTTCATCCAATAGATGCATTTTGAACACATCAACCGTTTATTTGGGAGTCGAAAATCGTTGACCACGTAATTTATTTTCGATGTGCATACGAGGGTGGACTGAAAAGTTCCCGACCTAACAAAGATCCAAGACATTTTTTCTTTAATTTTATTTTTATTTTTCTACATAGTCTCCTCGTAATCCTACACACTTCTCCCAGCGATGCTCCCATCCCTCTAACCCATCCAAATAGTACTCGGCGTTTTTCTCTGCAAAATAACTGTTCACGATGGTGATTTTCTTTTTCTGCAAATGTGGCCATTTTTCCACAATTTCTGCCTTCAGTTGGTCAAATAATGATGAGTAGTATTTAATGGTTGATCCATTTTGAAGATAATCGATTAAGATAACTCCATGACTATCCAAAAAAAAAAAACAGTCGCCATCACTTTCCCAGACACTGTTTTGACTGTATTTTTGTTTCGGGCGTATAATGGTGAATCCAAGTTTCATCGACAGTAAGTAATCGGCACCAAAACAAGGATTGATTGTGCCTAAACCGCACCAACAGAGCGTTGAAAATGTTCATTCGAACACGATTTTGGCCTAACGTGAGGAAACGCGGCACCCAACGCGCGGACAGCTTTCTCATTTCTAAGTCTTGATTTAATATATGACAAACATGTTCTTTGGACATTTTCATAGCCCCTGCTATCTCTCTCACTTTAATTCGGTGGTTGTCTTGCACCATTTGTTGCAGTTTTTGGACGTCCCGAACATTCATCGTCTCCCAAGGTCTCACGGCCACGTTTAAATTCAGCTAGCCAAAATTTCACTGTGGTAAATAATGGTGCAGAGTCCCCATACACAAAGTCCAACTCATCTTTGATTTGCGTAGGCGTATTGCCTTACAAAAACAAAAATTTAATGCCATCTCGACAATCAATTTTGTACATTTTCACAAAAACACACATTGACTTACTCAAACGACTGGCAAATAAAAACTACGCGTACAATGGCTGACATTTTGTTGAGTAACTGGCAAAAGATGCACAACTATATTCACTAGCTTTTATTGACGAGTGCTGCTATCTTTTCAGACCACCCCCGTACATCAAACGAAGTCATTGGATGTCATAGCAGAACTATACGGTAGATGATTCTTTAATTTAATGCTTTTGGGAATCATGCCCTTTCTCTATTTATGAATATGTAGTCTTCCGAAGATATAATAGGCCCGATCCTCTAGCACGCACGATTCAAAGAGCTGTACAAAATGCAACAATATGCAGCAAGCGGACACATTGACAGACACGATTCTACTTGGCATGTGGACCTTTATTCCACACAGGGTAAAGAACATCAAACCCAGGAGAAATATGTGGTTCGATTCCGGCTATAGGGAAGACATTAAGGCTAAAGAGTTGAGCTTCCGGTTCTACAAATCAAACAATATCGAGGAAAACCGAAAAAGATTTAAGAGGGCTACAAATGACTGCAATGCGTACATTCAACGCGCCAAGTTCTTCCATGACCAGAGAGTGAAACAACACTCACTCTCCCACAGGTAGTAGAAGCTTCTGGGCATTCGTGAATAGCATTCAAAACGCAGTCTCTTCATCCATTCCATCGCTGGTCAACCAGTCACCACTGCAATAGATAAGGCGAATCTACTGGCTGCACATTTTGCAGCCAACTCAACGCTTCCTGATACCACATCAGTTCCACCGCAACTTGGGCATAAGCATCACACCATGAGACAAATTTACTTCCAAACACCTACTGTTGCCAGCGCACTCAAAGAGCTAAACGCACACAAATCTGCTGGTCCGTATGGCATTTCCCCAATCCTCTTGAAGAGATGTTCCTCTTCAATCGCTAAACCACTGCGGAAACTCTTCCATTTGTCTTATTCTACTGCCCGTTTCCCAAATAGATGGAAGTCAGCGAACATTCAGACAATTCCCAAAAAGGGTGACAAATCATTCCTTTTTCCTTATCGACCCATAGCACTAACTTATATTCTCTCGAAGGTAATGGAATCACTTATCAACCGTCAAGTTTCGAAATATCTGGAATCAAATGACCTCCTCAATGACCGACAATATGCCTTTCGTAGCAACAGGTCTACAGGAGATCTGATGGCGTACCTTACCGAAAAGTGGCGCCATTCCATCCACTACTTCGGAGAAAGCAAGCATTGTATATTTCAAAAACCTTCGACAGAGTTTGGCATCTAGCCCTTTTGTCAAAATTGCATTCATATGGAGTGGACAATTCTGTGGGTGGTGTATGTTGGTATGTCAACACGGACACGGTTTCACATACACGCCATAGATTGTTCACCGAATTGTCTACAAAAACACCAGCATCAAGAACAACGATAAATAAAAGGCACTGGAGGATTTATGCTGTATGTACGTTTATTATTCCTTTTTATCTCTGGTATAACACAAATTTCAACTCCACGTTAACTAAATAATATTGAGCTCGTTTTACAAAAACGTAATGTTAGTCCACTGTTCAGCGACACTGAAGAATTGCTATTTAGTGAGTTAAGATACATCTAGTTAATTCGAACGTTAAAGGTTACACTGTAGTGGTGCACTTAAATGGAACATAAAAGAGTTACTTGCACTGTCAGCACATTTTGTAATCGACATGATACATTAAGTTATAATTAGTTAAGTTATGGACAAGGAGAATCCTTTTGGATTGTTCACTTTTGACAGCGATATTTTGTTATACCGATTAAGTTCACACGATCCATTGGCGATGGATATCGACACGGTAAACAGGAACAAAGAGAACTAAACTTCCGACTTGACAATAACGTATGTGTTATTTTGCTTACTTCAATCTGACGCACGACGTCCCCGATACGTGTTTACGGTTAGCTGGATATTATCTAACTGACTTTCATTCGCTGCAGACAGAAAGACATCGCAAAGAAAAACCGTAAAAGGGAGGAGCTGCACGATCAACTCGAGGCAGTCAATCGTGATTGGACCGGGGAATATTGCATACATTTCGCATGTATGTGTATGCATCGCATACGATCGTCCGGTGATCGAGGATGGATGCAAGCGTCGCAACTGCATCTCCTGCGTATACAAACAATGCATGGGCCTGCGGCTGTGTACACGATTGATTGTGTAATACTTGCCGACAACCGAGCCATCTGGGGTAAAAGCAAAACAAACCGAAGATCTGGTCACCCTAGGAGAGGCCATAAATCAACATTTGGGTTGATGGACGTGCGATTTCCCAGGTCCGCCGATGGTTGGCGGTCGTTAATAGGGAATTGGTATACCATAAACGATCTGTGGTGTGAATGCTATGTTTTGGTATTGCAACGAATATAGGGTGCAGCCATTGCCAGATGTTAAAAGTAAACACTTGATGGCCGCATCCAGTTCGTTGCTTGTTTGCGGTCCCTATCGGTGGAGACCGATAATAGGAAACCAGCTATTGCTGGTAGTAGGTGAATGTTTGCTTTGCATCAGCCGAAACCTTGTCGGCGGTGGCAAACTGATGAGACCTGGTAGCCACATGCTAGGGGTGCCATGGACAAACAATAAAAACGAGTAATCTAGGAACTCCGTGTTGATTTTGTTTCCATGGCATAAGGTCATGGGAACGAGATGCACTGGGTGCAATGCATGCCCGAGGGTGAAATTTTCGATGCCACGGCTAGGTGATAATCTTTGCCGTGGACTTAATGTTTTCAGGTATGGTGGTGGAGAAAAAAAGGGGTTTGGAGAAAACCCCCAAAGAAAGGTAAGCTGCCTAAAAGATATTTATGTCAGTTATCCTTTGGGCTAACTGAATTAATTCCAGCAATCTGGCTGGCGGTTAATGCCGTAGCAAGGTTACGTAACCTTGCTGAAGGTTCGACTTCGAGGTAAGTCGCATCGCTTGGAATAGTGGGGATCGAGCGATGTATGGCTCTTCGGGCCCTGAAAAGCCCCACAATTCCCTAATAGAATGGATAAGAGACTATCTTTCTGGCCGTTCAATTCAAGTGGTTCTTGATGGTGTCAAATCTGTCTCCCATCAAATTAATGCAGGCGTTCCCCGGGGTTCGGTACTCTCACCCACTCTCTTCCTAATCTTTATAAATGATCTCTTGTCAATTACTCACAACCCAATTCACTCGTTTGCTGATGATAGCATGTTGAGTTTCTCATACTCATACCGACACTCTCCTCCGAACTCTTCGAAGGTCACTACCAACCAGCAACTTATGCTTGATACATTGAATTCAGACCTCAACAAGATATATCAGTGGGGATTATCTAACCGAGTAGAATTCAATGCCTTAAAAAGTCAGTGCTACCTCTTGTCGTCAAAGGCGAACCCCAAAGTAAACTGTCGATGAACGGCACTTGCATCGATGAAGCCAAGGAATTGTCAATCCTCGGCACTCGAATTAATTCGATTCTTAATTGGAATGGCCACATTTTCCAAGCTGCAAACAGTGCAGCCAAATGAATAGGGTTCTGTAAGAGATGCAAAAGATGCTTCACTCCATCCAACCTGGCCACTATTTACAAGGCGTATATTCGTCCCAAAATGGAGTTCAACTCCCATATTTGGTCAGGCGCATCCAAAACTGCACTACACGTGCCCGACAGGATGCAAAAACGAGCAGAGAAACTTATTGGGCACTCAGCCGTAAGTCGATAAATTCCGTCGTTAGAACATAGGCGCAACATATCGTGCCTATCTCTCTTCTATAGGTAACATAGTACCACGGTCGTTGCTCAACTGAACTTGCCGAATGTGTTCCGCCCCTTCAGTTATTTTTCCGCAATACCCGTCAATCTGTTCACGTTGAAAGTGGACTTCAGGCGCTCAAATAAACATAGAGAGTCATTCTTTAGCCGAACCACAAGAATGTGGAATGTTCTGGCTGATCATGTGCTTCCTGGTCGCTGTGATTTCCAGGCATTCGAGACCAATATACGTCGACACCTCCTTTCCTTATCCATCTCCTCTCCATCCGCTTAAATTTTAGTCGGCTGTCGAGCATAAATCTCAAGCATAAAGCTTTGATCGTATGGTCTGATTTCCGATCTGGAAGTTACCGTATTGCACCTGCTTTCGACTAGATAATAGGACTGCCTCTGGCTTGTTTTCAGCTATTTCTAGTTCGGCCGATTGTAGCCAGCCTTTAATCTGTCGAATTGCTTCATTAGTGACCGATTCTACCTCGTTAATATGCTTAGCAATTGTCACAACTGCGATATCGGAGCCGAATCCAACAATGTGCACTCATTGTGCTAGTTTTATCTGTAAAACTAGTATTCCACAGAAGTGGGCTAAGTACGGAACCTTAGAGAACTCTGTCATGGAATTTTCTGGCTCGTTCGTACATCAGCTTTCTGTTGGTGAAATAGCTTATGACGATTTTTAGAAGGTCGAGCAGGGTGCGCATTCGACTAACGACTTTTCTGATGAGGAAGTATTTACTGTTCAGAATGAACTGCAACCTTTTCTGGTGGCATCTCGGGTCGCCGACTCGACACTATTGGTTCGCCTCTCCCGCGAGCGTGTAATAAAAAAAAATAAAAAAAAATATTGTCCGACATTTTTTGTGTCAAGTGTTAACGTGCACCATATTTCTTTGTTCCTCCTCTCCGTTTTTTCCTTTTTCCACTTCGGCTGTCATATCGACCACGGCTTTAATGGCAACGATGGTCGATCGTGACTTCCTGGAGCCATATTGGTGGTCCGGTAGCGCACCATTGCTTTCGGCTACTGCGAGCAATCTACCATATATAATATTCTCCAGTATTTCCCCCATTGTACCTAGGAGGTATATGAGGTGGTAGGATGCCAGTACCAAATTGACCACCGACCAGACGAATCTTGCATCGAAACAGAAATAAAAGTGAAACGAGTGCAAACATTAAACAATACATTGTGTATCGTGTATTTCTGCACCCATAGTAATAAAAAAGCAATTAGTGCGAAGGCTGGATTCAAAATGGTGCTACGGGGAAGGTCGGAACCACAACCGAATACTCAAGCCAAGCGCCTAAATTCCGATGCGAAGGACGAGGAATTAATTATTCCAAATATAACAATCCTGGGAAAAAAGTAATGATTTGCAAAAGCAAATAGAGAAAGCTCTACAAGTGAAGCAACAACAGCAACAGAAACAACGGCAACAGGAACCTAGTGAACAACAACATCAGCGACAATCTCCAGCCAATAGGAAAGAGAAGGTGCATCTGATTATCGTTAGCCTCATGTACGCTAAAGATATTATTAAACTGGGAAAGTTAACTCGCAATACTTTTAAAATAAAACGACGAAAAAACAATAAGATAAGCTATCATGTCATTAAAGAAAGACTACCATGCCACTAAAGGTGCGTTATGGAAAGCATGTAGCGAGTAGCTATAAAAACGAATAACCCGAATCATCATCATCATCGGCACTACAACCGGGAACCGGTCTTGGCCTTATTTAGCAAGTCCTGAGGCTTGTTAAATTTTCCATAATGATTTGTTTTTTTGCGGGCAAGGTTATTAGTCTTGCGCCAGAGGCTCCCAGACGGGGTTCGAATACCCCGAATATGTTCCCACAAATAAATAAAATATTCAGGAGAAATAATCAAAACGAGATTCAGTGTCTCCGAATTCCACGTACTGATGTAAACAAGCAGCTGCTGACCAACATTGGCATGATACAGAGAACGCTATCCTCAATAGTGAGCTCTTCGTGATCGAAGATCCTTTGGAAAAGGTGAATGCTGTGGGAGCTGTCTTTCAGGAAATGTACAAGGTGAATGAAAGCATTAGCCGAAATCACGACTTGGAGGACAGAGTTCTACTGAATCACCTGCACCTCCGAAATGAAATTTCACTTTGGCAATCGGAGAATCCGGATTTTACCGAATTCAACGACGATAATCTGTCAATTGACATTAATGCCAATGGTGGGGCTAATAGGACAAAGACTGTACAAACCCAATGAACATGCGTTCGAAAAGTTTACTTCCAAGCATCAGTAAAGTATTTGAAAAGACTATTAACAAAGCTCTGCTAAAATAGGTAGACGACAACAACATTATTCCAAATAACCAGTTTGGCTTTAAGGTGGGTCACGAAACCGCACATGCCGCAGCTAAACTGGCCTCTGACATACAATGGAATAAACGTAGGAGTACACAAATGTCAAATTGATCTCCGGAAATAGACAAAGTACGAAAGGTACTTCGCTGATCGAAGTAATTTTTGGAACCTCTGATTAAAATGCTTTTTCGTTCCCCGGGCGGAACAATCAGCAAGTTATGCTTAATACATTAAATTCCGACCTTAACAAGATATATCAATGGGGATTAGTTAACCGAGTAGAGTTCAATGCCTTAAAAACTCAGTGCTGTTTTCTGCCGTCCAAGGCGAACCCCAAAGTAATTACACTGTCCATGGACGCCACTTGCATCGATGAAGCCAAGGAACTACCAATCCTCGGCACTCGGATTAATTCGACTCTTAATTGGAGCGACCACAGTTTTGATGCTGCGAAAACTGCGACCAAATGCATCGGTTTCCTTAAGAGATGCAAAAAATATTATACTTCACTCCATCCAACCTGGCCACTATTTACAATGCGTATACTCGTCCCAAAATGGAGTTCAACTCCATTGGTCACCCCCATCCAAAACTGCACTAAACGTGCTCGATGAGATGCAAAAACGAGCAATTCCGTCGTTAGAACATAGGCGCAACGTATCGTGCCCATCTCTTTTCTATAAGTATTATCACTGTCGTTGCTCAACTGAACTTGCTCAATGTGTTCCGCCCCCTCAGACATTTTCCCGCGATACCCGTAAATCTGTGAATGCGCATCAATTGACGTTTAAAGTAAACTTCAGACGCCCTACTAAATATAGAGAGCCATTCTTTAGCCGAACCACACGAATGTGGAATACTCTACCTGATCCTGTGTTTCCTCGGCGTTGTAATGTCCAGGCATTTAAGCCCAATGTACATCGATACCTCCCTACCTTATCCACTCCCTCTCTTTCCGTTCCCACTGGGCTTTGACATTTAAGGGTACATTCAAATACGTGAAGAACAAAGACTTGTTATTCATCGGTAAAAGACAAATTATATAGGGTGGGCCATACATTTTTGCAAATGGCAACACTTGATTGAGTGTTGGGAATTGTGCGTCACTTCATGCAATTTTAGTCACGATGGAGCGCTTCACGGAACAACAGCGTGGTTTTTTGTGTAAAACAATTTTACAAAAACGACGATTACTATACGTTACACGTTACCGTGCGACGCCTATTTAGAATTGAATACGGATTACGCCTTGTAACTGAATGTCCAAGTGTTAATTTAATCAAAGCTTGAGTCAAGAAGTTCTAGCAAACTGGACCGACAACGAATATTAAACAAACAGGGTGGCCACATTCAAGAAGAAGCGATGAGAACATTCGGGTGGTTGAAATTTCCGTAAGGAACGATCCAAAATCATCCGGTTTTCCAAAGTTTGCGTAGTCTATTGCAGGAGTGCCAACGACGACACGGGGCACATCTCGACAATGTCATTTAAAAAAAAAAAAAAAAAAAATTTCAATAAACGTTTATAACGTTAAATAAATGATCAACAAAATAACATTTCCTGTTTTATTTCTATTCATGTTTCAAATATGCAAAAATGTATGGCCCACCCTATAGTAACAAAACAACAACAGGGTATTTGCTCAAGATCTCGCTATTTGGAATAACGCAGGATGGCAACTACTCACCAATAGGAGGCTCGACCTTCAATCACCCGGCTTAAGGTCATAGTCAACTTACATCATTATAGAGAGCAATGTTTTGTTTTTTTCTTTTTTTGATTGAAATCGAATTCTTTTGAACAGGCACGGTGTATTTCCCCTCGAAAGTATCATTAATGTGTATTAGCTAGATAAGTTTTCTTTCTACAATTAAAATCCAAAACAATTCTCTGTTCTATTGTGTCTTGTTTTTCATCAAAGGGTTTATAAAACCCACTCTACTCACTATTATATTTAATAGAATTATTTTTTGGTCAAATAAATAAAAAACTAAAAACGAAGAAATCGTGCTTTTATTATCTGCAATTTCTGGATGTGTTCTCGCGACATCTACAACGGCTCATACACGCAACCGGTACAATTCTCAACATCACGTGGGTCTTTAAACAACTTCATCCGAATATTTCATAGCTCAGAACCACGTAAGGTTATAACAATTTAAACAGTGTTTGTACTTACCTTGCAATTATTTTATCACTTAGAGCAGCTCATCCGATCTCCGAGTGCCGCAAGCGTTTTTTTGTCGCCCGGAGAAAATTATTTTATAGAACTGATAGAAATACAAAATTATAATAATAAAAAAACGATTAGGTATTTTTACTTACCCACAAACCGGTCACGATCCTTCCCGATAAAAATCGACAACACAGTGGCGACTGAAACATTTTGCAAGAGACACAACCCAATCTTGTTCTTTTCACAACAGCAAATTTTCTTTATTCTATGGGAAATTAAAGATATCATACCAAGAAGAATCATATTCATTCTTGCATCAGCTTCAGGTTATCGTCAATTAACTCTTCCGAATAAGTCGTTTAGACTGTCTCAGTTGGCTCCCGCATAAGCACATATTATTATTTCAGAAGCTTTTTCCTTAGACGTTCAGGTAGAGAATAACGAATCAATTGACAGTTAAATACATAAAAATCTTCCACAAGAACAATTTAATTGGCTGATGAAATATCTGGATTCCATTGAAGGAGTTGAACAAGGTGTCAAATTATTTTATGATATCAAGAATAATAGCATATAACTTTTGAGATCGTCATTGAATCCATTTTACGTGCACGTCTTATAAAAAACAAAATTTTAAATTGTCAGAGCTTTTATTATTAAACAGTATTAACTTCCATTTAAACGAATTCACGGGAATCAATTGATGTCTTCGTTTCTTAATCCGAATTCATGTTTAATGGCAACTCTTCCGGTAAAGTAGATATGGTCGGGGATGGTCGGATAAATGAAGCCAAGTATTTTGGATTAACTGAATCCTTCAGTGGAAAGATATAACTCAATGGCACTGCGACAATCCAAATTAAAATAGCTCCAAACGTTGCGTATAAGTTGAATGATATGTCAAATATGTCAAATGACCTCTCGTCCATAAAACTCGTATGTGATCTAAATTTATAAAAAAAAAACAACTCATTATTACTTGTTCAGTGCTTAGCATCATTTTTTCGCACATTTGTACAGTAGAATTACTTGCTAATTCAGGACAACCTTCGATACTCGTGGGTAGAGGCACATACTTTAAATGTCCAGTTCTAATTTTATGATGAGCTCCAATAACAAGGATTGCCACACTACTCAACGATATTATTAAGGATATCACAGCCGCCTTATGAGAAGTGAAATTCGTTAGTTTATCTATAAATTTCAAATGTTATCACATACCCTCCCATTAGCTTTAGGCACTAGAAGTCCCAACATGAATAATCCAAACATAATTCCATAGGTAGTTCCGGCGATGGTTGCTATAACCTGAACAAATGAAGTAAATCCTTCTACGATATATCCACCAGCCACACCAAGCACTCCTATGCAAACTACAAAAATTTTCATAATAAAATTTGCTTTACTCTCGGAATGTTTGATAAATGGCTTGATACAGTCAAAATAGAACACTCCCGCTAATGCGTTTAGAGATGCTGACATGGTGCTGAAAAATAAGAAAATTTCCTCAGTCGATAGTCGATATAGCAACAGGCAGTCGATATAGCAACTTAAAAGACCCACCTTAGGGTCGCACTACAAATGCAAGAGTTAAATATCCCAGACATTCCTTTCCAGTGGCCAATAACGTCTTGGACGAAAAACGGTATCATCTTGTCAGGTTTCTGTACAACTCTTGTGGCAATCGGATCACAATCACTATACTTAGAATACATGATGATTCCTGTGAAGCATGTTACCACCACAACAAATAAATGTCCAATTCCATAAAGAACTAATGACCTACAAATAGCAAACTTAATTAGTTCAAATTTTGTTTTACAAAAACTCCTTGACTAACCTTCTAGCGTGACTTAAAGTCGGAAGAGTCATAACTCTTTGTACACAAACTTGGCTACATCCAACAAACCCTACCCACAAAGAGACTCCAAAAAAGAAGCAATTCCAAAATGTGGTACGTATCCTTGGATCCAGTTCTAAACTGAAATAATAAACCATTCAAAAGTCTGAATATAAGTCCATTGACATAACACCTGACATGAAGACGACCGCCTTTTACGGCAGTATCTAAAACATTTCCAACCCCGCCGACGTCTATTACTCCCATCACACAAACAGTTACAACTGCAAGGAATATAATACTTCCCTGTAGAACGTCTGTCCAAACAACCGCCTTGATGCCGCCCTAATGAAGCAGGTTTTAAAAGACACGATCGGGAGACTTTTCGAAATACTTAACTTACCAACATTGTGTAGAATACACACACGAACCAAATAACTCCATTAATGAGGTGAACGTTGATGCCAGTGACTGTATTAATAGATCAGCTTGGTTATAAATAATAAACATAATAGGTCTTACAAGTACTGCACCTTGAGATAATGCAAGTGATGGAATAAAAGACATCACAGGTTGGCCAAGAAACACCGTTATCATAAATATTGTTGTTACGACTTGGCGAGTTAATTTATTGAATCTATGCTCCAAGTACTGTAATGAAAAGATAAAACATTCTCTTAAAAACTATGGCGAATATACACAAAGTTTGAATGTTAATAATCATCAAAAATCAGTTTGGGGAAAAAGAAATCCATTATTTTTAAGACTTTATTTAACATGGTTCGCATTGCCCGATTTGAGACAAAGATTCACCATTGTATGAATCAATTCAGTGAAGAGACATCACCCCCATCTGCTACCGACTCATAAGGACTGTTCAGTGAAAAACATATCCACAGTGACCACCAAGGCGTAATAGTGGAACTTGGCGGAAGTAATGGGAGCCCCTTCAAATTACAAACAGGTTCTAAATGGAAGAATTGCGCGTTCGACGAAGATTCATTTGAATTGGTTGTGAAGTCCTGCAATCCAACAACTGATCGAAGTGTGGCCTAAATGGTTCACCAATTAATAGAAATGGTGAACATAGAGTGTGACGCAGTAATGCTTGGAAGGATCCCCATAGATGAAAGAAAACTACTACTGGACGAACAAATTAAATCACTAAGAGTACCATACTTTCAATCTCGCCGTGGGATGTAGAGATCAAGAGGAGGAGCTGACTTCCAAGTGCACCTTGATAACTTAAAAAAGTCAAGACGGGACCTTAGTATGGCTATAAAAATAGCATTATTTATTTTAGCATTTCATATTGTGTAGAACAAATTACTGGACTATAACACCGCTCAACGGTGATCATAGTGAGCATTATCGCTAATCATATTTGTTGCAAAATAATGTGAGGCTTCGGCAGATTACCTTAAAATTATTTGATTCAGAAATCTATAACAAACTGACAATATGCCACACCACTCCTCCACGGGCAATGCTCCTGTTGTATTTTATTTGTACAACACTTAATATTTATTTATTCCGATTTGTTTTGATTGGACATTTATTTATCGTTATATTTGCTGCTATTTCATGTTTACGGTGTTGGCAGGTTCCTGGAATGTTACTCACCCAGTGTGGTTTAATTTTACCAGGCTTCCTTCTGCTCTGGGGCACGGTTTCTCCTCGATGACAGGCTTCCCTGAGTTGGGTTTCCGAGATTGAAACAAAACACTTTACTTCACTTGATTTTTGGAACTTTATTTACTAAACAATCGGGAATGTCGATCCCTTTAATTTATGTCTTTCACTATTAACTAACAAGAAGACCCGCTGTACAGTTTCGATGGCTGCAGCCTTCTTGTTTATTACTTTACCTCTGTTCTTACAACTCAATCGCACCCACTTTATATACCATTAAAGAACCGTAAATACTGCAGATGATGCACTTCCACATACCCAACGAATAACCTATTCCGAGGTTATTCGCCTGTCATTGCTCAATCGTTTAGTTCTGCAAAAAAGCTATTTCGGTATAGGTTTTACCAATTACTTAATTGCTTTACCTGTGAAACTTGCACACGAATCAATTTAAACGTTTAAACGTTTTGCGGAGCCAACGTCCGCTCCAATTTCCTAGCATTGCTCCATACTTTGAATTCAGTAACTCAATTCCCGTTCCGCATGTGTAGGCAGGTTGCTGCCGTTGAATCGTTTATGATAATGCCGCCGTATGTTTACATCTGTTGGTGTAACCTAAATTGCGACGACCTTGAGCGAACGATTAAACGATTCAATTTGTTTGGTTCGCTTGTGCATTTTGCTGTGTCTGCAGAATGCTTGCGTTGTGGATGTTTGTTTACATCGAATTGAAAATGGGATTTGCGAATTGAATTGGGATGAGTGAATATTGTTTCTGAAGAAGAAATGAATTGCATATCTTGGATTGATGGAGATATGAATTGAGTGGAGTGTGGCTTCGTATGCAAATGTTTGGGACAATGGAATATTTATTGTTATTGATTTTGATATCAAACGAATGGTGAAAGTGCATCACCTGGGTAGTCGGTAAGTATAATATGATAAGTAGTGGGGTGTGACATTCCTCCCCTCTGAAAAGAAAGAAAATCACCGGTACGAGTGATTTTCTGTGGTACGTAGGTGGTTGCAGATGTGAGTTGAAAGTTGGTGTTTGCAATTTGTTTCATAAGTTTTTAAAAGGTTTTGTATATAAGTGTAGCTATGTAATCAATTGTTTTATGTATAATTTTGATTGTAAAGATCTTTGTTTTTCTTTATGCTATTGAGTCTAAAAATTTTTTTGTAAGTTTGT
The DNA here is from genome assembly GCA_963931805.1 of Microdon myrmicae. Lineage (NCBI taxonomy): Eukaryota > Metazoa > Arthropoda > Insecta > Diptera > Syrphidae > Microdon > Microdon myrmicae. The sequence continues at coordinate 109,597,013 of OZ007501.1, forward strand.
CGTAACTTATTGTTTAATAGGTGCAAATAATTTGTGTATATATGTTTGCAATTTGTTTGCGGATTACAATTTTTAATTATAATAAATTTTCTATGTATATATGCAATTAATTAAATTTTCTGTATGTATATAATTTGTTTTCTTTTGGATATTGGGGCTTACATAGTAGTTTTATTGCATCTGCTAATATTAATGGGTTTGTTTTAAGTATTTGAAATTATTTAATAGTTTTACTTTCTAATTAGTTTTGCTTTTAACAGAAATCATATAGGTAGTAGCAGTTTTACTTTTTTTTTTTTTTTTTTTTTGTATTTTTACTTAATACTTTAATCACAAGATGTGGTTGTAATAATCCTTTTATAAAGGGTTTTTTATCTAACAATTTCCTTCGCTATCTGTATAATTTTGGTGTAATAGATATTACTTATCAACAGTTTTTGTTTTTCTTCATAATCTGTATGTATATATGTAAGTAATTAATTATTTACAATTTGTAATTTAAAATTTTCTTTGTATATGTGTAAAGTATGTATATACGTAATTAATGAATGATATATATGAATTGATGATTTTCTTGGTATATATATATAATTGTTTTCTTATAGTCTATTAAATAATTATTAACAAAAGTGTTTTTTTTTTTTTTTGTTTGTATGATTAGTTTGATTGTAATAGGAATTATTTTGCTAATTTTAATAGTGTTTATAATAGTAGAACTTATTTGTACGTTTTTTTTTTTTTTTTTGTAGCGATTGTTTGTTCAACCCTGTTTATTTATTAATTTTAACATTAGTGGTAATAATGAACGAAATTAATATATTATATAATATTGTGCATTTATTCCTGTACCTGACCATATTGTGTGTGTGTGAATGGATTTAAAAATGGTACCTACTGGAGATAGCAAATATGTTGGGCTGGGTAATAGATGTGCATCGAAACTAGCTAATCTCGGAATATGGTTTTAACCTACCATTTCGAACTATTATCAATTTTTGGCCAACGTCAATGGCTGTCTTGTTTGGCCTTGATACTGCCGTAACGAAAAACAGGCCTTTCCACATGGGTGTTTGGCCCTTAGGGTTTTTGGGTTTCTTCACCATTTTGTTTCCCTCATGGAACGTTTGAGTGATTTGCTCGGTTGTTGTGGACCTTTGCAAGAATAATTTTTTGTTGTTTTGCGGTGAGCTAAAATATGAGTTTATTGTATTTGAACATGTCTCATATGTCCTTTTTGTATTTCTCTGATTAGAATTGTATGTAAAGGTGTTTCCTTTATCTTGGATTTGCTTAATAATATTTTTAGATACTGTGGGTTTTTTCCACAATTTTTTAGTTTGTGAGGAGCTAACGTATAAGCTGTCTGTTTCTGAACATGTCTTATATGTCCTTTTTATGTTTCTCCATGTAAAGGTGTTGCCTTTATCTTGGGTTTGTTTCAGTTTGATTTTTGTGGGTTTTTTCCACAATTTTTTGTTTTGAGAGGAGCTAGGGCACTTGCCGCTTGACTTTTGGTTCCTCTTATTAGGATTAGAGTTTAATGTAAAGGTGTTACCTTTGTCTTGTGTTTGTTTGATGAATGAATTTCTTCCAGCTCCGGAGTCCACTACTAGAGTTGTGTTTCTTTCCACACCAACGTCTATTGGTAGCTGAACAGTTGGGATGCTGGTTAGATGAGAGTGCGGGCTCCTAGTGTGATGTCCCTGTTGGTCAGAAGAATCGCAAATCTGCCGTATGCGTAAAATCCTTTTACTGGTTTCACTTGTGTGTGCAGTTGTATTTGTTTGCAGTGGACTGTTCAGGAAGGCTCCAACGCCTGATTTCTGATTAAGACAGAGCACTTCCTCTTTTGGTTCCACTGGAACAGCTTTGGTCCGTTGAGATCGTACAGGCACGTGAACTTCTTCTACCAGTCGATTGTTTGCCGCCATCGCAGAGGTTTCGCAGCCAGTTTCTCGAGTAAGAGAACTCTTGGAGAGGTTACAGGCGGTATACCTGACCTCTTTGGGTCCCGCTGTGACTGTAACTTGTCTCACATCGGCTGTCCGTGGGTGATTTGGGCTTTTGGTTTTAGATTCCATGGGAATGCTAAATACTTCTGGGTTTCGTTCCGTGCGAGGGAAGGTTAGCTGTTGGTTACTTAGGTTCGCTTGATGAAAATTTTCCGCCGTCACTGGGGTTTCGCAACCAGAATCTTTTTGGGAAGAATCCTTGGGGGTGTTACAGGCGGTATGACCGACCGCTTGGTCTATAACTTGCCCTACATCGGCTGCCCTTTTGTGGCGTGGGTATTCGATTTTGGAGTTTAGTGGAATACTAAACTCTTCAAGGTTTCGTTTGGTACGTGGGAACCTAAGTTGTTGGTTTGGACCTTCTATCGTACAATTTTTGGAAAGGAAGTCGTTCCCTAGTAATCCGTCTTCGGTTAAGCCGGGTATATTGGGCACGACTTGGAATTTGCAGGGAATTTTAGTTTTTAAATTGAAGTTTCCCTGGCAACTCCTTAGGGTTCTCCCTGTTCCATATGGGGATTTCAACGCGCAAGTATCATCTCTTTTAACTTTAATATCTTTGAGTGTCTGCTCAGTGATGATGCTCACCTCAGCGCCTGTGTCTACCACTAGTTGAACATGGTCGTTTAGACCTATATCTAGAGGGAGGTTCACTGTGGGTGCACTAGTTCGTGGCGGCTGAGCGTATTCTAAATTGCGGATATTTCGTGATTCTTTTGGGCCGGACGTGTTTCTTTTATTCCGGGATTCCCATTTTGCCTTTTGGCGGCAGTCCGAAACGTGATGGCCTTGCCGACCACAAAAATCGCAGGCTATTCTTATGCTATAAACCTTAGGCGAGTTTTCAACGTAAGTGCTGTTAGGAGAATTCAAGGGGGTGGCCCTGTGTTGATTTGGTTCTCTTGAATGGCTTGTATTAGTGTTTGAATTAATGATATTCGTGTAGTCTTCTGACTTCTGGTAGTTTGTAATGTCGTGACTATAAGGCGTATGGGGCGGAGTGTTTCTCCGTGTGAGGCAGTCACTATATGTATGCCCCTGTTTGTGGCAGTAATTGCATATGATTTTGGCGGTAATTAAACGCAAATGTTTTGTACAAGGCTCGTTTTGCCTTTGTTTTGCAATGTCATTTTTTCTGCATTGTTGAGGGAAATTTGGGTTGAGAGGTACGGCTCGTGTGTTTAATTGATTCAGGGAATTAGAGACGTGAAGGGGTTGAGTAGAACCTGGTATGACGCTATACTGTTGGGTGAGAAACGCGGCCTGTTGTAGCTTTTCCATATTTAAAGCTTTTTGAATTAATTCGTCTACCGTTTCATCCCCCAGGGTCAGTAAATATTGGCAGAGGTGTGAGTTGTTGGCGCCACTTTTTAGTGCGTTTTTGGCGAAGTCCTCCAACTGTGCTTTCACAGCTGGGGCTGCTGCCACACAGTATTTTTGGTCCGCAGCTTCTTTGCAAAGCATCAGCATCTGCTTTACCCTTGCGGTAAAAGTGATGAGAGCTTCCAAGGGTAGTTGTCGGATCGTAATCAGCTTATTCACTAACTCCTGGTATGTTTCCCGAGGTTGGTAGGTATTTTTGAGGAGTCTTTCGGCTTCCTCGAAGGTGTGGGGAGGGCTTGAGGCAATTAATAAATATGCCTCGCCTCGTAGACGCGTGGGGAATATTGTTAAAAACGCGGAGTGCTCTTCTGCAGGTAGGCATCCGATTACCTTCCTGCAGCATCCTAAAAATACTTGTAACTCATTGTCAACGAGGGGACTGTGCCCGCCCGAGAAGACTGGTACAAGCTGGGAAGTAAGTTTTGAGATTTTAATGTAGTCGATGGACATGATTTCGAGAGTGACGCGACTAACTAAATTTTTGTTGGATAGAGTGTTGGCGGCAGACGAGGTCGTAATAATACTTAAGAGAGGGGGAACTTATTAAATTCTAAAACATTTGCTATCCCGTAAGTTATTTGTTTCTGTAGGGGTGGAAATTATTCCCTAGGATTGTTAAGTGCACAACATGGTCTACGGCAGTGTATTTTAAGGATTTGTTTGTGTAGAAAAATATCGGTTTAGAAACTAGGGTTATATAAAAAAAGTTTCCTGTTGGTGTTGGTATTGTTTTGTTGTTTTTTTTTTTTTTTGTGCTGCCAGGCAAGCTTCGCGCCCTACAGTTGAGATTTTTGACCTGGTCTTTTATTGTTGATATTAACTTTGTTGGTTTTGAGCTGTGTTCTCTGGGCTGCATCTCCAGAGCTGTCTTGCATGTTTATGCCAGTAATTGGTTGGCATGTAATTGTCGGCCGCGTCGCGGAGGTAGGGGCCTCTGGTCATCTGGTTGGCGATCTTCAGAGTTCATGTGTTGTTTAGGGTTGTGCGTTTCCTTGGTTTTACTTGTTCATTTGATTTTGTCATTTTAGTTTCTGGCTTCACTTGTTGTTTCGGTTTTTATTTTACAGTGGCGGGTTCCTGTTGCTCTTCTAGGTATTGGATCGTCAGATATTGTGTGTCTTATAATGGAGTATTCGGGATTGACTTCCATGCCTTGTCGATTGGAAATTTGACTTAATGCATGAAAAAAGGTTTTTATATCTGTTGGCCAACATGATTGCTGCTTCTTTGCTTTCACTATTCATTAGGCACGCATAATCTCTCCAAGTATAACAATAGTTTATGCCGTCCTCTAGTATTGGTTGATGTTGTTGGTGAGAACCCTTGCTTAAGTTACTGCTTTGATTGGTGTATTGATTTTTTAAATTATTTTGTTGAGTTACGATACGTACCTCCGAAGCCAGACTCAGCTCCGGACGCAGGGTAAGGGTGTCTTGCCCAGTACGTTCGGTTTATTGTTATTATTGGGAACTTAGGATTTTTAAAAGCGCTTACAAGTTGTCCAAACTTGGGCTTCCCTAGTCCCTGCGCGGGCGCCAAAATGTTGTATTTTATTTGTACAACACTTAATATTTATTTATTGCGATTTGTTTTGATTGGACATTTATTTATCGTTATATTTGCTGCTATTTCATGTTTACGATGTTGGCAGGTTCCTGGAATGTTACTCACCCAGTGTGGTTTAATTTTACCAGGCTTCCTTCTGCTCTGGGGCACGGTTTCTCCTCGATGACAGGCTTCCCTGAGTTGGGTTTCCGAGATTGAAACAAAACACTTTACTTCACTTGATTTTTGGAACTTTATTTACTAAACAATCGGGAATGTCGATCCCTTTAATTTATGTCTTTCACTATTAACTAACAAGAAGACCCGCTGTACAGTTTCGATGGCTGCAGCCTTCTTGTTTATTACTTTACCTCTGTTCTTACAACTCAATCGCACCCAGTTTATATACCATTAAAGAACCGTAAATACTGCAGATGATGCACTTCCACATACCCAACGAATAACCTATTCCGAGGTTATTCGCCTGTCATTGCTCAATCGTTTAGTTCTGCAAAAAAGCTATTTCGGTATAGGTTTTACCAATTACTTAATTGCTTTACCTGTGAAACTTGCACACGAATCAATTTAAACGTTTAAACGTTTTGCGGAGCCAACGTCCGCTCCAATTTCCTAGCATTGCTCCATACTTTGAATTCAGTAACTCAATTCCCGTTCCGCATGTGTAGGCAGGTTGCTGCCGTTGAATCGTTTATGATAATGCCGCCGTATGTTTACATCTGTTGGTGTAACCTAAATTGCGACGACCTTGAGCGAACGATTAAACGATTCAATTTGTTTGGTTCGCTTGTGCATTTTGCTGTGTCTGCAGAATGCTTGCGTTGTGGATGTTTGTTTACATCGAATTGAAAATGAGATTTGCGAATTGAATTGGGATGAGTGAATATTGTTTCTGAAGAAGAAATGAATTGCATATCTTGGATTGATGGAGATATGAATTGAGTGGAGTGTGGCTTCGTATGCAAATGTTTGGAACAATGGAATATTTATTGTTATTGATTTTGATATCAAACGAATGGTGAAAGTGCATCACCTGGGTAGTCGGTAAGTATAATATGATAAGTAGTGGGGTGTGACACTCCTTTAAACTGAGAATCGATTCTTAGGAGAAATGTTTTATTGCATCGAGCACGTTTTACTTATCCGTGCTAGATATACTAGATGTTAGATCAGTCAGTCTTGGGCTTCTTGTACCAGACATAATCCACTATCAAAGTTACTATACTTAAGTGATACAGACTTATTGCGACTCTGTAATCTGGTATCCGCTGCGATGAATCCAGTTGCGGTGCTCCTGATGGGTGCTGAAGTGTCAATATTAATTGATATTGTATCCGCTTCGAAAAACCAAAATGTTTTGAATGTGACGTGTTGCGAATACACTGTGCTGAAGAAAAATGATCACGGTCTTAATGCGCTGCAATTATTGCCATTTAGCTGCTTTATAATTCTAATGTTGCATGTATAAACGTTACCTAGCACCAGCACGTCCAGCAAATCAAACTTCCCACTAAATAACGTTCGTTTTGTTTCCCCTTTTTCAATCTGTTTCGTGTTGTGACGAAATTTCCTTGTTATTGTTATTTCATCAAAGCCATTCCTTTTTTGTTTTTGCTGTTCATTTCCTTAGTAGTGTGTCTCTGCAGTACTTTGCAAAATCCTACCACTTCCCTACCCCATTTGTATTCACGTCCCCATACCCATATTCCTAAACCCAAACAAATTCAAAGATAATAATCAATATTAACCATTCGAATCTAATGCACGATAAATTGAACCAGGTGTTCATTTGTCATGCATAAACACAACTTCCTAAAAATCATAATATCATGAAAAGCATTTCATAATCTTCTCTTCAAGGAATTTGTTCAACCAAATTCCCATACAATTCCTAGTACTCAATTCCGATTGAATCACACGACAAATCATGTCGGTTCCTCCAGGATTTTTAAATACTTTTACTGTACAAATCTCGATGAAAATTTACATAAATAGGCGATGGATTTTTGTTTCCATGGATAGACCACTTCAAATTCAAAGGCTACACAAACAGCGGTTGGGGCCGCCCTACCTGCTTTAAAAAAGAAGCTCAGGGTCATTGCACGCGACCTCAATTTGAAGGATTTCGTTGGTGACATGAATAGACTGGGGATTCCGAATTTCTAGGCAAAAACCCTAAGCCTAACCCTACACAAAATCGTTACCTACGATAGGAAGACCTACCATAAGCTTATCGACCATTTCAAGACCAAAAACATGAATTATTACACATTCACTCCGGCCGAAGATAAATCAAGGACGATTCTATTGAAAAGAGTCGATGACAGCTGGCAGAAGGACGGCATCGTCATTGCCCTCGGGGCAACAATACCTAACGTCAAATTTATTGACGTCAGTCTGTCCCCCCAACGGTTTGTGAAAACCAGACCGGAAAAATATAGAAAGGTGTACATATTGAAGCTACACCTTACTCCAGGGACCGACTTTATCCATTATACGGATAAAGTCGCTTCCAATTGCAGCGATCCTAAATCGCCACTCCCATCCAAATCGCCAACATTACCCATAATCATAATCCAAATCACCAATACATCCCATTAACTTACATCCAAATTCCATATTGAATCATATGAGCGACGAATTAAACCAAAAGTAAATTCGTCGGACATTGATTCAATTCCTAAAATCCTGACATCATGAAATGCTTCATTCAAAACGCATTTCATGATTTCCCTTCCAGGAACCTCTCTAACTAAACTTTTAATCAATTCCTAGAACACAATTCCAATTGAAGCATACAAAATCTTCTGTGTGCTTCTTGGAATTTTTACATTAAAAAAGCTGACAATTCTCAACGTAAAAAAAGAATATAAGGGCTATCATTTTCAATTTCTGGATGAGTTAAGTTCCGAAGGGCGAACCGCTGGCCCAAAAACCATAAATCAATCAGTTGGGATCCAGAGGCCAAAGCAACGGCCACAACAAAAAATAAATAAAATAATGAAATAAAATAATTAAATAAATAAAGAATAAAATCTCCTCTTTTCATCTTGGGACGAGCCAAAAGGCCCGGAAGCTACACCACCGAGGTAAGAACAATAAAATCCATAAAAAGATAACACAACACAATCCTTCATGAGCAAGTTGTCTTCGAAGTATTTCATAACAAGAAAATATCTCAATACCGACGTTGGAAACATTTCGGGTGTGTCTTCCGAAACTGCAACATGAACGGCTGCTTCTTCATGGACAACTCTTTTGAGCATTGCCCGTCATATTTCAAAGACCTGCCTGAATTCTTCTGAATTGGACCCTTCATCTCTCAACTTATTCAGCATCACCCATCTCGCGTATGCTACGACAGGCCAACTCTTTCCCCACCTCCTTCGATTTCACCCCTTCCACTTCCACTCTCAAACGACGTCTCAGAAGATACCCCCCCCCCCCCCCCCCCCGCCGATCTACATCTTTTCAGCCACCCCCGCACCTTACCGCCCCACACACATGCCGTTTACTGTCGCCGTCTCACAAATGTCGCATTTGCCATATACTCACTCTTCCCCAGCCCCCTACCTACCATACCGCCCAGTCGTCTTCTCCTTCCTGGTTTTTTCTCTTTTTTTTTTTTTTATATTATTTTTGAATTACTACTTTAGATTTTAAGTTACTCTGTAAGGTATTATATTGATTTATGCTTGGATTAAGCCTAATAAGGGTTCTGCCCTCACTAAACTAAACTAAACTAAACTAAACTAAACTAAACTAAACTAAACTAAACTAAATCACCGAATTGAAGAAAAATTAAACTTACTTAAAGATGCATTCAGCCCTGGACATTGTGGACCTCCGGCTGTCCTTTAAAAAAAAAGTGTTCCTATTCTCTTTCTCCCCCGCTCATAAAGATCTTCAGTCTATCCCTTACACAAGGTGTTTTGCCAAGTATTTGAAAATGCTCTTTTGTCACGCCCATACATAAAAAGGGACATAAAAACGATATTAGTAACTACCGTTCAATCGCCAGACTGTCACATATTCCAAAGCTGTTCGAAGGCATTCCTTACAACGCGTTATGTTTCCGATTCGAATCCATCATCTCACCCAACCAGTTTGGTTTCCTTGCCGGTAGGACGACCACCACCAATTTAGTTAAATTCTCATCCCCCACTCTCCGTGCCTTAGAGAATGGCAACGAAGTTGATGTAATGACAACCGATTTCAGCAAAGCGGTCCCTCACAATCCCATCCTCTTTAAGTTATCCACCCCTGGCTTAGGACCCCTACTGATTAAGTGAATTTCTTCCCATCTTAACGATCAAACCGAATGTGTCAGATTTAGATCCACCCTCTCCAATCTTTTTCTTCCCACGTCCGGGGTTCCCCAGGGCAGTCATCTTGGACCCCTCCTATTCATCATCATCATCGGCACTACAATCGGGAGCCGGTCTTGGCCTTATTTAGCAAGTCCTGAGGCTTGTTAAATTTTCCATAATGATTTATTTTTTCTGGGCAAGGTCATTAGTCTTGCGCCAGAGGCTCCCCGACGGGGAATCGAACCCCGGTCTCCCGGGTGACAGGCGGGTATACTCCTATTCATTCTTACTATTAATGATATAGACTCCAGTATCAAGCACTCCGCAATCTCTCTATACGTGGACGACACTAAACTCTTCAAGACGATCCGATCTACTCTCAATTCCTGACTTCTCTAAATGGATCTCGACGGCTTTTCAACTAAATTTAAAAAAAATTAAATCTTAAATTTTTATTACCTGCGGTTTACCAATTTAAGACTTCATCTCCATTTGCCTGATGTAGAACGTCGACTCTACACTAACAGTGGGATTGAAATCAATCGAGGGATTTGTTCGACACGTATAGGTGCGAATCCGTAATCGTAGACCATTCCCCCGGCCAAGATGTCCCATGGGGCTGCCCCAGCCAATACTAACCCCAGCACGACATAAAACGATTGACTGATTGATTATATATATATATATATTCTTGTCCGATCCCCTTAAATCGCTGCTCATTTATCTCCGGTTAATACATATGAAAACTGGCATTTGATACCAAGCTGTCTTGAAAACAGTAACGAAAACATTAACGGCCGAGTAACACTAGCAAATTCTCGGCTGTCGACAGTAACGAAATCTACAGAAGCCAATTTGCAATTTTAAGCCGACTGTAGGGGTCCGATGAGTACTTGTTGATAGCTGGAAGTGTCCAAGTTACCACTAATGCGATATCTGTCGATTTAAGTGTCGATAACACAAGGATGGGTGTGAGCATACAGGGCAAAGTTACTGATGGCTTTAAACCCGGCGAAAGCCAGGACGATCCCTGTCCCTGTTCAATCCAAGTTGACATGCAGTCTCCACGTGACACCCCTGGATAGCTACTTTGGCACCCGCCAAGTAGTGAATCAATTCATGCAGCGACATCCTGAGAATGGTTGGCGCAAGACTAATAACCAGGCCCGTAAAAATGAAATATTATGTAAAATTTAACAAGCCTCGGAAATGGACCGACAGCGCAGCAGACCTTGTGGTGTAGACCAGGACGCCCAGAGCCTGGGAGTGGCAAACTGGATGACATCGGCTCGAAATCGGGACCGGTGGAGAGATTTGTTAAATAAGGTCAACACCGGTTCCCGGTTGTAGTGCCGATGATGATGATGATGATGAACACAAGGACTTTACCTATTGTCGTGATTCGGGAACCTTTGTGGTCATAACAAGTTTCAATCGGGTGCGTCCTTCTTCCGTAAACGCTCCTCCTCCTCACTACGCTCCTATTTCTTACTCAACTAACAGATATCATCTGTACAATCGATTCATAACCATGGCATTTTATGTGATAGGGAGCTTAACTTCATCCCATATATTTATGACATTATCCTTCAGGCCAACTATGCCCTTAGTTTTGTGAAACGCCAGTAGACAGAATCCTCTAATCCCTAAATTCCCCGATCGCTCTGCATACTCTTTGTCCATCCACTTCTTGAATGCTAGTCAGGTTTGATCTCCTCACTACTCTTCCCATATGCGCCGGATCGAAAGTGTTCGAAGTCGTTTCTTGCGTTTTGCCCTCCGGGGACTCAATTGGGAAAATCCTCAGATTCTACCTCCATACATGATTCATATCCACCTAATTAACCTTAACGCACTTGAAGAGCTCCGAATTCATGCCGACATTCTCTTCATCCATCGTCTACTATCAAATTCAATTAACTGCCCAAGGGTGCCCTCCTCCATCACATTTTATACTAACCCCCGAAACCTGCGAAACTCCCATCTCTTCTATTTGCCCGCCCATCACACTTCTTACGGCTCTAATGAACCCATTTCGCGAATGCTACGGTGGGCAAACTCTCACCCCACCTTCTTCAACTTCAATCTCACCTCTCCCGCTCTCAAACGTCGTCTCTCCTCTCTTAGCCCTCACGTCCCCGCCCCCGCCTACACTCACACAATACTCTAACCCCCGGCATCCCTTCCCGGCCCTTCCACTTATACTATTTTTATCCATCTTTGTTCAGTTTACTTAAAAGTTAATCGCCACAAATTTAAATTTAATTGCGGTCCCCTTCTCAGGAACGGTGGGTGACCGCAATCAGAGTCGAGATATCTCTAAAAACACTTGTACTCTCTCTTACTCGACTCCATAGCATATCCTCCTCTTGGTATTGTTCCAAAGTGTAATTTAAGCAAAAAAATACAATTCGGAGCCCCACATCCCCCACACCACCCCTGTAATTGACCTCAGTCAACTTCCGCTCAAGTGAAACTAGGATTGCTGACCATCATTAAGGCACAAATGCCCGGCAGCACACATTTAAGTCGCTTGTCAGCCTTTGACGCTGAATCGAACACAAATTTAATTATCAACACAGGTGCTGATATCTCCGTCCTTCCACAATCGTGCGCACATGCTCCTATACCCGTCTACCTAATTAGAACTATTTGCGGTAAATAACTCAGTTATAGCAACGTATGGACGGAAATTCCTTACTCTCAATTTAGAGCTCGACCGACCATTCCAACCCCAAAGAATCTACAGTAGTAGCTGACCTATTACAATATTATAGTAGTGGTTGTAGATTTGGCGCATAACAGATTACTGGACCAGCTAACGTTACTCTGCAGGCCGGTACGGTCAAAGGCTAGAGAACCTGGCGCGTTGTCGAGCACTACTGCTCATGGTCCGTTCGCTGACGTTTTGAGGGAATTCGTAGACGTGACGATTCATTTTAATAAACCTATACACACCAAGACTGATGTTAATCATAATTTTCAGGCACGCGGAACAATCTACGTGAAGGTTGAACGGAATTTGACCAGATGCGTGGACATGGAATTTGTCAGCCTTTCAATACCCCCTTCATCTAGTTAAAAAGAATAACGGAGAGAGGAGGTCATGTAGTTGCCATAGGATACTGAATGCAGTCACAATACCTGATCGTTACGCAATAGCGAACCTACATGACTTATCACACAAGTTCCCGGGTTGCATTATCTTTACGATGCTAATCCTCACTAAGGTTTATCGTCAAATATCAGTAGTCCCAGAAGACATTACTAAAAAAATAGTCACTGCATTGTTTGGACTATTTGAGTTCAAAGTGAAGACTTTCGTCGTACGGAATGCAGCACAGACTTCCCAGAGGTATATAGGCTCAGCTCTAAGAGATCTTGAATTATGCTTTGCTTACATCGACGATATTCTCAGAGCATCGAAAACCAAAGATAAATATCGCTCGCATTTGAAACGATTTTTCGAATTCCTCCGAGAGTTTCGCTTAATCATCAGCTGTAACAAGTTTTCTCATTGACGGACAAGCTATTCGACCATTACCAAACAAAGTTGAAACTTTCATTTTCTCGGCTGACTAATGTGTGTGAGCAAGAAACGTTAGCTAGGAATGTCAAATTTGTATAGCCTAACTCTCCAAAACACCGGTTGAAGTTTGAGGTTGTGGTATCTCAACCGGTCGAACACCCTCCGGAGCTTGTCATTATGGTCAGCCAGGTTCTTACCATATATGACGATGTCATCCAGATACACGAAGCATTCGACCCCTTGCAGACTAGTAAGGACATGGTTCATTAGTCTCTGAAACCTAGCCGGGGCTCCTTTTAACCCGAACGGCATACGTCGAAACTCATAATGCCCATAGTTGGTGCTAAAGGCGGTTTTATTCCGATCGTTTAGATCCACCAAAACTTGGTGATAGCCACTGGCCAAATCGAGCGTGGAGAAGTAACGCGAGCGACCGAGCTGGTCTAAAATGTCCTCTATACGGGGAATAGGATACGCGTCCCCGATGGTTTTTTCGTTTAACTTGCGAAAGTCTACCACAACTCTCCATCGGGCTTCTCCGTCGGGGCCCGCTTTCTTGGGAACCACTAGAAGGGGGGAGTTCCACAGGCTTTTGCTTGGTTGGATAATGTCGTTATCCAACATTTCCCGAATTTGCTCGTTGATAACCTGCCTTTTGCTTTCGGGCAATCGGTACATTCTTTGGTTAATGGGTGCCTGATCCCGTACCAAAGGTATTTCGTGCGAGATTGCACTGGTGTACGTCAGGTAGTCGTCCTGTAAATGAAAATATCGTTGAACTCTCGACATAACTCCGTTATCGATTGGCACTCGGGTGTGTTCAGGTTATCTCCTAAACGAAGTTCCCCGTGCAATTGTGCCAACCTGGAGCTCAAATCGGGTTCATCAGGTGACTGACCATCCGATAACAGGTGTCGAATAAAATGGAGGGATCGTCCCTCCGAAGATTGGTTCTCGGGCACGGGCCTGCTTGACTCGTCGTCAGAGTCAGTTCCCGGCGACGTATCTTTACGCTTGACCAAGGAGATGGTGTTATATTCCTTGGTGAGGTATACCTTCACCGTAAGCTGATCGGTCTTTTGAGGGCTATTCTGGGTATTAAGTGCCAATAACCTGGCACTCCTTGCCCTACTAGATACGCAGTGCGAGAATAAAATGTTTCCTCGCGCGTCCTGCGGCACCAGAATGGCCTTTTCCCGGATGTCAATGGGGATAGCCACCTCCATTTGGGAGCGTGCCGGCACCTTCACCGGCCTACTCAGGGCTACTTCGATCCTCGGCGGCTCACGTTCATCCATCCACGATGTTTCCTCTCGCTGGGGTGACCTGGCTGAGCATTTTTTCGTATCCATTCCCCGTGTGGGTGGGGTCCCCGGAAAAGTGTGGACCTCGGTATCGACCTTTGCGGGTCCCCGTGTCCCAACTCCCCGTTTGGTTACCTTATGCTTCAGCCCCCTCGTCCCACCATTAACAAAATCAACAGAGATGAATTCGGGATTTATGGCTGTTCGGGGAAATTCCAAACATCCACCCGGTCCGTTGATGTTGCAATGCCTGGACAGGAAGTCATTACCCAACAAGGCGTCTGCTTCTAACCCTGGCATGGAGTCTACCACGTGGAAACTGCAGGGAATCTCATGGTGCAACTTGAGACTCCCATAGCAGGACCCACTCGACTTGCCGTTGCCAAATATGGTTTGCAATGGTGTGGGTTGCCGAACGTCCACCGCCTGGCCCCGGTGAAAGGCCCTCCGCTTCAAAAGACTGACCTCAGCGCCAGTGTCCACCATGAGACGCGTAGTATTCCTACGGCCAATGTCCAAAGGGAGCTGAACCATGGGGACCTCTACTGGCAAAAGCTGAGGACAGTTTTGGCCAACCAACGTGTTCAGTGCGGTCGGGTTGCGGTCTCCCGACCCGACCTCTGGGAGTTTTCCGACCTCTGATCAGATGTCTCCTGCCGACGCACCGTCGCCGCATAAGTCCGTCGGTTGCAAGATTCACACCGTGCCTTGTCCCTCCGTTCAGGACTATCCCGCCTGGAAGTCTCAATAGACTCCGAACCAGCGGGACTGGACTGGCCTTGGCCCAACCTGGGCCCACGGTGCTGAGGTCGCTCCCTCCTATTTCTTGTATCCCTTGGTGAGGTGTTACGCCTCGCACCCGCCTTTGAGGACTCCGAGTCCATGGAGTCGGTTCGCCTTCCGCCACCGCCCGACACGGGCGATCGTCGCCCATCATCTCCACCTACTTTGCGGGAATCCATGCGTAGACGGGGGCTGCGACTCTGGTAGGGCTCTCCGCTGAGCCTGCGGCCGCTGATGGTGCGGCCCATGCCGCGCGGTTCCGCCCTGCTGTCCACCACCCCTGTATGGAGCCTGGGGTTGGCGCGTCTGTCTCGGACGATCCGGGCAGTCCACTATGTCGTGGCCATACTGCCAGCACTCGCGACAGAAGGGAGTGTTCCTTCTAATCAGGAACTCGTCGTACACATGACCCCTTACTTTGCAGAAGCTGCATGTTGTCTGGGATTCCAGGGGGCGAGCCGATCGATCAACCCCCGCGACCATTCACTCCGGCTCGAGGAAGACACGGTGTTTGACCACGCTCCCCCGCCAGAGGAGGCCGGAGTGCAGGCCCCAGCATCTGTACGATGATCATGGGGTCCGTACGACCTCTCTCGAGCAAAACCATCCCCCTCCCGCCGACGACTACATGGTTCCTCGCCATGCAACTCGAAAGACACCGCCCGGGGGTCCAAACTCGACAAAACCGGCGCCGGCGCCGCGGTGCAATCCCTAAAAGTGGAGGATGGGTTTTCAAAAAGGGTCGAGCAACTTCCCGGTCCTACATCTAATGTCTCCGACGCTCGCTCGGCGATTCCGTGACGCGCATCCACAAACAAGTCGCCCTGCCTCAACATTTCCCTACGAGCTCGCTCAAATCCGGTTAGGTGGTCCACCAGGCTTCGAAAAGGGACATTACCCAACGTGAGGAGGAAGTGCTTTAGTCCTCTCTCCCTCAGACCCCTTACCAACACCGGCTTGGCCATGCCCTCAAGCTGGCTCGCGAAGACGGACCTACCCTGGCGACCATAAAAGCGCCCAGCTGCCTCCTCGCACCGTACCACGGCCCGCTTCACTCGGGAAACGAAACTTGTGGCATCCTCTGAAGGAAGTTGTCGCATTTTGGAGAGTTGTGCACACAACTCCCCATACCACACCCGGGGTTCGTAGGCCTCTCTGAGACGCTGTTCCGCTTCGAGGAAAGTCGTGGGTGGTCTCTCCTCGAACATTCGATAGGCCTCGCCGCTCAGCCTAGAGGGCAGCCACCGGAGAAAGGTATGTTCCTCTTCCACCGCCAGCCCATCCAAGGTCCTTCTACAGCCTTTGAGAAACGAAGAGAGTCTCCCGGCTGTATCCGGGCCTTCCTGTCCCGAAAACATGGGGGCCGCCTTCGACACAAGGTCGAAAACCCTATCTGTGCCCAACATGGTCCATACAGGACATGGCTGCGGGCCCAGCTTAAAATACAAAGGCATCGGTGTGTTTCCCATGCTTTCAACGGCCTGTTTGCCGACGGTGGGAGGGGGGCGCGTTGGCGATCGTTCGTCCACAAATTCGTCCCGCGAATCGTGGAATGCCTCCGGATCCACCTCGTCAACCGGCGGCTCGGGAAATGCCTCGAGCCGTGCCCGGGCAGGGGTGCCCTCTCGGACATCTCTTTGCCGCTGCCTTGTTTGCATCTATAACCAAACTCAATACTTCCCGATGCTAGGACCAAACCCGGAACCCCGAAACAAAACAACACCCGGGATCCTACAAGAAACACAGCAATAAATACAATATCCCTAACGAGAGAACCAACCCGAACGCGACAGAATCAATCCGCACACGAGCCGGCTGTACTTTGTTCCCAAAGCGTCCGAGACGACAATGTTCTATCTCGAAATCTCAGATCGCTAAAGGCTGCACACGAATCGAGGGGGCGCGACGAGATACGAAAAACAACCTACCAATAAAACAACAAGCAACACGATCACCAAACGAACACTCCCAAAGGGACACTCACACCAACCGCAGCAACAAAACGGCAGACCACGCCAGCAGCGCGACAGGACAAACCACAACGACACCGCCCGAGAAGAGAGAGAGAGAGAGAGAGAGAGAGAGAGAGAGAGAGAAAGGGGGAAGCAAATGTAATAACCACTTTTTGGTCACTTTTGCAACACAACAAAAAACAAAAGAAATCTAAACTCGCAGCCGAAAAGGAAGAAAAGCAGAATCCCTGGTCTAAACAAAAATTTAGAGATCGATTAATCTGAAAATTATCCAATAAATAAATAAATCAAAAGCAAAATCTTAACATTAATATCAAACAATCCTACAATAATTGATGTACAAATACAAAGATGGCAAGCTTTAACATCGATAAAAATATTTAACAAATCAAAAAAAATAATATATTTGTTGTTTTCCTCTGTCCTTCCTTACGTCGGTCTCCACGCCCACGATTATATGCTCGTCGTCAATGTCATCCGATCTGCTATGAGGCACTGGTATTACCTTATAACGCCGTTTTTTCTAAATCCCAGGAACCACGGTGCCAGACTGTGTTACTACTTGATAGCCATGCCGTCAATGCAATGCACTCGATACGCAACGAGTATTAGTTGCGTGATGCATTACAATAGGTATAACAGCTATTAAACAAAATCCCTAAACCTTTTCTGGGAGGGTTTGTCCGCAGCGCCAGTTTGCGACAGTATTTTTGTTGGTCTTGCCACAGAAAATCAATTAGTGTTTAATTTTACCTGTGATCCGGGAAAACGATGGTCAGGAATGTACTGTGTTCCTGCTCTCGGCCAGATTAGTCCCTTGAAACAGCTCTCCAGGTCAGTGATCAGCCTTCAATTCGCTGCGTGCCGCCTTGTGAGATTGCCATTCCCAGTCAACCCTTTGTTGTCCTTCCGTGTCGCATTGAAAAGGTTTAAACGATTTGCTTGCGCCGTTAAATGGCTCCAAAGGAGAACGGCATGCGCAGCTAATTAAAATTTATACACACTCGTCGTCTTTCCAGATAATAGACACCAACTGCTTCGTCGTCAGTTATCAGATTTATTTCAACTTTTTCGAACAATTTTAATTTTAACAATTTTAACATTTAGTGTGGTTTTTTGAAAAATCTGCGAGACAAAGCCAAAAACCGAATTTTTTACTGTCTTTTTTCCTCTTATCGAAAACGGAATGTCAAAAACCGTACATCAAAAAACATTAACCCGTTCTCTCTTTCGCTCCCCATTCACGTCCACTTCGAAAACCGAATTCGAACTCGAAGAACTGCACGATCCACACCCGAATCGGGGCGTGTTTGAAAACTCACTTGTGGATCGTGCAACTCCTCCACCACCTTACCATCATACCACCTTAAAACAAATTATATTAAAATTACAAAATGATTAATTGATGGGGTGGCGGACGCACGTAACAACTGCGCATATACAGGCACCTCTGAACGGGTACCTGATTGAAGCAAAGAAGAATAATAAGAGGATGATTGTTTGGACAGAGTCGGCTGACAAAGCATTTCGCCTTTCGAAGGAACATCTGGCTAACACTAGTTCATTACGACACCCTGTTGAAAGAGCTCCATTGTTTATCCAATGTGGTGCATCAAACAGAGCAATGGATGCTGTACTAGTACAGGAATATGAGAGAATGTTAAAAACACTTGAAGTCAACTCAGTGGCGTTACAGCGCCTACAACTGGAAGTTGCTCGCCATTTATAATGCTGTAAAATACTTCCGGCACATGATCCCACAACTGGGATAGGCACAAATTATTGTCCAAAGCCTTTCAGATGAAAGCAGTAAGTGCATCTCTGCGTCAAGAACGACATCTTGATTTCAGCGGACAGTTCTGCCCTCAAATAGAATACGTTCCGGGCAAACAGAACGTTATAAGGGATGCATTTTCTCGAAGTGATTCTATGCAAGTAGTGGCCGCCATTACAACGCCGATTTGGCGCAGGTACAGCAGGATGGCAACCAGTTGGATTCTTCATTACAACTGGAGATATCTTTGAATTTACGTAAACTCTTTTTTGACGAATCACAATGATATCGTGAATCGTTCGTCCTTATGTTCCAGAACAGTGGTCGAGCTACGGCTGCTATTGTCCAACGTAAGTTTGTGTTAGAATATATGAGCGTCTCACGTAAAATGAAGGCGATTGCGCCGTCGAAGAATGTCTCACGTAGAGGGAAGGCGAATGCATCGTCGAGGTATTCCTAATCACGACGACTGTTACAAAAACAAAATTGGATGATTAATGCGCCACCTTGTATATGGTCCACTATTTCGCCTACGGTGGCAAGGAACCTAGAGGTCTTCTAAAGAACAAAGGATACTACAACAGACAAGCGTACATGAGTCCTAATGGAATATGTCACCAGGGCGACGGTAACCGGAACCGCAAACACCACCGATAGTGGAAACAGTGTTATTAAAAATGTACAGTGTTAATAGGAACAACCAACAAGCGGATCAACGGAAAACATCCCACTGGCGAGATTCACCATCATCAACATCGGCACTACAACCGGTATCCGGTCTTGCCTCCAGTTTCGAGGCTTGTTAAATTTTGCATAATTATTTATTTTTACGGGCAAGGTTATTAGCGTTGCGCCATGAGTGCAGGAACTATTATCATTTTACTACAAAAAAGCTGTCGCCAGCCAAAATAGGAACTACGTGCTACTATAAAATATGGTGCTACTTAATAAAACAACCTCACGGTTAACACTGCACATGATTTCCCCGCATTCAAATAGTTCAAGCGCCCACACACGCTTCAGAGAAATAGGGCAGTGTATTTATTTTGCTGCCAGTTGATCGATTTCAAGGCGGTGTTCATGTTTGGTTACACTCCTGCATCTGAGATTTTAACAAATACAGTTCACTAAAGTGCTATGTTCAATTAGAGAGAGAGCGAATGAATAAATTCATGCAGACCTGTAACTGAGATACATGGTAGGAAATATTCAATTGTCACGAATTCTCTTTAGCAGGTTAAAAGAGTTTACCACTCGCGTTACTTGATGGACCTGATCTATCAAGGCTTCTAATAGCAATTAAAGATTTAATGTTCTAAAATCGAGCGCTAAATATATAACAAATGTGCGGCATAAGACTCGACAGGTTTCTAAATGTTAACAACCTTTTATAGACATTAATGAAATATATTTTAGCGTCATACGCTTTATCAATGTAGCCAACAAAGAATACCGTACCTCAAGTTTCATTGGTAACATTTGTGGTGATGATCTGCATAATTTTCAAACTTGTAACTTGAATTAAAAAAATTACTTACCTCGTAACAGTTAACAAAGTTATTTTCATAAAACACTGGATATATTATATAGCACATGATAGGAATTGCTACAATCAATGCGACAACAGTAAACACATATGTTATTCCAAAACTATACACTTCAGCCGGTGCGTTCACTATTGCCAAGCCAGAAATTTGACTAAAAAGATACGAATTTATAACACTTCACAATGTTCATTATTTCATAGAGGTCCTTACCTAGCAATCATGGATATCGCTATGGGTATAACTTTCATCTGCTTACCGGCAAAAAGGTATTGCGTAGTCGTGTTGTCGACCTTTGCAAAATATCCAAAATATATTCCGATCGCCACAAATAAACCCAACGCCATAATGTAAAGGGTGTAGTCGACAGTTCCGAATGTGGGTTCTAGTGAAGTCCCATTAGTGATCATGTTCAATATTAAAATAATTATGGGCGAAGCAAACGATGTTTAAGCAACTGCTCCACTAAGGATGTCCAATTAAACTGATGACTACTATTTGGTTTCGGATAGTATATAGGTCTTTTCTGTTGCGCTGTGTAAACAACCGTAGAACTCAACCGTCGATATATCAGGTACAGCTTAAAGTATGCAACAACTTAAAGCAATGGATTTTAAATTAATTTCGTGGACTTATCCCTTGAATTACACCAGATACTGTTTACTCGAAACACAAAACAACGTACAACGAAAAATTTATATATTCAGATAGAATAGAATGGAATTTGTTATTGCAAGCAATATATTACCATCACACAATTCACGATTCAAAGATATGATATAACCTCCGATCAAAGTAGTACAATATATTTTTTAAACATCCTAAAAACGTTTGTTTATTTCCAATTCCCACCAAAATTGACTTATGTATTCAGATCAATCCTGCAAATATTTGTTGAAAGATACTTAGTTACAGAGTATATAAGAATTGATAAAATTTATTACAAGAATACATTTATTAATCTGCCCACGATACGCTCATTAAGTTATAGTTAACATAATCGACTTTTACTCACTTTTCATAATTTAATTCAAAAATTCGAGTCAAATGGCAGTGTTCGTGATGTTACGAAGTCCGTCAAAACGTTAAGTACCACTGAAAATTTCGATTCTGTGAACAAAAGTGTGGACGGAAATCGAGAACAAACAATTAGATGACATTTTCAACAACTTGGATATTCTTATGATACTACATGCAATATTCTTCATTGATATTTGCCTTTTACTTAGTATACAATTCAATTGATCCAAGAGCTGGAACCAAATGACTGGTTGTTAAGTTGAATTTTTGTAGATTGAGTTTTAGAACGACATGAACAAATCCATCATTTAATGAAGAAATCATCCTTGGCGATGAAGCTCGGTTTTGGTTAAAGGACTTCGAAAATAAACGAAACTGTTGCATTTGGAATGAAGAAACTGCACATGTTGCTCTTGAAAAAATTAACAGTTTGATGTGGTTTATTGTCTATGAGTATAACTATGTTTATGGTTTATGGTCTATGAGTATAACCAAACGGTTTTTTTTTTTGAAAATTGAAATGGCATGGCTGTTACCATCAGTAAAGGATGTTAAAGAAACATAAGTACTGAGTTTATCCTGACATAAATAAGATAATTTCAATATGGACATCACGTGGTTTCAACAATCGAATAAAATTTTAAATAAATGTTTATGACTGTAATTTCTTGTCCCTATTCAGTGGGTTGCTTACTTTATTTGCCCATTTTCACTTATTATTTTTTTAACTTTTGATCCGAGGTAGTTTTGGTTTTTATATATTTTTTTTTACCTATATCTATCTCTACCTCTAACTAATAATGATTTACAATTATTGGCTATCTTGATCCTAATTTTCCTAATAATGGTTCAATATACTACACATCTCATAACACGATCACTTTTCTAAAAGAAAGTGACCGTATAATATCCAGAAATACCAATGTGAACTGACCATCAAGATATTGCGGTTTGACACCATTCGATTTTTTTCTCTAGGGTTATGTTAAATTATTGATTTACTCAAATAAACCGCAATCACTTAGTGCTCTTAAAGCCAACAATATTCATACCATTAGTGAGATAAGTCCCTTGTTTGGTAGAAACCTTGACGTACTGTGGGGGCTTAAATTACAATGAATCACTATCACTCAGGCTATGGTGACGGAAGCATACCCTTCCAGTGGGGCCACCCATGTCAGACAGGCTACCGAGGAGTAACACACGAAGATCTGCCATCATTGGATGGCTTACAGCCAGGGATATACTGGATGTATTATAACGGCGCCTGTCTGACACCGGGTCGAATCAGAGCGGTAAGCAGACCTCACCATGTCAAAACACGGCTCTGATATGGCAGACTATTTGAAACTCCAAAACTCGTGGGAACTAACAACCCGGTAGGCGTAGGTGTGATAAACCGAGACTACCATAAGGGAACAAATCATCAATAAAACACCAACCCGGCCAAAAGAAGACGTAGGGAAACACGGAAAAAGCGGGATATACGCGCCGGGACGTGGAATGTTCGAACGTTATATAAACCAGGCGCGATACAGGCGGCCGTAGAAAACGCGAAGCAATATAAAATGGTGTTGCGGATTGGCAGTTGGATGTGCTGGAAAAATCTAGTACATTCGCAGTATACCAGTTGCGCGGCAGCTGTCACGGACCAGCTGGCGGGTTGTCACCGACGATGAGGTCAGCAGCATCCCTTTTTGAATTGGCGGTTATTCGGAGTCGTTGTTGTTGATCGAGCTGTCATCCATTCAAACGTGACCAACGGCTTTTGGTCAGTCTGCAATCAAGTCTCGTCACGTGCACATAGTCTGCAACCAACCTTCATCGCGCCCACACTGTCGGGGCAAACATCACAGCTCTCAGCTATCCTCTTGGATGCAGCTCGCCGTTCCTGGACGCTGCCCTCTAATACCGACCAAGCACCTCTCTTGGACGCCTTAACTGTGGAACGCTTTCCTCCTGGATGCAACCTCATTATCGCCCGCCCATCACATCAAATGAACATCGCCGCGCTTCAAGAAGTCCGACTCCCACATCAAGTAATCGAAACCAACGGGTTACCACTGGTGTGTGGAGGTACCGACACACATAACGTCGGAACCGGCTTCATCTTAAGCAAGAAGATGATGCCCCATGTAAAAGATATGAGATTTCGCTTCAGGAACTCCGACTCCCACATCAAGTAATCGAAACCAACGGGTTTACACTAGTGTGTGGAGGTATCGACACACATAACCTCGGAACCGGCTTCATCTTAAGCAAGAAGATTATGCCCCATGTAAAAGATATGAGATTTCGCTTTGTTGTGTTACACCGACTATTGCTTATTACTTACACCTTATTCTATTTACAATATATTTCAAGTAGTGTTTTAGTGTTCCGCTTAAATTGTTTTTTATTTTACACCAACTAGTCTTTACTTGTTAATCTTTATTCCACTTTCAACTTATTTCAAATAGTATTCTAGTATTCCGATTAAATTGCTTTTACTTTACACCAACTAGTCTTTACTTGTTAATCCTTTTTCCACTTTCAACTTATTTCAAATAGTATTCTAGTATTCCATTTAAATTGCTTTTACTTTACATCAACTCGTCTTTACTTGTTTATCTTTATTCCACTTTCACTATCATAATCCCACTCCACTTCTATGACCAACACCAGACTTATCTCTCTTCGCGACCAACCTCTGACTACCTTCCTACCTTGTTCGTACTTTATTACGTTACCTCGGGGTCAACATCTCCCGATGACGACAATGCAATTACATTTCGCAGTGACTTAATTTCCGCATTTTAACTTCAATTCGCAATTGCTTTGTACTGTGGCGTTAGCCGATATTTCTTCATCGATTTGCGCCACAGTTCAATATCCGTAGTTGCACACTGACCCAATTAATTCTTTTGTGTTTCGTATGCAATTAATTGCTTTTCCGTGATTTGCTAATTGTTCCGGAATATGCAATTAATTGCTTTTGCATTATTTGGCAATCGTTTTGGAATATGCAATTAATTGCTTTTTTCTGATTTACCGATTGCGATGAAATGTGCAATTAATTGCATTATCGTTCTGGGGGTTATTTGAGTTTAGAATCGGGTGCGGTTTTTCTGTTTGAGTGTATCAATGACCTCTTGTACATCATCTTTGTCTATGATGTCACTAACACACTTAACACGCCCACAAAAGGCGATTTTGAAGTACCTTTATATGTCAGAGCACACTGCTCGCGGACGGAGAAAAGGTGGATAAGTAAAACAGGCATCGCCTTGAATGGTCTTGAATGCCTGGACATTACAACGAGGATGAAACACATGATCAGGTAGAGCATTCCACATTCGTGTGGTTCGTCGCCCATCAGGGTTACTTTTCGTCAAATTACAACAAAAAAGCAACACTTCCGACACATTGTCTCTTATTGGCATAAAGGATGACATGGTTTTAGCACAAAATAAGAATATTGTTTATACAGATTTTCAGAGGGAAATGATGTGCAATATAACTTGAACGTAGATATAAGATGGTCCAAAACGACTTAATACAAAACAAAACTTATTTTTACACCCGATATTAAAAAAACATTCTAGAATTGATCACTCGTATCCCACCCGACAAACAAAGTACGCTTTAGATAATAGTTTCTAATACTGAATTTCAAAATTAATTTTTAAGAAGTGTGATATCCCTTTGTCGCAAGGACAATTGGATCCCGAGAATAATATTTTCTTGTATTTCTATTGAACAGGCAGGGTGAACGATAAACAACAAAACGGATTGCTGTTTAAATTAAGGATAAAAACTTTATTGGTATACACTACGTATTGGACACACGTCCGAACGGCACGAAAGCTGGATGCTAAGAAGAAGGAAGTGAAAGTTGACAAATGTGAGTTTGGCGTTTCTTGGTGTGGATGACAGTTGTGTGCCTTAAGGGCCTGAATGCAATAAGAAGAGTGAGTGTTTTCATGAGTGTGATAGTTTACAATTTGAATACAATTTTTTAATTTGTTTAACACTCCCACTCAAAAGTTAACTTCAAATTGATTTCGCAGTTACGATGTTTTCTGACTGTGTTGTGAGTTGCGTGATAAAATATTGTTTGAGTTGTTGTGTGTGGTGACGTTTTAGTTCCTCTAGTGGAGTTTTTGTAGACCCTTGGCATCTTGTATGTTGTGCATCCTTCTTTGTTCCTCGAAAAATGCTCTCGTCAGGAGTTTGGTCATCAAATCTGCTTGCTGGTTTTTGGAGGCGACATGCTCTAAAGCAAAGATTTTGTTCTCGAAACTGTCGCGTATGAAGTGATATTTCACGTCAATATGTTTGCTCCTTTTGTGGAACTCGGGGTTTTTGATGAGCTTGATGGCGCTCATGTTGTCGATGAGGAGGGTGCTCTCCAGATCTTGGCACAGGTTGAGGTCCTCGATGAGTCTCTTCATTCAGGTGACGTCCTTCACAGCTTGAGTTGCAGCGACATATTCTGCCTCAGTGGTAGAAAGTGCCACCATCTTCTGCTTGCTGGAACTCCATAACACGGTTGACTCTCCAAACCTCAGAACAACGCCAGACGTTGATTTTCGGTTATCGACATCTCCCGCATAGTCTGCGTCGCTGTAGGCATGGAGTTTGTTTGTCTGCTCGGCTGGAAAATAAAGACCATACCCACTTGTACCTTTCAGGTACTTGAGTATCCTCTTCACCGCACTCCAGTGGATTTTCTTCGGGTTCTCAAGATGCTGGCTGGCACTATTGACTGCAAAGGTGATGTCTGGTTGGCTACCTACGGAGAGATAAATTATTAGTTCCTCAATCATTTTCCCATCTTTTGCAGCAATCAATCCGTCGTCGATGTGAATTGCCAGCATCAACTAATTCTCAGGATCTCCGTTGGTGAAGACACAGTAATCAGCTCTGGTTGGACGTAGTCCAGCTTTGTCCAGGAACTTCGTGAGGTGTTTGTACCAGCATCTCGACGCCTGCTTGAGCCCATACAAACTTCGGATGAGTTTGCACACTCGGCTGGTACCATCTTTATAACCTTTTGGCTCCTTCATGTAGATGACTTCTTCCAGCTTTCCATAGAGAAAAGCTGTTTTAACGTCGAACTGTTTGAGGGAAAGATTTTGGGAGGCTGCAAAGGATAGAATGAGGCGAATGGAATCAAATCGGGATACGGGACTAAAAGTCTCATTATAATCGACACCAGGAGTTTGACTGAAGCCTCTGGCAACAAGCCTGGCCTTGTATCGTTGGATGCTACCATCGGGGAATTATTTCACCTTGTAACACCATCGATTGTCGATCACCTTCTGATCTGGTGGTGGTTCCTCCAGAAACCAAGTGTGATTCCTCCGCAGCGAATTGATCTCCTCATCCATGGCTGCTTTCCATTTTTCAGAGTCCTCGGATTTGATGGCGTCATCGTAGCTTTCAGGATCAATTTGGCCAGTCACTGAAATCAAAACAGAAGGATACCGAACCGGTTGGCGAATTTGGTTCCTGTTTCTCAGGTTGTAGTTTTGCAGTGGTACAGGTTCTTCGATTGGCTCTTCATCATCCGTTAGCACATATAAGGGTTCTTCAGCTTCGCTTCCAGAATGTTCACCACCGTTCACCAAGTTCACGATCTCTGGCTCCTCGTCAATTTCAGCAACTCGAGGAACACTCAAGGTCATTGTTGCTGGCTCATTGCGTGACTTGTCTGCTGAAAATCTTCTCAAGTTCATTGTTGCTGTCTCATTGCTCGACTTGTCTGCTGAAAATCTTTGTCCAGTGAATTTCACATCTCGTAAGATGTTTACCTTGTTTTCAGTAGGAAACCAGACTCGATACCCTTTCATCGTTTCGTCGTAACCTACAAATATGCCCTTTTTGGCTTTGACATCCCATTTCTTTCTCTTTTCCTTGGGGATGTGAACGAAAACTTCCTCACTAAAAGACCTGAGTGAGGCAAGGTCTGGTTTCTTTCCCAGCCAGAGGTCGCAAGGTGTTGCTCCATTTTTGCTGCTGGTTCCAGTCCTGTTCAAGGCGTAGGCTGCGTAGAGGGTTGCCTCTGCCCATAGCTTCTTTGGGAATTCTCCTGCATGAAGAATAGTCCTGGCCGACCCAATAATTGTCCTGTTCTCGCGTTCTGCTGACCCGTTTTGCTCTGGTGTGTAGGGAACCGTTGTTTGGTGTATCACACCGAGATCACTGGTGATTTTCTCCACGTCCCTTTTGGCAAATTCTAAACCGTTGTCAGTCCTGATGACCTTGATGCCTTTGTCCATGTGTTTTTCTGCTTGGAGAAGGAATTTCTTCAGACACTGGGCTGTCTCCGACTTCGCCTTGATGAAAAACAAAGTTCTCCAGTGGCTGAAGTCGTCTTTGATCAGCAAGAAATAACGAGCGCCTCCTATTGATGTGTCAGGCATTGGGCCGCACAGATCAGCATGAACAAGCTCACCAACTCGTTCGGTTTTTGAGGTACTTTTTGGAAAAGAGAGCCGGTGCATCTTGCCGAGGGTACAGTCGTCACATTTGACTTTGTCGTCCGTAAAGAGTAAGTTCATCCTCCTCAAAATCTTTCTAACCTGCTCGAAATTCTGATGAGCTAACCTTTTGTGCCAGGTGAGGAGTGTTTCTTGTTTGACGACGACATTGGCCTGGTGCTCATTTGCCACGATTCTAAATTTCAATCAAAGTTGATCAGATCTTTCTCCCATTTCCATTTCCATCATTCAATAGATGGCAAGTCCTGCTGTCTGATTTTTGAGACATGCCTTTGTCGAGGGCTGCTCCTAGGGAGAAAAGATTGAAGCCTAGATCTGGAACATAGAGGACGTTACTCAGGTATTTCAGCTTCCAGATTTTTCCGTCGAAAACTTCGACCTCGATGTCTCCAGATCCCTCAGCTGCGATTGTTTTGCCATCACCAACTCGAACAGATTTTGGCTGCTGAAAATGGACGAAATTTGAAAACCATTCGCGCCGATGAGACATGTGGTCCGTAGCACCAGAGTCGAGGTACCAGATGTTGGAACAATCCAGGTTGTCCGCACCGAGACTCAAAGCACTGATCAGCGCGTCGTTTTTCCTGTATGAGTGGCCCTCCTTTTCTGCCTTTCTCTCATTGGCAGCTTTTCTCTTGAAACAGTCTTGCTTCCAGTGGCCCGGCTTCTTGCAATAATGACAGGATTTTGAGGATTTCTGCTCGAAGTTCTTTTGTGGTGATTTCCCAACTATAAATGCCACGTTGTCGCTTGCATTTGCAGGCTCTAGCCTGGATTCTTCGACTGAGAGTCTGGAAATAAGGTTGGTAAGATTTCTCTCGTCGGGCTGTGTTGATTCCCATGCACTGATGAAATGTTTGAAGGTGGAGGGAAGAGTCATTAAAATGTTTGTGATTATCTGCTTATCAGAAATTTTCTGACCCATAACTTTCAACCGATGTGCAAGGTTTTCCAACTTGGCAACGTGTGTAACAATGTTGTGAGCTGGGTCTTTCTGAACACTGTTGAAGTAGCATGTGAATGCTGGTCGCCGACTTTTGTTCATAAACAGATGAAAGTTTGTCCAACATTTCCTTGGAAGTCGTGCAGTTGATGATGTGAAGTATCGGTTCCTCGTCGACTGATATGGCGATAGTACGTTGTCCAAAAGTGTCCAGTTTTGTCCACGAGGCACGTGCTGTTCGATGAGCTTCGGTTATATTTTCCTCTGGAAATTCCTTTTCTCCGCTGACGATGTCCCATGCTCCACTAGAGAGTAGAATGATGCGTACCTAGAACTTCCACGTACTCCAGTTCTCAATGCCTTTGAGTTTGGTTATCCTTATTGGTTCGTTCTCCACCGTGGTGTTGTAAAATTTCACAGTTGCACGAGGGCGGACTTACAACACGAGATTTTAAACGAAAAGAATTTAAACAGCCCAAAATATTTATCGTTCCGCGAACTTTGGGCCCATAACCTATTGAACAAGCAGGGTGAACGATAAACAACAAAACGGATTGCTGTTTAAATTAAGCATAAAAACTTTATTGGTATACACTACGTATTGGACACACGTCCGAATGGCACGAAAGCTGGATGCTAAGAAGAAGGAAGTGAAAGTTGACAAATGTGAGTTTGGCGTTTCTTGGTGTGGATGACAGTTGTGTGCCTTAAGGGCCTGAATGCAATGAGAAGAGTGAGTGTTTTCATTTTTTAATTTGTTTAACAGTTTTTCTTACAAAAAACTGTTCACATAAAAGAATGACACTAAATTGGAGTAAACAATTTTGGTTAAGAAATATAGGTAGCAATATTTTGCAAAGAATTTTGAATCCTTGGTTCGGGGTTAAAGATGTTTTAATAAAGGTGATAACAAATTGTTAGGTTGCAGCTGATGGTAATGTGGAACATCGTTGAAAATTGTTGCACTTTATGTTTTTTGAACGCGATCCCAAGGGAAGTGGTACGGAGTTTAAGAAGGAAACCAGATGGTACGCGGGCAGCCATGTTCCGCTTACCAGGACAAAAGGCTAGCATGTTGCTCTGGCTATAGGTTTCCTACGGGTTGGATGGGTGAGATGCAGGCTTCGAGAACACATCACACCCACATGATGTTTCAGATGTTGGCAATACGATCATGTGGCGAAATCCTGTCAATCCGAGGCAGATCGTTCGGAAAACTGTTTGAAATGTGGTAGAAAGGGCCACAAAGCAATGGGATATAAAGCACAACCCAAATGCATGTTCTGCGAATCAGGATGCGAAGGCGGTAACCACCACTCAACAGGGAGTTACAAATGCCGAGCATTTAAAAACGCGATGTCCAATCTTCTGAATAAAAATGAACAGGTTTAAGTGCATTCAAATTAACTTAAACCCAGCTGCACAAAATCTCCTTCCCCAAACGGTTAAAGAATATGGTGTGGACGTGGTACTCGGAATGTCAACTTTGCCGTTCATTGTGCAGGAAAATATGGTTTTGAATATCTCTGTTTTCGGTGTCTAGGTTAGAATGAATGGATTCATTCACTCTGTGCACTGGCACGAAACAGGCGCTAATTGAGTTCGCTTTCTCTTGTGGATCCTCGATTACTATTAGTTTTTCGTTGGAGTTGATGTATTCTGGGGTGAGCCCTGCGTTCACCAGTATTTGACAGTTCTCGAGTGTCCTCGAGTTTCGAAGGCAGGGAATGTCATTATGACCTTTTCTTCTAAATACTTTATTTATTTGCGGAAACATATTCCTACCACTGGTTTTAATGGAGAGAATTTTGTGTTTCCATTCTTCATTAATTACTGATCTGTAGTTGGCACGGATCACCTTTTGAACGTTTTTAATCAATGACTTTAATTGTCTTTATTTCCTGGCTATAAGGATCGCTGAACTGTCTGTAGAGCAGTTTTACCTGGGAGAGCAGAGCGCTTTTTTGTCTATACAGGGTATCAATAGTTGAGTTTCTGTATCTATTAAAATGCTCCTCCAAGTGAGCCGCTTTTGGAATGGAACGGTATATTGTTTTGATGACAAAGTTGTCCATCGTTGAGAGATAATGGTATATTTCTTCATTTCGAAGGTTTCTATTAGTCGGAGAATCTACGCCATTGGAGCGTAGTTCTCCTTTTATTGTGCGAGCAAAGCGCGACCAATGTGCTTTTCGGAAACGAACGAATGTATCTGGTCGTACTGCTCAAGTATTGCGTGTTCGTTTGGAACATGTAATACGGCGCCGAGGCCGTAATGGTCACTATCATACCCGATTGTGCGAAGGCAATTTTGAGTATTTAGGTCCTTGTTTAATAACTGTAATCTTCCGTCCATCATAAGTAAGTCCAGAAAAGAGCTTCCTCTTGGATAAGATGGTGTACTTGTTGCATTTGTTTGCCACCAGTTGAATAGTGCATTAGTTCTTGTGTTCGGTGTGATATCACTCCAAGCGCTGTGTTTGGAGCTGAAATCTGCTGCCAGAACAAAATAATTGTTTTCCGACTCTAACTTGAGATTACGAATGAGGGTATCCAGTTCACTGATAAATTACGTACAGTGAAGAGCTTCAAGTGCATACACGAAACCACGTATAGATGCTTTTTCAAATGTATATCTATAATGGAAGCTTCCAGCAACTGAAATTTGTGCACATCTGTGCTGTAAACGACTTTGTATTGAAGGCCTTTCTTAATTAAGACAGCAACTCCATCTCCTTGTGTGACGTGTGGACGATCTCGTCTAATGACTTTATAGTTTTTATAGCCCAATTTGTGCCTCTGGTTTAGTTTGGTTTCGCTAGCTAGAAGCACATCGGGGCATTCGGCTTCCAGCAGGTTACCGATTAGTGAATTCACATTCACAGCAATAATTTTTAGTGTTAAATTAGTTAGACAGTTCATCATTTGTGGTATGTTGGGTTGTCTGAGAACAAGGACGAATAAATAATATCTATTCGGGCCGCTTGTTCAGTCAGTTTTTTTTCAAATCCAGCAATCTGTCCTTGTATAACTAACAGGATTGCTCTTATGTCTGAATTTGCCTCTGGATCGGGGGAGTAGTGTGGATTGGCGGGTTGTTGGCCAGTGACGTCATCAGTGACGCCATCCTGAAAGCTCGCCCGTGGAGGGCTTTGAATTGTGTTTTATTTTAGAGTATACTTTTAGGGTGCTGAAAGTTCTCCTGTGGGAGCTTTGAATTGTGTTTTATTTTAGATCATACTCTTAGGAGTACTGAAGGCTCTCTTGTGAGGGCTTTGAATTGTGTATAGGTAGTTAGAGATTATGGTGTATAGGTAGATAGGGATTATCGAGTATAGATAGTTAGGAATTATGGAGTATAGGTAGTTAGGAATTATGGGGTATAGGTAGTTAGGAATTACGGAGTATAGATAGTTAGGAATTATGGAGTATAGGTAGTTTGAGATTATGGGGTATAATTTTATTGAAAAATTCCTTGCCATCGTCAGTTTGTAGATTTTTGCTATTCGATAGGAAGTGCTAAAAATTGATTTCATAGCCTCTCTAACGGATGATGCAGTTTTATTCTTCAAAGGAACTGCCCACGCATACTTTGAAAAAGTATCGATTACAGTTAGTAAAAAGTTGTGTCCATTGTTTTCGTTGCTATAATGTATCATTTCTACCAAATCCACTTGCCATGTGTCATCAAACCCCTTAATTATAACTCGACGTCTGATAAAAAGTCTTCGTACAGGTTTATGCAATTCCTCAACATTTCGTTTACTCATCGTACACAATAATGAATAAAGAAAAAAGCAAAACTTGTTTTCTTTTATAATTTATTATTTTTTTTATTTTCGCACAGATACAACTACAGATTTTTTATTTTATTAACCTTTCATACAGCAACATCAGTTTGTTAATTCTAATCATTTTATGTTCATTCATAAAGCAAGCGCAAGTATCTGGTTCAGTTTTGCAAAGATTTTCCTTAAAATGGCACGTGTTGCAGGATAAGTTCCTTAAAAATGAAACGTAATCTAGTTCTCATTGTAATGTTCATCAAGTAGAATATGTTGATTGGTTTTTAAAAATTTTAAAATCTCATTAAGAATCGCAGTAGTATTTATATTGGACATGTTTTCAAATCGAATCACAAATGCGTACTAGTAAATGCGTACTCGTTTTTTTTATGAAATACTAATAAAGTATTTATTCGGTTCACCGCCCTTTCAATCCTATGACACGAGCAAGTATCGTGACCCGCTTTACAGGTATTGGAAGACCAAGAGCAGTTGGTGTAACGGCATCCGTGAATAGTCTCGATGGAAGGCACGTTTTCAAACTTTCTTAGAAATGCAATACATTTTAAAATATCTTTGTAATGTTCCACAAGTATAGTGTGTTGATTGTTTAGTAAAAAATTTAAAATTTCATCCGAGATTAAAGACGACATGGTTTCAAATTGAATTTTTAATGCTTACTAGTGTAGCAATTCTTAAATTCGAGGATCATTCTTTGTTTTATGATTATATTCTATAGTGGGTTCTTCGAGTTTTTATCATTGGAAATAGTTTTTAAACGTTCTCAATAATTCAATTGTATTAAAATTTCTATTTCAGTTTTTCATCCATGACACGAAGATAATTTTTTAATAGTTCATCAACATACTTTTTTTTTTTGTAACATCATCAGCATCAGATGGTTCTTTGATATTCTTCAAAGCCTTATGATCACCATCAAAGTAACCATTTAAATGTAGTTTTAAGGTTTTTGCATTGATTGTCTCTGTAAGAGTGTTGAAATTACTGTCAACATATTGTTGAAGTGTATATATGGATTTATTTTGAAAATCTATGCTATCGTCTATGTAGCCTTTGTTGACTTTGTTGACTATGTAGCTTTAGGTTTTCCGACATTTTCAAACATTTTCCTTCCATATCAAAATCGCCAATAGGCAATAGTTTAAATCCTTCTCTAGGTGGTCCTTGAGCTCCAATTGTTGAAATATGAGAGCGCTTGAAGCTCCTTCCGAACTTGTGAACACTCATCTTGCTTATAATTATTTGCTTGCCAAGGACTGATGTTAATATATAATATTTGCTTCGCGAAGTTCTTCAACAATTGAGTTTATTTCATTTTGGAGATTATTATTGCCCGCTCTTTGAGATGCAATTAAAAGTCTTAGTCTATCAATGAGCTCATTGAAGTTATCCCAATAGATATAATCAACAGGATTATTAGAGTATGAATTATCGTTGTATGCTTTTCCAAATTTCTTCTACATTTGAAGTAAAGGTTGAATAATATGCTTATATTTGTGTCCTCTATCACCTTTAACTTGTGAGGTACTAACGTGGTTTTTCAAGTGTGCTTTTGTTTTTTTGTAAAATCTTAAAATATTGATCCAATTCTTCATTGACGTATCGATCTTTTCTAGGAATTTTCCGAAAAGTTAATTCATAAAGACCATCTGTTCCACGGAAGATTTCACCATCAATGACGAAATCCTTT
Organism: Microdon myrmicae; assembly: GCA_963931805.1. Taxonomy (NCBI): domain Eukaryota; kingdom Metazoa; phylum Arthropoda; class Insecta; order Diptera; family Syrphidae; genus Microdon; species Microdon myrmicae. The sequence continues at coordinate 109,631,132 of OZ007501.1, forward strand.
TGTTCATTAATTACAAAACTTGATGTACCTAATTTCGTTGAATTTGACTGTACATCGAAATACGGACCATAGATCTTGTCACGACTCCAATCTGATGGTGAAGCTCGGCTAGATTGTGTACTTTGTTTAAGACCATCGGAGTTACCATGTGTTCTAAATGAAAGATCTTTGCCAGGTGGTTGAATGGTGGATGATTCTGGAGATGAAAATTCATCTTTTTCTTCTGGAGAGCTTTGGAATTGAAATCGTCGTCGTTGTCGTTGATACCTTACTTTCTCAATTATATCGGTATCGGCAGCAGCAATATTACCACTTTTAACATTTTTCACGAGTTCTTTTCAGGGTTCGACTATAGGGTTAGAAGTATTTTCAAATTCCATTTCCTTCATAGTTTTTCCAGCTTTGAGAAACATATTTTCTTTTCAAAGCTTTTTTAGTTAGTATGAGATCCTTAAGTGAATTTTCCTTAAATTCCATATTTGTGTAAAACAGGGCAGTTCCGAACAGGGTGGTTCCAAACAGGGCGGTTAAAAAAACAGGGGGCTGTTCTGATGTTATCATATAAATAGTTGCTTAATGACTGATCAGCTTGATACAGATACAATTTCTTTAAAAGATTTATTATACCGCCCTTTATCTATACTAGATTCTTTATTAATAACCAAGAACCTATATGCATCTTTCCAACATTGTGTGCACAATTCTCTGAATCGATTGAATGTCATATCAAAATATATATGATCATTGTATATGTGCTTCAGATTAAGTTCGTCTTGTTTAAATATAACTATATAGTTTGCATTGTCCCGAATCAAATGTTTTGGTATATGCATATACGATTGACACAAGTAGAAACTATCCACATCGTTATGTCGTCCCATGCAGAAATATTCTCGAATGTTGTTTTGTTTATCACATGCAACATCATCAAATATAAATACTGAATTTCGTTTTGCTTCAGATGGTGCAATAATTTCACAATTATTTGAAAATTCATTGTACTCCATACCCTTTATCGACTTTCTTAGCCTTCTCAAGTATGTATGTATACTTTGGTTGATGCAAAGACTTTGAGTATATGTAAAGGTTTTCGAATTTTAAACCATTGGGATCGAGAATAACGCTCAGCATGACATTCGCTTTTTCACCGTTTGTTGGTCCGACAATTATTCCTTGAACACTATTTGGGAAAAATGCTCCATGTTTCCTATGTTCTTTAATTGTAGTATTAAAATTTTTAACTTTAATAATATTTTGTTGTTTTATGAATCGCATTTTACTACTGAATGAAATTAATCAATATAAAAGACAACGTTTTATAGGCAAACATTTCATAATTGATAAGCACATGTAATAATAAAGTGCTAGTAGTATGAATCGGGGGATTCTGGGCCAGGAAGTGGCGTCTTCCTAGGGATTTCCTGTGATCCCAAAGGGGCTTCCTTGTGACGTCATACTGGGAAATCCCCAGAATGATGTTATCACCATAGACCCTTGGCCCTTGGTCATTGAACTTTGACCTTGACCCTTGACCTTTGACCTTTGGCCCCTGCCGAGGGGGGTTCCCGGTGACGTCACGGGGCTTGACCTTGACCCCGTTACCTGGGTCAAGGTCAAGGGTCATGGTCAAGGGTCCTTGACCCCTACCTGGGTCAAGGTCAAGGGTCCTTGACCCCTACCTGGGTCAAGGTCAAGGGTCATGGTCAAGGGTCCTGTTGTTGATGGTGAAATTGTTGCTGTTGGCCGACTTTTGGCTTTGGCTTTTGTAGTTGTTGCGGGTTTTGTTCTTGTTCGAGCGCCGCTATTTTTTTCTTTCGGCGTCCCTCTTGTAGTCGGGCTCTTGCCATCGCAAGTTTCGCCTCCAATTCACTTATCTCTTCCTCTTCATCCTCAGATTCTGACGATGCAAGAGAAGCGAATGAATTATTTGCCCATATATAAAGTTGGAGGGGGAGGAGAGCTCACTGTCGTCTTCCAATTGTTGGTCTATTTTCTCCATTGTCAATTTCGGGGTTTTACACAATGGAGTTTTTCGGAGGCCCTTTTCGTTTGTGTGTTGTCACGTTTTTATCGAAGTGTTATCTTTTTATTGTTTTTATTTTTATTGTCTCGAACACTTTTTGAAAAGGTGAACGCTGTGGGAGCTGTCTTTCAGGAAATGTACAAGGTGAACAACAAAAGTTGTACTCCTAAAAGTATGCCCCAAAATAAAGCACAATTCAAAGATCCCACAAGGGGGCTTTCCGCACTCTTAAAAGTATGCCCTAAAATAAAACACAATTCAAAGCTCCCGCGGGAGACCTTGCGGCACTCCTAAAAGTATGCTCTAAAATAAAACACAATCCAAAGCTCTCACGGGAGAGCTTTCAGGATGATGTCACTGGCCCAGAACTTGCTAATACATACTACTACCGGGGACTTTTATGACGTTCCGTGAAAGTTCCGCCGGCGTTGTATTAATTGCATTACTAGCGATTTGAGAAAATGATATGCTAGGTGCGGAAGATTTTGTGACATTACTTCCCTGTGCCGCGAAGTTTGAGTTTAATGGACTACCGGCAATTTGAGCGAATGAGACACTAGGTGCAACGAAGTTATTGTAAGAACGAATATTCATTGGTTTCTCTTCTTCAAGTTGTTTTTTTTTTAATTCCAACTTGGCTTTTAGTTGTTGGAATTTCGAACAACCCCTTAAGTTGGCCGGGTGAACTGTATTTTTGCACAGGACGCAAGATAGTTTGCCCCTATCCTAAACCTGTTCCTTACCTAATGGGCATTCTCCTACGGTATGATTGTTTTGGCACTTTATACATCTAAGTAGTGGGAATAGGCCGGTTCCACGCCAATTTTTTTGCGGGTTCTAACCCAATGACGCCATCAGCGAGTAATGATATCTTGAAAACTCTCTTGCGAGCTTTGGTGCGTGTGGATGTGTGCGTGTGTATGGGCGTGCGTGCGTGTTTTACTTGTTAAATTTGAAAAATATGGTTTTATCTGTATTGCATTTAGCCGTTAAAATTGAAAATGCTGTTTATGCACATGAGAATTGGATGTTAAAATTGAAAATACTGTTGAAATCGTTGCAGATTGGATTGTCTATCAAGGGGCTTTGTTATATTAATTGGAAATATGTTATTAATTACGTATGCATGGGTATATATTGCAGCATACTTTTGGATGTGCAACTAGAACAAAATAACCCAAGTATCATATGTATTAAGGGACCAAATGAGTGAACTCTGCGCTTTAAAACTAATGGGGCATACATTTAGATTTGGAACTAGGACAAAATAACCCAATTGTCATATGTATTAAGGGAGCAAATGAGTGAATTGTGTGCTTTATAACTAATGGAGCATACATATAGACGCGAGTTAATAATTAGTCAATTTACTGGATACTAAGACAATGTATTTATTTTCCAACGACCTACGGTCCTTTATTGGATGATATATCTTGACTTATCTATCCTATATTGTAAACTACCCTGTTACCTGAATTTCATTCATATTTATACCTAAGTCTAAGGTCGACACATCTCGATACTCCCACGGTTGCTTGTGCGGCTTATCTTTGATGTTCCCATGGTTCGTTCTTGTGCGGCTTATCGCTATGTTCCCATGGTTATCTGCAAGTGTAGATATTTCCTTAACTTGGGGTTTGTGTGAATCGTTAACTCGCGCGAGTAAACAAAATAACTCAAATTATGAAGTGTATTGATGCATCAAATGAGTGAATTGTATGATTTATATATATACTGCAGCATATATATAGTTGCGCAACTCGTCAAAATAACTCAAATTATGAAGTGTATCGATATATCAAAGAGTGAATTGGGTGTTTTATATATATATATATATATATATATTGCAGCATACATTTAGTTGCGCAACTAGTCAAAGTAATCAAATGTCTACGTTGTAATCTTTCGACTGAATAGAAACACGTTGATAAATGCGAAGTCAGCAAAAAATCTCTCAATTGGATGCTAAAAATGTTTTTGTTTATTTTAGTTGGATGTGAATGGATGGTTGCGAGAATTCAATTATATTATCTAAATGCGACGTGAGCAAAAAATCTCCCAATTGAAAGTTGAAAATGTTTTGTTTATATTACTTGGATGCGGATGATTGAATGAGAGAATTGTATCCCAACATGAATATGCGAAGTCATCATAAAACCTTCTAATCGGAAGTTGAAAATGTTTTTGTTTATTTTAGTGGGGTGTGAATGGATGAATGATAGAATTTTATCTCAGTATGAATATGCGAAGTCAGCAAAAAAAAATAATTCAAATTAACAAGTGTGTTGATGAGCCATTGAGTGATTATGTGAATTTCATCATTTTGTGTAATTGTCGCGTCAGCAAAAAATAATTCAAATTAGTATGAGTATTAGTGAGTCATCGAGTGATTGTGTGTGAATGGATGAGGCTGTGTGAATGAGTGAGATAGCATTGTTTAGCTGCGGTGGTATATAAACGAGTTGTGTTCAGCACACTTCATCATTGGCCCCAAAAATGAATTTCATCAAACATGTGACCCACATTCTCCAAAGGGGCCTCGGTCGGTCTAAGCAACTGCACAACATCTTGAAGTGGGGGAACAAAGTTGACACCAAAGTTAAGCTTCTCTGCTATAAGCAGCTAATCCGATCTGGAATATCGTACGCCTTTCCCATATGGTCCTGCATATCTTCGGCCCAAATGAAAAGACTTCGGGTTTTCGAAAGGAAACTCCTCAGAAGATGCACCAATCATTCTAGAAGGCCTGACGGTCGTCATTACCCCAACTCTCACCTATACGAAGGCGCCTCCATTACCCCTATCGACGAGTTCTTGCTTCAATTAGCATATAAGTACCTCGAAAACATTCAGAACAGCGAGAACCTACTTGTACGGGACTCTTGCGTTCTTGACCCTTCTCTCTCTCGATCTCTTCGGATCAAACCCCCACAATTTCTTCTTCAGTACAAAACTGAAGAAAGCACCCTTCCCAACAACATTCCCCTCTATAATAGAGGATTCCTGGACCCATCCCATAGGGTCTACTATTAACGAACCACACACACGAACGCACAGTACAAGACGGCACAAACACAAACACACACACCGACCAAAGCGCAGATTACCAGACGCCAAAGACGTGATCTGCGTTCACTACCGCACCCAAGACCTACCGGTCTTGTACGATTTCTTTCCCACCATCCCTCTATAAAAGTAGTTAGAGAACACCTGGACTAACACTGTCCACACTATCCTTGGATACCCCCCCTTTTTTCTTCTCTTTCCAGATGCCGCGAGACCGAGCCCAACATCCTCACGGATGTGGGTGATTCTGGTTATCGCAAGATGACCAGAAGTCAGAGACAAGATGAAGGACACATATGTCCTGTCTCGCTAAATTCGGCCTTCTTGCCACAATTTTTTTTTTTTTTCACACTTCATCATTCAACAGCCAAACTTCAAAGCGGTAAGTTATTATTATTATTAGCTCCCCAATTATTAATATCATTTTTTCAATAACTCATATTTCTTATTTTCACATAATTTAGATATTTAGCAAGAGGACAAACATTTTCATCGCTGGATTTCAATCTCCAATTAGAAAAAAGGTAAGTTATCATATTTTTAATTATTAATACCATATATAGATATTCCCAAAATAAAAAAGAAGACTTCATCACAGAATATTCGACGAAGGACTAACACAAATTTGAGCAAAAAAAACAAAAAATCATCATCTAACGGTAAGTTATCTTATATATTAATTATTTTTCATTTTGGAATCTTAAAAAAACAGATGTAACATTAACGCGGTGCTTGTGTTTAGAGAGTGTAATAGTATCGAGCCTGAATAACCTCGGTGTTTGTGTTTGCTTCACAAATTATTTAATTTGCGATTTATTTCTTCAAATGTTGTGCGTAATATTCGAGGAAATTTTTATATATCAATAACGTGGCGTGTACTGTTTAGAGAGTGTAATAGTATCGAGTCGAATAATCTCGTTGTTTGTGCTTGCGTCATAAATTATTTATTTGGTGTTTTATTTCTTCAAATGTTGTGCGTAATATTCAACGATTTTTTTTTACATAACAATAGTGTTTAGAGAGTGTAATAGTATCGAGTCGAATAATCTCGTTGTTTGTGCATTCGTCATAAATTATTTATTTTGCGATTTATTTCTTCAATGTTTTTTAATATTCGTTGGATTTTGCATGTCATCATGGCGGATGCTTTTTGAAAACCTAAATTGGGCTTAATTGGTGTGAAATTTTTCCTATAAAAGGATATGTGGAATTGTGTATAGATTTAATTCGTTTTTTTCGTTCAGCGCTCATTGTCCAGTCTCTGTTTTCACAAACTTACACAGTTTTAAAGGACGAATATTCAACGCAAAAAAAAATAAATAAATAAATAAAAAAAAAAAAAAAAAATTAAAAAAAAAAATAAAAATAAAAAAAATAAAAAAATTATTCTTAGAGTACGAAGTCACAAGTGGTTGGGAGGATTTGGAGAGACATTTTTAGGGTGTTTTTTGAGTGATGTTTTTATCTTATATATATATCCAACATTTATGAGATATAATAGATACAGTCAGGTCGATTTCGCTAGACGCGAGATAGGAGAACAGGTGGGGGGTTACGAAGGAGATGGATAAACTACATTACAGGGATTAATGTGCGGCGATTAATGAAATCATAGGCTTAAGGATGAGGTTCACACATACAGAGACCCAAGAAAAAAAAATCTGCGTTTCATTTTTTACTATTCGCCTCGACTAAGGTTGTTTAAAGAACCTTTTGCTTATGTTTTACTTATGTAAGTGGTGTCCCCTCCGCCACACCCGCCCATATCTAGATATAATAAAATATCAAAAACAAAGCGATAGAATTAACAATACATTTTTCATTACTTTTTAGAAATATGGCTGCTAACGCGACCAACAACAACAACAACAACCACAATAATAAATAAATAAAATAATAATAATAACAGCGATAATAATATAAGAAATAAAATGGGGCAAGTGTTGGGCGAGGGGCAACAACAGCAGACACGAGCTTCTTCATATTTTACTTTGCCCAAACAAATAGCAAACAAACGCGCGTGCATCAATGTTCAAAACAAAGATGAATATTGTTTTAAATGGGCCATTTTATCAGCTTTCACTAATGATACACACCATGCTGATAGACCCTCGCACTATAAAATTCCCAACATAGCAAGCGAAACAATAGAATACGAGAATGAAATACTATCGTTCAAAAATATGCAATTTTCTCTGGCGATCAAAGATACACACATTTTCGAAGCCAATAACCCAACCATCAGCATAAATATTTTTGGCTATGAGATTAATAATAGAGGGGAATGTAAAATAATTGGCCCCGTTATCATACCCGCGGAGAAAAGAGGAAACATATTAACATGCTTTATTGCGAAAGCCGCGATGGTGATAAAACGCATTATGTATGCGTCAAAAACATCTCGCGTTTGTTGGGAGCTCAGATAACCAAACATAAAGATCGAATACATCTATGCAACGGCTGCTTGCTGCGATTCGCCACAGAATCCGAACTGCAAAAACACAAGAGTGAATGCGGCAAACTCGTAACAGTTATGCTCAACGAAAATAATAAAATAGTTAAATTTACGAAGCATAACAGAAAACTAAAAGTTCCATTTGTGGTGTATGCAGATTTTGAGTCAATTCTGCGTCCCGTGACCCACTGTTCACCGAATCCTGAGACTTCGTCCACAACGGATGTGCAACAACATCTATCCTGTGCATTTTCATATTTCATAAAATGCTCCTTCGACGATGATTTCAACAAGCACCGCACATTTGTTGGTAATTAAAAAAAAATTTTTTAAATAAGAAAAAATCAAAAACTAAAAATAAACATTTTCCTTTTTTGCAGGAGAAAACTCTCCATCGGAATTCGTTAAGATGCTAGCCGACGATTTAACACATCTTCACACGGAAATTATTGGACGACCAAAACCAATGATTCTATTAACGCAGCGCCAGAAGCATCATCAAAACACCTCCCCAATATGTAGTATCTGCAAAGGTAGATTTAGCGAATTAGATGTAAGAGTCAAGGATCATTGTCACTTCACTGGTGTCTATAGGGGACCAGCCCATTCGCAATGTAATTTAGATTTTCGCGTTCCGAAATTTTTCCCAGTCTTTTTCCATAATTTGTCAGGTTATGATTCGCATCTATTCATGAAAATCTGACTTGTATTAAGGGGGATATAAATGTAATTCCGCTAAATAAGGAAAATTATATATCGATTTCCAAACAACGTGTATATTTAGACGAACATAATTCATTCGAAATTATGTTCGAAAACTTGGGGTTGCGACTTCGGGAGAGAGAAGTGGAGAATGGTTTCACATCAGTAAATTTTAAACTGTCAGTTTCGACAGTTTGTAGTTCCGAGAGGAGTTCTTCGGAGGAAAAAGAAGGATCAAGTCCTTTAAGTAACCTGGAGATAGTTTTCTCCGATTTAGGTGTGGACGTGAAATACTCACTACTTGCTTTCCTTAAAGCAGATTTAGTTTTATGATAGCCATCTAAACTACAACATAAGAAACTTATTTTATTATTATTTCAATTTTTCGTTTTAAAAGGTGTGCATGTTAACTTAACCAATTTAATTAAGTCTTTAGCTTTCATAAAGCTGACTATGAAATAGACAGAAATAGACAGAGTACAAAAGGTACTTCGCTGGCCGAAGTAATTTTTGGAACCTCTGATTAAATTGCGAAAATTATTTTGTCGCCCAGAGGAGCTTTTTCGAACCCAGGGTGGAACAGTCAGCAGGTTATGCTTAATACATTAAATTCCGACCTCAACAAGATATATCAATGGGGATTAGCTAACCGAGTAGAGTTCAATGCCTTGAAAACTCAGTGCTGTTTTCTGTCGTCAAAGGCGAACGCCAAAGTAAATACACTGTCGATGAACGGCACTTGCATCGATGAACCCAAGGAACTATCAATCCTCTGCACTAGAATTAATTCGACTGTTAATTGGAGCGACCACATTTTTGAAGGTGCGAAAAGTGCGCCCAAATGTATGGGGTTCCTTAAGAGATGCAAAAAATATTATACTTTACTCCATCCAACCTGGCCACTATTTACAAGGCGTATATTCGTCCAAAAGCGCGAGTGTTGGGAATTGTGCGTCACTTCATGCAATCTTAGTCACGATGGAGTGCTTCACGGGACAACAGCGTGGTTTTTTGTGTAAAACAACCAAAGCAACGATTCCTATACGTTACACGTTATCGTACGACGCCTATTTAGAATTGAATACGGATTACGCCTTGTAACTGAGTATCCAAATGTTAATTTAATGAAAGCTTGGGTAAAGAAGTTCGAGCAAACTGGATCGACAACGAATATTAAACAAACAGGGTGGCCACATTCAAGAAGAAGCGATGAGAACATTCGGGTGGTTGAAATTGCCGTAAGGAACGATCAAAAATCATCCGGTTTTCCAAAGTTTGCGTAGTCTATTGCAGGAGTGCCAACGACGACACGGGGCACATTTTGACAATGTCATTTAAAAAAAAAATTTCAATAAACGTTTATTACGTTAAATAAATGATCAACAAAATAACATTTGTAGTTTTATTTCTATTTATGTTTCAAATGTGCAAAAATGTATGGCCCACCCTATAGTAGCAAAAAAACCGTCTACGGATGATCTACTTACATGATAGATCAGCGGAATTCCGGATCTATCCTGTATAAGCCCTTTCATGTCCAAATCAAGGAACGCCCCTGGTGGAACAAAACCGTTGCGACGCACGTTCTCATAGTACAGGGTATTTGGATAATAAGCCCCGAAAATTAGGTCATTGGACGAGCATATTGCTCTCGCAATATATCCTCTGATTAATTTAATCATAAAATTATCCACCCTATTTATGCAGGCTTCATTATATAAAGTCTTATTTGAATAGTACTTTTTGTATTCCGATTCCGGTGTTCGATATAATCTGAGACAAGTTCTCAGACACTTCCTTTCGAACACCCGAATCTTTTCCATCAAATTTGGACCTATGTTAAACCATACTGGACAGCCATATATGAGCATTGGCCTGATTAGCGTCATGTAGCATATGACTTTTACCCTGCTGTCAAGTTGGCTACTGTGAAATAGCCTCCTTGTCATAGCAAACGTTTTTCTAGCCTTGATCAGAGCAGCCTCTACATGTCTGTTGAAATACAGATATTGGTCTAGCCAGATGCCCAGGTATTTAACTAAACTCTTGGTTTCCAGTTTATCTCCATGCGGTCCCACGATAACTAGCTTTCGCCAGTTTTTCCTTGTGTCGTTCGTGGCTTTATATAATGGGGTTCTAAATAGGATGGCTTCACATTTCTGGAAGTTGATCTTAAGTTTCCAGTTGTCGCAATAGCGCTGCACGTTGTTGAAATCTCGCTGTATTAAACTATTTATGATCTCAACTTTCGGAGCTGTTCTGTAAATTATGAGATCGTCTGCGTACGCAATAGCCTGCGGGGGTGCATCTAATAAGTCGCTAATGTAAATGTTAAAAAGAATCGGAGAGAGTACCGCACGCTGTTGCAAGCCATTCTTGATATTATACGTTTTATTAGAGGTCACATTACCACTTTTGACCACGAACCTCCTGTCCTTTGACATATCGTAAAGTACATATAGTAAAGGCTTATGTATGCCATGTCTGACCAGTTTGTAATACAACCCTTCGATCCAGACGGTATCAAAGGCTTTTCCCAAGTCGATCAGACAGGCACCTGTGCATTGGTTCCTACATTTATTCCATTGTATGTCGGAGACCAGTTTAGCTGCGGCATGTGTGGTTTCATGACCTGCCCTAAAGCCAAACTGGTTGTTTGGAATAATGCTATTGTCGTCTACCCATTTTAGCAGAGCTTTGTTAATGATTTTTTCAAATACTTTACTGATGCTTGGGAGTAAACTTATCGAACGCATGTTCATTGGGTTTGTACAGTCTTTGCCCTTTTTTGCGATGGGCTGAATGATAGCCGTTTTCCAACGCGCGGGATAATATGCATTATTCAACGCGTTGTTAAACAGGACCGTGTACTTATCTATTGCCATTGGGGGCAGGTTCTTGAGTACGATGTTAGGTACTCCATCTATTCCCACTGACTTTTTGCTTCTTAATGAGTCGAAGATACTCTGGATTCCTTCCCTTGTGATTAAAAGGCTATTAGCCTCCCCATTGGCATTAATGTCAATTGACAGATTATCGTCACTGAATTCCGTAAAACCCGGATTCTCCGATTGCCAATGTGAAATTTCATTCCGGAGGTGCAGGTGATTCAGTCGAATTCTGTCCTCCAGGTCATGGTTTCCGTGAATGCTTTCATTCACCTTGTACATTTCCTGAAAGACAGCTCCCACAGCGTTCGCCTTCTCCAAAGGATCTTCGATCACAAAGAGCTCACTATTGAAGATAGCGTTCTCTGTATCTATGCCAATGTTGGTTAGCAGCTGCTTGTTTACATCAGTACGTGGAATTTGGAGACACTGAATCTCGTTTTGATTATTTCTCCTGAATATTTTATTTATTTGTGGGAACATATTCGGGTTATTAGTTTTTATAGCTCGAATTCTGTTGTTCCAATACAAATTTGTTGCTAATCTATAATTAGCTTTAAGTAATTGTTGGAGGTTTTTTAATTGAGATTTCAGTGATATTATCTCCTGGTCTTGTCTGTCTGTAAACTGTCTGTGTAATTGTTTTAATTTCGATAGCAGTCTGCTCTTTTTCTTGTGGAGTGCGTTTATTGTTGCGTTTCTGTATATGTTAATGTGATCTGTAACTGTTGTTTTGGGAATTGTTTTGTCCATTGTTCGTTTTACGGTTTCGTCCATTTGTTGAATGTATTTGTCGATTTCGTCATTTGTCAGGTTTCTGTTTACTGGCAGATTAAAGTCATTCGAACAAAGTTCTCTTGTTAATGATCTGGTGAACCGCGGCCATCGCATTGCCCTGTAGTTATAGGGTTGCGGGATCACGAATTCCTCCAGATCTGCGAGCTCGTTCGGAAGCTCTATTACTGCCGTGAATGCACAGTGGTCGCTGTCGTATTCAATTGTCCGTAAACAGTTTGTGTTTCGTCTGTTGGTGTTAAGTAATCTCAGTCGTGAGTCGATTAGCAAGATATCTAAGAACGATCTACCTCTGGGGAACGATGGATATTTCGTAGCTAGCAGGTCAGTTCTATATTCAATATGACACTGATCTAACCAACCAGCCAACTGATTTCCTCTGGCATTAGATATATAATTTCCCCAATTTCTATGCTTGGCGTTCATATCTCCCCCTAGGATAAAGTAATTTTTGTCCAGGTGCAATTGTAAGCATCGAAAGAGTGTCTCGAGCTCCGCTATAAATAGGTTTTGTTGGTGCTCCTCAGGTGCGTAGACCGCAATCGCATACAAACCCCTTCCTTGCTGAAGGGGTATGCGGACGATACAGGCTTCCAGCACCTGGAACCTGCGCACTTCTCCACTATATATAACTTTATGAGGGATCAAGAAACCTGAGAAACCTGAGCAGAAATTACAAAATTCTTTCAAAGCCCCCCAATCCTTTTACTTGGATCCCTCCTATTCATTCTTCCCATCAACGAATAGACTCCAATATCAGGCACTCCTGAATTTCTCTATACGCGGATGACACTAAACTCTTCAACACGATCCACTCTTATCTCGACTCCCCACTTCTCCAAAAGGATCTTGACAGCTTTGCAACTTGGTGCCAAAACAACTGCCACAAACTAAATATTACCAAATGTCACTCAATCACCTTTTCCCTCCCCGGTACGTTCCTATTTCTTATTCAACCAACAGATATCATCTGTATAATCGATTCATGACCTTGGCATATTATATGATAGAGAGCTTAGCTTCATCCCACATATTGATGACGTTATCCTCAAGGCCAACTCTGTCCCTGGTTGTGTGAAACGGAGGTCGAAAGAATTCTCTAATCCTTACGTTTCCCGCTCGCTATGTATAGCATTTATCCGCCCTCGTCATGAATACGGCATTCAGGTTTGGTCCCCTCACTACTCGTCCCATATTCGCAGAATCGAAAGGGTGCAACGTCGTTTTTTGCGTTTTGCCCTCAGAGGATTGAATTGGGAAATTTCTCTGGTTCTACCCCCATACACATGCCATCTCCACCTAATTAACCTTAACACAATTGAAGAGCGCAGAAATCACCCTCTTCATCCACCGTCTCCTCTCAGGTTCAATTAACTGCCCAAACCTGCTCTCCTCCATCACCTTTTTCACTAACCCCCGAAACCTGCGAAATCTCCATTTCTTATATTTGCCCGCCCACACTTCTTACGGCTCTAACGAACCCATTTCGCGAATGTTGCGATGGGCAAAGTCTCACCCCACTTTCTTTGACTTCAATCTCACCTATCCCGCTCTCAAACATCGTCTCCTTTCCTGCCTGATCAGTAAGTTATTATATAAGATATTTAAGCTAGAATTTAAGCATTTTTTGTCTAGCCTTTAATTTAGAAACTAAGAAGAATATAGAAAGAAAATAAAAAAATGTTTAAAAAATGGAAAAAAAAATGGAAGTAGCAAAAAAACAACAGGGTATTTGCTCAAGATCTCGGCATTGTGAGTAACGCAGAATGACAACTACTCACCAATTGGTGGCACGACCTTCAATCACAACTAGCTTAACGTCATAGTCAACTTACATCATTATAGAGAGCAATTTTTTGGTCGTTTTCTTTTTGATTGAAATCGAATTCTTTTGAATAGGCACGGTGTATTTCCCCTCGAAAGTATCATTAATGTGTATTAGCTAGATAAGTTTTCTTTCTACAATTAAAATCCAAAACAATTCTCCGTTCTATTGTGTCTTGTTTTTCATCAAAGTGTTAGAATTATTTTTTGCTCAAATAAAAACGAAAAAATCCTGCTTTTATTATCTGCAATTCCTGGATGTGTTCTCGCGACATCTACAACGGCTCATACACGCAACCGGTACAATTCTCAACATCAGGTGTGTCTTTAAACAAATTCATCCGGTCATTTCATAGCTCAGAACCACGCAAGGTTATAACAATTTAAACAGTAATTTTACTTACCTTGCAATTATTTTACCACTTAGAGCAAGTCATCCAATCTCCGGGTACCGCAAGCGCTTTTTTGTCGCCCGGAGAAAATTATTTTATAGAACTGAGAGAAATACAAAATTATAATAATAAAAAAAACGATTAGGTATTTTTACTTACCCACAAACCGGGCACGATCCTTCCCGATAAAAATCGACAACACAGTGGCGACTGAAACATTTTGCAGGAGACACAACCCAATCTTGTTCTTTTCACAACAGCAAATTTTCTTTATTCTATGGGAAATTAAAGATATCATACCAAGAAGAATCATATTCATTCTTGCATCAGCTTCAGGTTATCGTCAATTAACCCTTCCGAATAAGTCGTTTAGACTGTCTCAGTTGGCTCCCGCGTAAACACATGTTATTATTTCAGAAGCTTTTTCTTAGACGTTCAGGTAGAGAATAACGAATCAATTGACAGTTAAATACATAAAAATCTTCCACAAGAACAATTTAATTGACTGATGAAATATCTGGATTCCATTGAAGGAGTTGAACAAGGTGTCAAATTATTTTATGATATCAACAATAATAGCATATAACTTTTAATATCGTCATTGAATCCATTTTACGTGCACATCTTATAAAAAACAAAATTTTAGATTGTCAGAGCTTTTATTATTAAACATAACTAACACAACTTCCATTTAAACAAATTCAAGGGAATCAATTGATAACTTCGTCTCTTAATCCGAATTCATGTTTAATGGCAACTCTTCCGGTAAAGTAGATATGGTCGGGGATGGTCGGATAAATGAAGCCAAGTATTTTGGATTAACTGGATCCTTCAGTGGAAAGATATAACTCAATGGCAATGCGACAATCCAAATTAAAATAGCTCCAAACGTTGCGTATAAGTTAAATGATATGTCAAATATGTCAAATGACCTCTCGTCCATAAAACTCGTATGTGGTCTAAATGATTAAAATAAAACAACTCAATATTACTTGTTCAGTGCTTACTATCATTTTTTCGCACATTTGTACAGTAGAATTATTTGCTAATTCAGGACAGCCTTCGGTACTCGCGGGTAGAGGCACATACTTTAAATGTCCAGTTCTAATTTTATGATGAGCTCCAATAACAAGGATTGCCATACTACTCAACGATATTATTAAGGATATCACAGCCGCCTTATGAGAAGTGAAATTCGTTAGTTTATCTATAAATTTCTAATGTTATCACATACCCTCCCATTAACTCTGGGCACTAAAATTCCCAACATAAATAATCCAAACAAAGTTCCATAGGTAGTTCCGCCGATGGTTGCTATAATCTGAACAAATGAAGTAAATCCTTCTACGATATATCCACCAGCCACACCAAGCACTCCTATGCAAAATACAAAAATGTTCATAATAAAATTTGCTTTACTCTCGGAATGTTTGATAAATGGCTTGAGACAGTCAAAGTAGAACACTCCCGCTAAGGCGTGTAGAGATGCTGACAGGGTGCTGAAAAATAAGAAAAAATTGCTCACAGGCAGTCGATATAGCAACTTAGAAGACCCACCTTAGGGTCGCACTACAAATGCAAGAGTTAAATATCCCAGACATTCCTTTCCAGTGGCCAATAACGTCTTGGACGAAAAACGGTATCATCTTGTCAGGTTTCTGTACAACTCTTGTGGCAATCGGATCACAATCACTATACTTAGAATACATGATGATTCCTGTGAAGCATGTTAGCACTACAACAAATAAATGTCCAATTCCATAAAGAACTAATGACCTGCAAATAGCAAACTGAATTAGTTCAAATTTTGTTTTTTAAAAACTCCTTGACTAACCTTCTAGCGTGACTTAAAGACGGAAGAGTCATAACTCTTTGTACACAAACTTGGCTACATCCAACATATCCTACCCACATAGAGACTCCTAAAAAGAAACAATTCCAAAATGTGGTACGTATCCTTGGATCCAGTTCTAAACTGAAATAATAAACAGTTCAAAAGTCTGAACAGCATACAAGTATACTGGCATAACACCTGACATGAAGACGACCGCCCTTTACGGCAGTATCTAAAACATTTCCAATCCCGCCGACATCTATTACTCCCATCACACAAACAGTTACAACCCCAAGGAACATAATACCTGCCTGTAGAACGTCTGTCCAAACAACCGCCTTGATGCCGCCCTAATGAAGCAGGTTTTAAAAGACACGATCGGGAGACTTTTCGAAATACTTAACTTACCAACATTGTGTAGAAGACACACACGAACCAAATAACTCCATTAATGAGGTGAACGTTGATGCCAGTGACTGTATTAATAGATCAGCTTGGTTTTAAATAATAAACACAATAGGTCTTATAAGTACTGCACCTTGAGATAATGCAAGTGATGGAATAAAAGAGAACACAGTTTGGCAAAGAAACACCGTTATCATAAATATTGTTGTTACGACTTGGCGAGTTAATTTATTGAATCTATGCTCCAAGTACTGTAATGAAAAGATAAAACAATCTCTAAAAAAATATGGCGAATATACAGAAAGTTTGAATGTTAATGATCATTAAAAATCAGTTTGGGGAAAAAGAAATCCATTATTTTTAAGACTTTATTCAACATGATTCGCATTGCCCGATTTGAGACAAAGATTCACCATTGTGTGAATCTACTCAGTGACGGACATCACCCCCATCTGCTACCGACTCATAAGGACTGCTCAGTGGAAACATATCCACAGTGACCACCAAGGCATAATATACCAACTCCCTCACTATTACACGGTAACTTCAGCCGACCCACAAACCACTGCCAATCTTTTCGCTTCGTTCTTTTAAAATTTTTCACGGACAACTCTTTTCAGCATACCCCGTCATATTTCAAAGACCTGCCTGAATTGTCCTGAATTGGGCCCTTCATCTCTCAATTCATTCAGCATCACCGCCCTCCGATAAACAGCCTACCCTTCATTCCAATCTACATCTTTTCAGCCACCCCCACACCTTACCGCCCCGCACACATGCCGTTCAGTGTCGCTGTCTCACAAATGTCACATTTCCCACCCCCACATATATATTTGCTTTTCCCCAGCCCCCTACCGACCAGTCCTCTTCTCCTTCCTGGTTTTTTCTCATTTCTTTCTTTTTTTAATTATTTTTGAATTACTACTTTAGATTTTAAGTGAGTCTGTAAGTTATTATATTGATTTATTCTTGGATTAAGCCTAATAAGGGTTCTGCCCTCACTAAACTAAACTAAACTAAACTAAACTAAACTAAACTAAACTAAACTAAACTAAACTAAACTGAATCACCTAATTGAAGAAATATTAAACTTACTTAAAGATGAATTCAGCCCTGGACATTATGGACCTCCGACTGTCCTTTTAAAAAAAAGTGTTCCTATTCTCTTTCTCCCCCGCTCATAAAGATCTTCAGTCTATCCCTTACACAAGGTGTTTTGCCAAGTATTTGAAAATGCTCTTTTGTCACGCCCATACATAAAAAGGGACATAAAAACGATATTAGTAACCACCGTTCCATCGCCAGACTGTCATATATTCCAAAATCTGTTCCAAGGCATTCTTTACAATGCATTATGTTTCCGATTCGAATCCATCAACTGACCCAACCAGTGTGGTTTGCTTACGGGTAGGACGACCACCACCAATTTAGTTAAATTCTCATCCCCCACTCCCGTGCCTTAGAGAATGGCAACGAAGTCGATGTAATGACAACCGATTTCAGCAAAGCCGTCTCTCACAATCCCACCCTCTTTAAGCTATCCACCCCTGGCTTCGGACCCCTACTTATTAAGTGGATTTCTTCCCATCTTAACGATCAAACCGAATGTGTCAGATTTATATACACTCTCTCCAATCCTTTTCTTACCACGTCAGGGGTTCCCCAGGGCAGTCATCTTGGACCCCTCCTATTCATTCTTACTATTAATGATATAGACTCCAGTATCAAGCACTCCTCAATCTCTCTATACGTGGACGCCACTAAACTCTTCAAGACGATCCGCTCTACTCTCAATTCCTGACTCCTCTAAATGGATCTCGACGGCTTTTCAACCTGGTGCCAAAATAACTGCTTCGAGCTAAATATTGCCAAATTTCACACGTGTTCATATTTTCAATGGCTGTTCTATCTTAACTGAAACAAAGTCAGAGTCCGGAGTTAAATGTCTCCATCAATAACTTGGGGTACGTAAAGCTCGCTTGTAGACACTTTACAGGCTGACTCGATAAATTTTCAGAAATTGACAGGTAATCCACAGATGTTAAAACAGAAAACACCATAAACATCCAGTTACTTCCAACAAACAATAGACGAATACATTTTTATTACCTGCGGTTTACCAATTTAAGACTTCATGTCAATTTACTTGATATAGAACGTCAACTCTACACTAACAGTGGGATTGAAATCAACCGGGGAATTTGTTCGACACGTATATGATAGGTGCGAATCCGTAATCCTAGACCACTCCCCCGGCCAAGATATTTCATGAGGCTGCCGCAGACAATACTAACACCAGCACGACATAAAACAATTGACTTACCGATCCCCTTAAATCGCTGCTCATTTATCTCCGGTTAATACATATGAAAACTGGCATTTGATACCAAGCTGTCTTGAAAACAGTAGCGAATACATTAACACTAGCAAATTCTCGATTGTCGACAGTGTTACGGACCGCTTCACGGTCACCCAAGTAAGTCCACTTACCAATAACCACTAATCTTACTATATTAAAATATATTATTAAATTGTGTGTGACAAAATACCATAACAACAGTACCGAAATCAACAGAAGCCAATTTGTAATATTAAGCCGACTGTAGGGGTCCGATCAATAGCTGGAAGAGGCCGAGTCACCACTAATACGATATCTGTCGATTTAAGTGTCGATAACACAAGGACTTTACCTATTGTCGTGATTCGGGTACCTTTGTGGTCATAACAAATTTCAATCGGGTGCGTCCTTCTTCCGTAAACGCTCCTCCTCCTCGCTACGCTCCTATTTCTTACTCAATTAACAGATATCATCTGTACAATCGATTCATAACCATGGCATTTTATGTGATAGGGAGCTTAACTTCATTCCATATATTTATGACATTATCCTTCAGGCCAACTATGCCCTTAGTTTTGTGAAACGCGAGTAGACAGAATCCTCTAATCTCTAAGTTTCCCGATCGCTCTACACAGCCTTTGTCCGTCCCCTTCTTGAATATGTTAGTCAGGTTTGGTCTTCTCACTACTCTTCCCATATTCGCCGGATCGAAAGCGTTCGAAGTCGGGTCTTTCGTTTGCCCTCCGGAGACTAAATTGGGAAAATCCTCAGATTCTACCTCCATACATGATTCATATCCACCTAATTAACCTTAACACACTTGAAGAGCGCAGAATTCATGCCGACATCCTCTTCATCCATTGCCTACTCTCAAATTCAATCAACTGCCCAAGGGTGCCCTCCTCCATTACATTTAATACTAACCCCCGAAACCTGCGAAACTCCCATCTCTTCTATTTGCCCGCCCATCACACTTCTTACGGCTCTAATGAACCCACTTCGCGAATGCTACGGCGGGCAAACTCTCACCCCACCTTCTCTTACTTCAATATCACCTCTCCCGCTCTCAAACGTCGACTCTCCTCTCTTACCCCCCACGACCCCCCCCCCCCCCCCCCACAACCACTTCCGCCTACACTCACAATACTCTAACCTCCGGCCTCTCCTCTCCCTCCCCGGCCCTTGCACTTATACTATTTTTATCCATCTTTATTCAGTTTACTTTAAAGTTAATCCCTACAAATTTAAATTCAATTGTGTCCCCCTTCTCGGGAACGGTCGCCACTCTTCCCACTGGATACAATAAGCACGGTGGGTGACCGCAACCAGAGTCGAGAGATCCTTAAAAACACTTGTACTCTCTCTTATTCGACTCCATAGCATCTCCTCCTCTTGTTATTGTTCCAAAGTGTAATTTAAGCAAAAAAATGCAATTCGGAGCCACACATCCCCCACACCACCCCTGTAATTGGCCACAATCAACTTCCGCTCAAGTGAATCCTTTAGACTAGGATTGCTGACCCTCATTAAGGCACAAATGCCCGGCAGCACACATTTAAGTTGCTTGTCAACCTTTGACGCTGAATCGAACACAAATTTCATGATCAACACAGGTGCTGATATCTCCGTCCTTCCACAATCGTGCGCACATGCTCCTATACGCGCCTACCTAGTTAGAACTATTTGCGGTAAATAACTCAGTTATAGCAACGTATGGACGGAAATTCCTTACTCTCAATTTAGAGCTCGACCGACCATTCCAATCCCAAAGCATCTACTGTAGTAGCTGACCTATTACAATATTATAGTAGTGGTTGTAGATTTGGCGCATGACAGATTACTGGACCAGCTAACGTTACTCTGCAGGCCAGTACGGTCAAAGGCTAGAGAATCTGGCGCATTGTCGAGCACTACGGGTCATGGTCCGTTCGCTGACGTTTTGAGGGAATTCGTAGCCGTCATGATTCCTTTTTATAAACCTATACATACCAAGACTGATGTTAATCATCATTTTCAAGCACGCGGAACAATCTGCGTAAAGGTTGAACGGAATTTGACCACATGCGTGGACATGGAATTTGTCAGCCTTTCAATACCCCCTTCATCTAGTTAAAAAGGATAACGGAGAGAGGAGGTCATGTAGTTGCCATAGGATACTGAATGCAGTCACAATACCTGATCGTTACGCAATAGCAAACCTACATGACTTAACACACAAGTTGCAGGGTTGCACTATCTTTACGATGCTAATCCTTACTAAGGTTTATCGTCAAATTCCAGTTTTTTTTTTTTTTTTTTTTTTTTTTTTTTAATTAGACTTCTCTCGCAAGAGGCGAACCTATAGAGCCGAGTGGGTGCCCCGAGATGCCATCAAATAACTGTTGCAGTTCTTTTTGAACAGTTGCAGGTTGTAACGCTCCGGGGACACTCGCGTGGGAAGGGAGTTCCACAGCTTCCCCGCTCTGTAACGGAGCGAGTTCTGATACAGGGATGATCGCACCATCGGGAGATGACCCACAAACGGGTGCGATCCGTCTGATTGTCTTGTGGAGCGCATCTCCGAAGAACATAATTGAACAATTTGTTATCCGTTGTCTCCAACAAATCATTTATGTGAAGCAAAACCAGGGTTGGAGCCAAAATAGAACCTTGGGGCACCCCCGAATTAACAGGACACAGATCCGAACACTCGCCGTCCACAACAACCCGGGTCGATCGATTTTCAAGGAAGCTCCTCGTCCAGTCGCAAAGCTGTTGGGAAAGTCCATATGAACGAAGTTTGCTCAGGAATGCCCCGTGACAGACGCGGTCAAAAGCCTTGGAGATATCCAATGCGACCGTCCTTGACTCGCCATGCTGTTCAATCGCAGATGTCCATATATCGGTTAGAAGTGTCAGAAGGTCTCCCGTGAACCGCCTGCCACGAAATCGGTATTGACGATCATTCAGAAGTCCGTTGCACTCCAAATACTTAACCAACTCAGCATTGATGACTTTTTCCATCACCTTAGATAAAATTGACAGTAGTGCTATTGGGCGGTAATTTTGTGGGAGACAGTTTTTTCCCGTCTTCGAGATTGGCTGAACTCGACCGATTTTCCAGCAGGCAGGAAAGGTCCTCCGTGCATAAGATAAGCGGAAGAGTCTGCCAAGAACCGGCGATAGTTCTGGAGCACAGTTCTTAAGGACTATTGCTGGTATTCCGTCCGGGCCGGTTGCCTTCCTACAATTCAGTTCACGTAGAATGCGTTGAATAGTGGGCGGACGAAATCTCACATCCCGCATGGAAGACCGTACCAGCGCGATCACAGGTGGCTCCAAAAGGCCGGGATCGAGGTTTGAATTGGCGGAAAATAAATTCGCGAAAACGTAGCTTTATCCTTTGAATTCGTGACTAACGTCCCGCTGTCTGTCACCAACAGAGGGAAAGAGGAGGATGCGAAGTTAACGCTGACAGCTATTGCCATTGACCAGAAGGAGCGCGGACCAGTTGGGAACCGAAGGAGCTTATTGATCACTCTGTCGTTGTGAGCTCTCTTCGCTGTATCAATCGCCTGGTTGCACGCGTTTCTGATTCTAACAAAATTCGTTCGGTTAACATCGGTGGGATTGGAGCGCCATTGCTTAAAAGCTCTATTTTTTGCCGCTGTAATCTGGCGGCATTTTTGATCAAACCAAGGTTTATCAGACGAACTTCGTTTTAATGGAATGTGGAACATACATCTCCATCCCCAGAAGAATAATCTCTGATACCGACTCCGCGCAAGCATTAACATCGGAGTCTCCGAAGCACACCTCGGACCATGGAAAGGATGCGAAGAAATCTCGCAAATCGTTTCAGTTAGCAGCCCCATACTTCCATACATGGCGAAGCTGCCTAGGCCAGTTTTTCGCTTGATATGCAAGTGCTTGCGCGACAGATACCAAGCAGTGATCCGAGGTTCCCAGTGGCGCAGAAGAACGACATCTTGATTTCACCGGATAGTTCTGCACTCAAATAGAATACTTTCCGGGCAAACAGAACGTTATAAGGGATGCATTTTCTCGAAGTGATTCTATGCAAGTAGTGGCCGCCATTACAACGCCGATTTGGCGCAGGTACAGCAGGATGGCAACCAGTTGGATTCTTCATTACAACTGGAGATATCTTTGAATTTACGTAAACTCTTTTTTGACGAATCACAATGATATCGTGAATCGTTCGTCCTTATGTTCCAGAACAGTGGTCGAGCTACGGCTGCTATTGTCCAACGTAAGTTTGTGTTAGAATACATGAGCGTCTCACGTAAAATGAAGGCGATTGCGCCGTCGAAGAATGTCTCACGTAGAGGGAAGGCGAATGCATTGTCGAGGTATTCCTAATCACGACGACTGTTACAAAAACAAAATTGGATGATTAATTTTGCGCCACCTTGTATATGGTCCACTATTTCGCCTACGGTGGCAAGGAACCTAGAGGTCTTCTAAAGAACAAAGGATACTACAACAGACAAGCGTACATGAGTCCTAATGGAATATGTCACCAGGGCGACGGTAACCGGAACCGCAAACACCACCGATAGTGGAAACAGTGTTATTAAAAATGTACAGTGTTAATAGGAACAACCAACAAGCGGATCAACGGAAAAATTTCTCACTGGCGAGATTCACCATCATCAACATCGGCACTACAACCGGTATCCGGTCTTGGCTCCAGTTTCGAGGCTTGTTAAATTTTGCATAATTATATATTTTTACGGGCAAGGTTATTAGCGTTGCGCCATGATTGCAGGAACTATTATCATTTTACTACAAAAAAGCTGTCGCCAGCCAAAATAGGAACTACGTGCTACTATAAAATATGGTGCTACTTAATAAAACAACTTGATGTTACTGTATAAAAAAAAAATACACCAACCAGTTAAGTGTATCTGAAAATTACCTTCGCCATAAAGAAATGGCAAAATGTTGTATATGACGACTGTATTCACTATGCGTAAAATTATGATACCATTTGATATTTAACTTGTAATTCTTTCAAAAACTAAAGTATAAAGACAATGCTATTGTGCACTAAGATTAGGATTAAGAAAAGTTTAAATAATTATAAATTTAGATTATTAACAGATTATAAATCTAGAAATAGTGGTAGGTATAAATATTGATAAACACGATAGATGACAGGCAGAAAACGAAACTACACCAGGCAACAATGGCTTACAAACAAATGAATAAATAAAAATAACAAGAACAATTGAAAGCCTATAAGCAAAAGGCGCTTCAGGACTATACCAGCCCTTAGTATTAAACATCAAAGTAAGATTTTATAGAGTAGGCAATAAGCACTGGTATAAAAAAGACTCAAAAACCATACTGTTACTGTACATAGTCCTCACGGTTAACACTGCACATGATTTCCCCACATTCAAATAGTTCAAGCGCCCACACACGCTTCAGAGAAATAGGGCAGTGTATTTATTTTGCTGCCAGTTGATCGATTTCAAGGCGGTGTTCATGTTTGGTTACACTCCTGCATCTGAGATTTTAACAAATACAGTTCACTAAAGTGCTATGTTCAATTAGAGAGAGCGAATGAATAAATTCATGCAGACCTGTAACTGAGATACATGGTAGGAAATATTCAATTGTCACGAATTCTCTTTAGCAGGTTAAAAGAGTTTTCCACTCGCGTTACTTGATGGACCTGATCTATCAAGGCTTCTAATAGCAATTAAAGATTTAATGTTGTAAAATCGAGCGCTAAATATATAACAAATGTGCGGCATAAGACTCGACAGGTTTCTAAATGTTAACAACCTTTTATAGACATGAATGAAATATATTTTAGCGCCATTCGCTTTATCAATGTAGCCAACAAAGAATACCGTACCTCGAGTTTCATTGGTAACATTTGTGGTGATGATCTGCATAATTTTCAAACTTGTAACTTGAATTAAAAAAATCACTTACCTCGTAACAGTTAACAAAGTTATTTTCATAATACACAGGATATATTATATAGCACATGATAGGAATTGCTACAATCATTGCGACAACACTAAACACATATGTTATTCCAAAACTATACACTTCAGCCGGTGCGTTCACTATTGCCAAGCCAGAAATTTGACTAAAAAGATACGAATTTATAACACTTCACAATGTTCATTATTTCATAGAGGTCCTTACCTAGCAATCATGGATATCGCTATGGGTATAACTTTCATCTGCTTACCGGCAAAAAGGTATTGCGTAGTCGTGTTTTCGACCTTTGCAAAATATCCAAAATATATTCCGATCGCCACAAATAAACCCAACGCCATAATGCAAAGGGTGTAGTCGACAGTTCCGAATGTGGGTTCTAGTGAAGTCCCATTAGTGATCATGTTCAATATTAAAATAATTATGGACGAAGCAAACGATGTTTAAGCAACTGCTCCACTAAGGATGTCCAATTAAACTGATGACTACTATTTGGTTTCGGATAGTATATAGGTCTTTTCTGTTGCGCTGTGTAAACAACCGTAGAACTCAACCGTCGATATATCAGGAACAGCTTAAAGTATGCAACAACTTAAAGCAAAGGATTTTAAATTAATTTCGTGGACTTATCCCTTGAATTACACCAGATACTGTTTACTCGAAACACAAAACAACGTACAACGAAAAATTTATATATTCAGATAGAATAGAATGGAATTTGTTATTGCAAGCAATATATTACCATCACACAATTCACGATTCAAAGATATGATATAACCTCCGATCAAAGTAGTACAATATATTTTTTAAACATCCTAAAAACGTTTGTTTATTTCCAATTCCCACCAAAATTGACTTATGTATTCAGATCAATCCTGCAAATATTTGTTGAAAGATACTTAGTTACAGAGTATATAAGAATTGATAAAATTTATTACAAGAATACATTTATTAATCTGCCCACTATACGCTCATTAAGTTATAGTTAACATAATCGACTTTTACTCACTTTTCATAATTTAATTCAAAAATTCGAGTCAAATGGCAGTGTTCGTGATGTTACGAAGTCCGTCAAAACGTTAAGTACCACTGAAAATTTCGATTCTGTGAACAAAAGTGTGGACGGAAATCAAGAACAAATAATTAGATGACATTTTCAACAACTTGGATATTCATATACCACATGAAATATTCTTCATAAAGATTTGCCTTTTACTTAGTATACAATTCAATTGATCCAAGTGCTCAAATCAAATGACTGGTTGTTAAGCTGAAATTTTGTAGATTGAGTTTTAGAACGACATGAACAAATCCATCATTTAATGAAGAAATCATCCTTGGCGATGAAGCTCAGTGTAGTGCTCTAAAAAGCCCTACCACATTTTCCCCCCATTCTTAGATCCAAATCCTAGATATATTACCCAAAAACCCAAAATCCTGTCAAAACCCGAATTAACCCAAACATGATCCAAAATTCGCAATAAAAGAATCAAACATTCGTTTATCGCCTAACATTTGCCCCCACGGCATAATTAAATCCAAAATATTAAATTAAAATCAAATTCACAATAAACGAATCTAATATTCGTTTATCGTTCTACATTTGCCTCATGGCATCAATCGAAAACCAAAATTCAGAGATCGTTATCTCTATCTGAAAATGTCCATTAAGAAAAACAAATATAAAACCAAAATCCAGATACATTCCCACATCTGCGAAATAGTTTCGTAAGAATTCAAGGAATTGAAATCTTATCTAAAGTAAATACTGAGCATCTCACTCAGGATACCCAAAAATCGAGATTGTTGTACGAAAACGTGTATTTTCGGGATACAAATCTCGATTTGTTTTCCTTTATAAAGGAATGGTAAAGTAATATTTACATGCAGTTCATTCGACTCATTCAATCCATTCACTCTAATCACTTCAATATCCACAGTCGCTTCAATATCCACACCCACTTCAGTATCCATCCAGGTTCGGATCAAAATTAAGTGCCTCGGTTTAAATATTCTAAATATAAAATCTATTGTCAAAAAACTTAAACTGATAATCAACACAAGGAGGAGCTGAAAAATAAAAGACACCCAAAAGGAAAACTGACTTTTCATTTATTTCTAAACCCCCAAATAGTCTAGGAAAAAATCCCAGCGGAGTCGACGGCTTACAGAACCCAGGACTAAAATATTCAAGGTAACAAAAAACCGACATCAGGATGTTGCCCTTCCCTCTGGGCCAGAGGAAGCACGGCAACGACCACTTGCTGTAGTGCGTTGTTTCAGGAGCGGTCTATTAAAGAGATCCCACATCCTTTTCAGGATAAGGAGACGCGCTTCCTGAAACAGAAACCCACAACAGTGAAACATCAGTTTTGGTAAGGACTTCGAAAATAAACGAAACTGTCGCATTTGGAATGAGCAAACTCCACTCTTGAAAAAATTAACAGTTTGGTATGGGAGGTATAACTGAGCCGTTTTTTTTTTTTTTTTTTTTGCGTTTAAAATGGAAATGACGTGGCAGTTACCATCAGTGACTTCTAATTTTGCCCATCACTAGAAGGTGATCGGAGTCGCAATCTGCTCCTCTATATGATCTTACGTCAAGAATATTCAAGTGGCGTCCTTTGTCTATGAGGACGTGGTCTATTTGGTTATGCGTTACGCCGTCGGGTGATATCCATGTGGCTTTATGGATTTGCTTGTGCTTGAACATCGTGCTTTTCACTACCAGATCTTTTAACGCTGCGAACGTTATAATTCGAATACCATTATCATTTGAAACGTCATGTAGGCTTTCTTTACCTATTGTTGGTTGGAAGATATCTTCCTTTCCAATGTTCGCATTGAGGTCGCCGAGGAGGATTTTAACATCGAATGATGAGATCCCATCAAATACTTCCTCTAGGGTCTCGTAGAATGTATACTTCGTTTCTTCGTCCGTAGATTCTGTTGGGGCGTGTACGTTTATAAATACATAATTGTACCATGGGCCCTTGTATTTTCAGCACCGACATTCGGTCATTAATAAACTGCACATCTTTTACATGGGGCGTAATCTTCTTGCTTATGATGAACCCGGTTCCGAGGTTATGTGTATCGGTACTTCCACACGCCAGTGTGAACCCGTTGGTTTCGATTACATGATGTGGGAGTCAAACTTCCTGAAGCGCGACGATGTCCATTTTATATTGTTTCGCGTTTTCTATGACCGTCGTATCCCGCCTGGTTAATATAACGTTCGAACATTCCACGTGCCGACGCGTATATCCCGCTTTTTCAGTTTTTCCCTACGTCTTCTTTTTGCCGAGTCGGTGTTTTCTTAATAATTTTTAGTTATGGTAGTGTCGGCTCATCACACCTACGCCTACCGGGTTTTTCGTGGGATTGTTTTTTGTATATTGGTTATTCATTTTTGATCCCACGAACTTGGGGTTTCAAATAGTCCGCCACATCAGAGCCCCGTTTTGGTGTGGTAAGGTCTGCTTACTGCTCTGATTCGACCCGGTGTCAGAGAGGCGCCGTTATGATACAGCCGGTATACCCCTGGCTACAAACCATCCAATGGGCACGGTGACGCGTAACACCCTGGATTAGGGGTGGTAGATCTTTGTGTGTTACTCCTCGGTAGCCTCTCTGATATGGGTGACCCTACTGGAAGCATATGCTTCCGTCAGCATACCCTGAGTCATTCATTGTACTTTAAGCCCCCGCACCACGTCAAGGTTTCTACCAAGCGGGGGTCTAGTTTTGTGCCAAATTCATTCGCGGGAACTTTTGATTTACTTTTTTAATTTGAAGAAATCTGCTGCTGAGGCGCATCGATTGCTTGTAGAAGCATATGGCGAGGCTGCTTTGAGTGAGAGAGGTTGTCGTGGGTGGTTTCCTAAGTTTAAAAACTATGAGTTTGACGTGGAAGACAAAGAACGAAGTTGAAGGCCGAAAGTGTACGAAGACAAGGAATTGGAAGCAATATTGGAGGAAGATTCATCCCAAACGCAAAGAGAATTTGCACGTACATTAGATGTAACTCAACAAGCAATTTCATATCGTTTAAAACCGTTAGGGATGATTCAAAAACAAGGAAATTGGGTTCTATACGAACTGAAGCCGAGGGACGTTGAACCCCGACTTTGGATAAGTGAAATGCTGCTTGCCAAGCAAAAAAAAATAAATATATATATAGAGTATTTTGCAGCGTATAATGACTGGGGCTCCGGCTCCTCGATAGTATAGTGGTTAGTATAACCGCCTGTCACGCGGGAGACCGGGGTTCGATTCCACGTCGGGGAGCCTCTGGCGCAAGACTAATGACCTTGCCCGGAAAAACAAATCATTATGGAAAATTTAACAAGCCTCAGAACTTGGTAAATAAGGCCAAGACCGGTTCCCGGTTGTAGTGGCGGTGATGATGATAATGACTGGGGATGAAAAATGGATCCACTACGATAACCCAAAGCAAAGAAAATCATAGGGTCACCTGGCCATGCTTCGACACTGACAATAAAACCGAATAAAAAAAAACCGGGAAAAACTCATGCTCTGTGTTTGGTGGGATCAGATTGGTGTCGTGTATTATGAATTGCTGAAATCAAATCAAATCATTGGAGTTCTCTACCGAATACAATTAATGGGATTGAGTTGAGCACTCAAGAAAAAAAAAACACGCCCATTACTACTCCAGATATGAGAGAATTATTCTTCTCCATGATAATGCTCATCGGCATGTAACGGTGCCGGTAAAAAACTATTTGGAAACACTTTTTGGCAGATTTTGTCTTTGGTCCAATGTGTTCCGCACGTGTCCACAAAAACAAAACGACACACGGAGCGAATGGCGTCACCAATTAAACACAACGAGATTGTTTTCAGACACGTTTTATTAATTCTCCTCTATATTTTGTTTACACTACAGTTCGGCAAGAGTTTACAATATTTTACTTTTCGTTTATATTTAGCACAAAGAAACAAATGGTGAATTACAATAGACAATAGCAACTGCACACGCTCTATTAATTTCCTTATATTTTGTTTACACTACAGTTCGGCAAGAGTTTACAATATTTTACTTTTCGTGTATATTTAGCACAAAGAAACAAATGGTGAATTAAAATAGACAATAGCAACTGCACACGTTAGGATGCAATGAAAGTGTCACTATGAGGATAACCGCATCTCCATATTTACTGTCCGCACTTCCTTTAATTATTTTTGAGAACAATGTAATTAACCGATAGGCACATTTCCGAAATCCCTAGTGAGGATCACAGGCCCACGCGCGCTGAATTGCTGTGCGTTGAACGTCGAATATATACGTTTATGGTGGTTGCCTTTGGCGGCAGTTCGGTCAATGTACTCGGTTAGCTTGCATATTTTAAAAGGTTTAACTTCGGGTCGAACGGTTACTTTGTCGTTTTATCGCGTTGCGTAGTTCCACCTCTTCAGGGTTCTCTATGTCGACTGATTAATTTTTCTTCTCGGGATGATTCTATTCACCCCATAGTTCTCTTTTTCCTTTCAAGAATCTCTCCACCAGGGAAGATCGCACGCACACACACAGACGCGGAGGTTGCCGTCTGTGGGATCGCCAGAATTTCCACACTTCTGTTACGTTGCTTATGCAAACATTCGGGTGTGTTGTTTATTCTTGGCGGGATGAGTGGGACACTGTGTATGGGAACTCTGCACCATCATTTACCACCGTGAAATTTTGGGCAGCTGAATTTAAACGAGGCCGTGATAGCTTGGAAGACGATGAACGTTCGGGACGTCCAAAAACTGCAACAACTGACGACAACATCGCTAAAGTTCACCAAATGGTGCTAGACGACCGCCAAATTAAAGTGAGAGAGATATCAGAGGCTATGAAAATATCCAAAGAACGTGTTTGTCACATATTAAATCAAGATTTAGGAGTGAGAAAGCTGTCCGCGCGTTGGGTGCCGGCTTTGCTCACGTTAGACCAAAAACGTGTTCGAATGAACATTTACAACGATCTGTTGGCGCAGTTTAGTCGCATTAAATCCGAGTTTTGTCGATGGAACTTGGATACACCATTATACGTCCGAAACAAAAATGCAATCAAAACAGTGGACTGCAAAGGGGGAATCGGCTACAAAAAAAGCAAAAACTGTTTTTTGGGCTGGGAATGTGATGGCGACTGTTTTTTGGGATAGTCGGGATAGTCATGGAGTTATCTTAATCGATTATCTTAAAAAAGGACACGTCATTACAGGAGCATCATCATTATTATCATCATCGGCGCTACAACCGGGATACGGTCTTGGCCTCGTTTAGCAAGCCTCGAAGCTTGTTAAATTTTTCCATAATAATTTATTTTTATGGGCAAGGTTCTTAGCCTTGCGCTATGATTACAGGATCATACCACGCATCATAACTTGACCAACTGAAAGCAGAAGTTGCTGTCCCAAATCTAAAAATTGCGCTCGGAAGACAGAAATTTTCGTCAAATGAGGGGGCAATCACCTACGTGAACAGTTATTTTACAGAGAAAAACACCGGGTACTATTTGGACAGGTTAGAGAAACGGGAGCATCGCTGGGAAGAAGTGTGTAGAGCTTCAAGGAGGCTATGTAGAAAAATAAAAATAATTTTTCAGAAAAAATGTCTTGTATGTTTGTTAGGTCGGAAACTTTTCAGTCCGCCCTCGTACCATGCTTTCCGTGGAGCTAGGGACAAAAAAGTACTGAATGATAACATGCACCACGTGGACCGCTTACATTTTAGCACAGGAATTGGCGAACGAAATAAATTAAATAGACATGTTTTTTACCCTTCTTGGTAGTGACTTGCCAAAGAGAGGACTGCACGTCGCCCTTAGATGTAATGGCTTAAACGCTTTCTCTACTTTTCTTTCTATAGTTTTTTCTTTCTCATTTTTAGTCTTAACTTTACTTAAGTTAGTTCTTTTAATTTTAATTTTAATTTATAATATAGGTAAAAACAAAAAAATATATATACATATATGTATGAATGTACATATATATATATATATATATATATATATACATATATTGTTATGGATGCTGCGAATCCATCATAGAAAAACCTATTTGAAATCCCAACCCTATAATTAGAAAGAAAGAATTTTGCCTAACAGAATATTCCAGTCCAATGGTATAACATGATCCATAAGAAATACTTGCATAGTCTACAAAATATTCCAAGTCCCATAGTCACATGATCCATAAGAAACAATTCTGCCTAGATTGCAATTAACCTACTCTGAAATACAAATCCCATAGAAACCACTAACAGACATTTTGCTTAATCCACAAAATACAAAAGATTCCATGTCCCATAGTCACATCGTCCATAAGAAACAATTTTGCTTGATCTGCAAATAACCTATTCCGAAGTCCAAACTTCACGAACGAACGATTTTTGCTTGGTCGACAAAAAGTAACGCGATCATGGGCGGCCGGCGAGGCATAGTGTAGATAAAAATTGAAAAGCAAAGTTAGAACTAGAGTGGATCGTCTCCAGTCCGGACAACGAAGCTTTGAAGTTTAAATAAATTTAGTTTTGAGACATATATAAATGAAGTTTTGAAGTTTAAACAAATCAAGTTTTGAGACAAATATAAATGAAGTTTTGAAGTTTAAATAAATTTAGTTTTGAGACATATATGAATGAAGTTTTGAAGTTTAAACAAATCAAGTTTTGGGACAAATATAAATAAAGTTTTGAAGTTTAAACAAATCAAGTTTTGAGACAAATATAAATAAAGTTTTGAAGTTTAAATAAATTTAGTTTTGAGACAAATATAAATGAAGTTTTGAAGTTTAAATAAATTTAGTTTTGAGACAAATATAAATGAAGTTTGGAAGTTTAAACAAATCAAGTTTTGGGACAAATATAAATAAAGTTTTGAAGTTTAAATAAATTTAGTTTTGAGACAAATATAAACGAAGTTTTGAAGTTTAAATAAATTTAGTTTTGAGACAAATATAAATGAAGTTTGGAAGTTTAAACAAATCAAGCTTTGGGACAAATATAAATAAAGTTTTGAAGTTTAAATAAATTTAGTTTTGAGACAAATATAAACGAAGTTTTGAAGTTTAAATAAATTTAGTTTTGAGACAAATATAAACGAAGTTTTGAAGTTTAAATAAATTTAGTTTTGAGACAAATATAAATGAAGTTTTGAAGTTTAAATAAATTTAGTTTTGAGACAAATATAATTGAAGTTTTGAACTTTAAACAAATCAAGTTTTGAGACAAATATAAATTAAGTTTTGAAGTTTGAACAAATTTGGTTTTGAGACAAATATAAATGAAGTTTCGAAGTTTATACAAATCAAGTTTTGGGACAAAAATATATGTGAAGTTTTGAAGTTTAAACAAATCAAGTTTTGAGACAAATATAAATGAAGTTTTGAAGTTTGAACAAATTTGGTTTTGAGACAAATATAAATGAAGTTTTGAAGTTTAAACAAATCTAGTTTTGAGACAAATAGAAATTCTAGTGAAGTTTAGATCGTACTTTCATGTGAAATTTGTAAAATAATTGAATAAAGCTAGTTAGAATTGTAATTTATTTCACAAGGTTATAAGATTATATTTTCATGTGAAATTTGTAAAATAGTTGACTAAAAAATAATTAGAATTGTAAGTGTAATAGTATACAACTAAGATTGTATAATTAGAATTGTACAAGTAATGATTAAGTAAAGAAATAAAAAAAAAAAAAAAAACCACCGTACATAGCTTCTTCCCTTCGCTCCAGTCTCTCTTGATCTAAAGGAAATACCGGAGGTTTTCCCCACGAACCGCATCCGGCCCGAAGACTCAGTGGTGCCCAATATATTGTCTTGCGGAGGCATAACAATATATATATATATATATATATATATATATATATATATATATATATATATATATTGTGACGCATATGATAATCAGCTGGACATCTGGCAAGTCTCCAAAACAAAGTACTGGAAAACTGGAGACTATGAGCAGTAAAAACGATAAGTCGCCAGTGAGAGAAGTGTCACCGGGGATGAGAAACGAAAAGTCAAGGGAGAAATGAAGGAACGGTTGTCATTAGCGGACGAATAAAGATTTAAATAGCAAATTGATTCCACGGCTCTTATTTCATGAGAATAATTAGTCCAGCGAAGCCTAACCTCGCTACAATATGTATATATATATATATATATATATATATATATATATATATATATATATATATATATATATATATATGTATATATATATATATATATATACATATATATATATATATATACAGTAAAAAATGTGTATACATAATTAAAAAAGAAAATATAAAATATATATATTAACAAAAAAAAACAATAAAAAGCCTAAAAATCGTAATAATGTAACCAGATACAAGTTTTCTTTTATTTTCTGTGATATAATTTGTAAATTTTGTTTAAAATAAAAACAATAAAAAATAAATATACTGTACACCGAAAGTAACATACTTGTATAGAAAACAAAATAAATATACGTAGAATAATTTAGAGTGCTCATACAGAGCCAGTGAATTACATCAAAATGTTATATGTCCAAATGGACGTGGCATTTAGTCTAATATTGTAAAAAACCTTATCTGTACTTCTTTTTCTTTTCCAAATAAGGGCGTTAAAAAATGGAAATTCACGTTGAGTGAATCCGCGTATAGTGGAGGTAGCCCCAAAAGATAAATATTTAATTGTGGAGTTTTAGTGTACCTTGTTATATGGGACTCTTGTATTCTTAGCCTCTTTCTCCTATCTCTCCGTTTCCGGCCACCATACTACCTTCTTCAATACAAAATTGAAAAAAGTACTCTTCCCAAGAACATTCTCCTCAATAATAGAGGATTCTTGGATACAAATCTTAGCGTCTCCCGTTGACTTACCACTCACACACACGTAAACTATCAAACAACAAAGACGTAATCTGTGTTTATTACCACATCGAATACCAACCAGTCTTCTAAGATTTACTACTTACCATTTCATCTTCGTAGTGCCAGTGCACATGCACTAAGCCAATAGGAACTGTCAATGGAGAGATTGTTTCCCTTCAAATGTCCCACAACCGAGCCTAACATTCTTATGGATGTGGGTGATTCTAGTGGTCCCTAGACAGTCAGAAAGTGAGAAACGATGAACAGCATACTTGTCCTTGTCTCGAAAATCCAATTTTCTTTTTATTTCGCGTCAGTCATAAGGGTGGCATCTGATAGAGTAGGGCACATATTGCCGCTGGCTTCACCACATTTTTTGGTCTACAGTTTTACAAATTTCTTCTTTCTGTTTCGTTTGTAATACACATAACTTAAACAATTTTTTAAAGTAAACTTTTGAATTCAGTTAATTGATAGTGATTCCAACGCAGCTACACCCACTGCTCTTTTTTTTTTCTACATATTGCATCAGTTTGGTTTACTCTCACAGTTTTGCAATAGTTTTCTGTGAAATTCGACAGTAACTTGTTAAATTATGACCTCCGCACCAATCACAGGAACATGAACAATTTCAACAATTATAAGCCCTACCCCTATATATTTAGTAGTTCCTCATTCCCTTATCAACTGTCGTCGAGTTTAGATTGTCGCGAATTGTGTTCAGTACGTGTAACATCAGTCCTACGTTACAAAATTATATTACATCCCCTTGGTTTAATAGTGCAGTGAAAAAAAAAACAAAAAACAAAAAAAAAAAAAAACGGACCAGACCCTTGTGCAGTGTGCTGTGTTTATAAGACAAAAGAGTAGTGTAAAACAATTGCAACGAAATGGCCTGCGGGCCAAATGTGAATAGTAACCGGTTTAGCGATCTTACGGAAGATGCAAATAGTGATATTCGACCAAACAAAATGAAAAGGACACTTATGAAAACAGAGGAATTTTTTCCTAGCTTACCAACAATGAACAATACAAAAGATCCAAAATTTCTAATTATATCATCCAAGGAGAATGGTAAGCCTATTTCATCTATAAGCCCATTTTTAATAAAAAATGTGATAGACGATGTTAGCAAAGAGTATGAACAAATCATGGTCCTACGAGACGGACAATTATTAGTAAAAGCTAATTTTCAAAAAATCGCAGACCGTTTTCTTAAAATAACAAACTTTGGCAACGTGTGGCCCGTTTCTGTAAAATTACACGAAAAACTAAATGAATGGAAAGGCATAGTGTACGCCCCTTGTCTCATAAACATCTCGGAAGCGGAAATAATAGCAGAAATGGGTCAACAAAAAGTCACAGATGTGTACAAATATACCAAAGTAGATGACTGTAAAGTGCGAAGACCTTCCGGACTTATGTTATTTACTTTTAACATATTCCAACCACCGAAGTCGGTTGACATCGGTTTTTATAAAGCTAATGTCAGCGAATATATCCCCATGAGATGCCGCAACTGCCAACGACTCGGCCATACCACAAAACGCTGCACCAATACCACAATGTGCGAAAAGTGTAATCTGCCACCTCATAGCCCCGTAAATTGCAGTCGCACTATGTGCGCAAACTGCTCGCTCCCTCACTCGGCCGCGAATAAAACCTGTCCCTTGTATATCCAAGCGAAAGAAGTTTTAACAATAAAAACCACAAACAAATGTTCAATGGGCGAAGCCAAACGAATTTATAAGGAAAAAAATATCCACAAACCTGATCAACTTTCACGAAGCTTTGCAGATACACTAAAATCGAGCCAATTACAAGGACCCTCAACGGAACAAAACAAACAAATAACTACACCCAAGGAACCCCTTCCAACCAGCTCCTCCTCATCTGCTACAATCAACAGTATTCAAATTGCATTGCCCCACAAGCCAAAAAAGTCAATAACACAAAACCCAACCAAACCAATTTCGTCTATAACACCACTGATCCAACGCCCACCATAACGCCATCAACTCAACCAACATCATCAACTCAACTAACCACATTCGAACCCAGACAACTTGTAGCGGTTCTACGAACCATACAACTCCTTACAGGTGAGTTATCCTTTCCGCCAAGGAACTCTACTCACCTTTCGCAGCACACGTGCCCACAGACACGCGGCCAATAGTCATTACTATACCTGTAATAAAGGCTATATGAGATCGCAACAACGTTGAACCCGATAGCGAAAACCAAGGAACTTAACGTTCAAAAGCTTCCAAGATCGAGTTCAACGCATCCATACATGGTATTCTACCCAATTCAAAAGGGAAGCTAAAGCATCTCATCTAAGCAATGCGTCAAAAGCAGAAAGCATCGCATACAGATCTCCCATCCTAAACATCTGCACGATGTTTCCAAGGAATTACATCTTCGGTAAATTAACCGAACCAGGGAGGCATACTCGGGTAGCTAAAGGCAATTAGCGCCTCTAAATTCCGTGCAAGATCCCAAAACCGACAGGCGCACGTGCCCAAACAAAGCCATTGCGGAGAAACAGGAATCGATTAAAACGCTGTTCCCATAGGGTAAAGCAAATATAATTATCCTACCAGAGGATAATTATGGTGGCCGAAAAGGGATCGCTAGGAATAATAAACCGAACAACGGATGCCTATTCTGGTGGCTATGAAAAATCGACACTATCCCAGATAGAGGTTTGTGATGGGAAAGGCAAACAAAGCCGTACGTCCCATAGTCCGCGTACACATCCGAAATACAGGCGACCTTTGCCGCATGCCAGATGTGCAGAGCAAATAAACTACGGAAAGATCGGAGAACAGCGGCGGCATCCGACCCTGAAACAAAAGAAACATGATTCCGACCACCGACATCGAATGATGATAACGATGATAAGTAGGTAAGAGTTCTCTTTTCCAGATCGTATGGGAAATTCTCCTTTAAGATACAAAGGGAAATGTTATGCTGTTAACAGATACGAGGGGTAAATTCTGTTAGCAGATTGGATGGGAAAATTTTCCTTTCCAAATGCGGGCTGATGAATGCAAAGGGGATATTTTTAGGATAGGTCCAGTCCGTCAGATTTTGATAGCCATATCGGGTAGCATATTTCGAGCAACCAAGGAGGTTATATCGAGGAGCAGACAGTTAGAGAACCCCGAGGAAGACGTCAGTCCGCGCCGCGCCGATTAGCGAAAGATACCGTTTGCCCCCAGTAAACTTAAAAGGGTACGCCAGTTCACCAACGCGATTTAATTAAAAGACGAGATTAGTATGTGGACGGTGAATTAATATAGTGTCGATTTGATTTTCATGTTTGGTTGTGCTACAGAAGCTATAAAATCAGTGTTCGAATATATTCGTTTAATCCATCTATTATATTCCCTAAATAAAAAAAAGATATTGTAACAATTTGTGTAAGAGCAATAACATAAAATAAAAGGAGCGCTGCAAAGGAAAGGAAAGACTTGGTGTTTAATTGTCGCTATCTCCGCTCCGTGTGTCGTTTCGTGTTTATTGGCAGAAGGTTTACAGACTACGAAACCGCCGAAAACTACAAACAAGTTCGCCGACAAACAACCAAACTGAAACCACTCCACAAACCACGACAAGCTCTGCTAATAGCCATTCGCAACGCACCCCTTCACCCAAATCAAAGGTAAAAAGTAAACCGTCTCTCACTAATATAAAAATTAATAAAAATGTAAACATCTTAGTAGATGATGATATTACAATGTAACTATAAAACTAACAACCAAGCCCCTGACTCTGCTGTTCCTGAGGTTGGACAGCCTGCCCACCATACCTTCCAACACCTTAATACATTTAAGAATATACAACCCCATTCCTCTACAAAATCAAGATCTAAGCACACTAGCACGGCTGAACGCCCAAAACTCACTCCAAAACAAAAACCATTCACTATTCTACAATGGAACATGAACGGTTATACCAATAACTTTGACGAACTAAACATTCTAATTAAGGACCATAACCCACATATAATATCACTGCAAGAAACGCATTGCCCAGTCAACATCACACCATTCATCCCTAAATCCAATGTAGGCTACTTCTACAATTCACCTGCAAACACATCACACAAGCAAGGAGTAGGATTACTAATCAAGAAAGGTACTTCCCACAAAATCCTCCCCATCATTACAAATATCCAAGCTCTCGTTGTAGAAATACAACACCCTTTAAATTTTACATACATTGCCTTATATCTCCCCCCAAATCAGCCATTAAATAAAAATGATCTTCAGGCTATACTCAACCAAACAAATGAGCCCAGAATACTTGGAGGCGACATAAATGCTCGGAGTACACTCTGGGGTTCACCTTCCACAAACAAAAGAGGGGAAGTAATTGAAAACCTCCTCCTCACCTCCAATCTGATCCTACTGAATGACGGTTCCCCTACTCACCTTTCTACACACAATACCCTCACTCATATAGACATCACTTGTTGCTCCTCAGAATTGGTTCCGAAAACTTCATGGCAAGTTCTAAACGACCTCTACAATAGTGACCATTTCCCCGTTTTAAGCATAATAAATAATCAGCAACCGATAACCCATCACAACAGATCTCCAAAATACAAAACCGATTCCGCCAACTGGGCACTTTTTGAAAGAAAAGTTGACGAATTTCTTTCAAGCAATTCCCCCACACCTGACACGAATCACGAAGCGGCGCTAATCAGTAAAGCAATAAGATCCGCTGCCAATCTCTCAATGCCCCAAACAAATATCACAACCAAATCAGAAACCAGGCAACATGTACCTTGGTGGAACTCCGACCTAACGCTTCTCAGAAAAAGCGTCAGCGTAAAAATGTCAGCCCTCTCTGAATTTAAAAAAAGACAAACGCAGGAAGATGAAAGAAAGCAAAGCAAAAAGCTTTCTTCAATTCACTTCCTCAATGAATCCAACATCCTCCACAACCACAATATGGCATAAAATACGCAGCTTAAGTGGTAATCACAATCCGACAATTATCTCATCCCTTCATTCCGAAAATACTACAATCTCAGACACAGTGGAAATAAGCCAACTCTTCGCCAAAACCTGGTCGCAATTCTCAGACAATAATTTTCACCCCGAATTCAATCGAAAAAAGTTGAATCCGTTAACAATCCACTATCTTTGCAAACTCCTAACTCTGCAGCTCTACGCATTGAACAACCCATCTCATTTATCGAATTCGAGTCAGCACTTAGTATAACTAAGGGAAAAACTCCAGGGCGAGATCGAATATCTTACCCAATGTTAAAAAACCTTTCGCATTATGCAAAACAAAGAATTATAAAATTATACAATAAAATACTTGAAACATCACACATTCCACAAATATGGAAAACCGCGGTCCTAATACCTATTCCCAAACCGAACAAAGATAAAGATACGGTGGATGGCTACCGCCCCATATCCTTAATTCCTTGTCCCGCAAAGGTATTAGAAAAAATCGTAGCCAAACGTCTACTCTGGCTTATGGAAACAAAGAAATTGACATCCATCAACCAAGTAGCTTTCAAATCCAACAGAGACCACTACAGCTCAAAGGCTCTATCCTGCAAAAATCACGTCACAATACTCTCTCTTGATTTTGAGAAAGCATTTGATAGAATAGGCGCTCACACCCTACTTAATAAATTGTTTAAATGGAGAATTGGCAACAATATATATAGGTACGTTAAATCATTTCTAAGCAATATAAAATTCCAATGTAAAGCCAACCACGTTTACTCCAATACATTTCCATTACACAACGGAATCCCTCAAGGATCCCCACTGTCAGTTGTACTATTTATGATCGCCTTTGACGACATTAGTACAATAATACACAAACAGAAACATCTAGATCATTGCATTTACGCCGATGATATATACATCTTAAGTAAATCCAGTGATCTAACTTTCTGCAAAAACATTTTAACTGAAACAGTGAAAGATATCTTAGAATGGTCAAATTCTTCAGGTGCCAGACTCTCAGTAGATTTTGCCCTGTGAGTAGGGCGTTAGAATATACTCACAGCTAGGCCAGCTTGTCGTAAGAGGCGACTAAAGGCCGAGTGGTAGCCGGGGTCCCAACGCCCTGTGCGCCCGGTGAAATACCACCCCATCAAGCTATAGGCTCCGTGAAATGGTTGGGAGAAATTCCTGGCCATCTTTCGGAGCTTGGCTGATGGACCGGTTCGGAAAAAGGTTGGTTAGGTGGTAGTCGGTCCCAAGGTGAGATACCACCCCGTCACGCTGTTCATTCCGCGATATCGCCGAGAGAAATCTTCGACGGTGTTTCGGATGTGTGACTGATGGCCCGGACTGACACGGGGATAAGTCATGATGGTACGTTCTGATATAAAGAATTCCGGAGGTAAACTAGTCTCCCATTCGGATCTCCGGGGGGGACTATGTCAGGGGGAACATCATGCAGATATCATGATAAATAATGGAACTTTAAGAGGTTCGTCATCGCATAACCGGTCTCGCTCTCGAGGCTCGGCCCACGCTCGACTGGTGACGGCATTTTGTAACATCAGGGGCATCGGTTTCACCAATACCAATGTAAACGCCGTCCACCAATATTTACAAACAACGAAACCTGATATCCTTGCCCTAACTGAGACCCAGGTCGATTCGTCCACTGATTCGACATATCTTCGTTGCTCAGGGTACGACTTACATTCGAGATTCCGTTTTAAGGGCGGAGTCTGCGTCTTCGCGCGGTCCAATCTGGCTTGCCAGAGGATGGAGGCGTTGGAACCCAATAATATGGACATCATATGGTTGAGGGTCGTGCTGAGGAATTCCGTAAAATTTCTTTGTTGTCTTTACCGCTCCCCGAATGACGATCGACCGGGGACATTTTTCGAACATCTTTCATATACCGTCGACTGGATACAGATCAACCACCCAGCTTCTGAAATTGTTGTCCTTGGTGATTTTAATGTGCATAATTCCGGCTGGTTGTTACATTCTAACAGAACCGACGAGGCTGGGAGGCTAGCGGAGATGTTTGCTGTAAGCCACAACTTGACTCAACTCGTGGGGGAGCCAACGCGAGTGCCGGTTGCCCGGGGCGATTATGCGAACACCCTGGATCTGTTTTTGACACCCGAACCGAGTATTTATACCGTAGAGGTTTCTGCGCCACTGAGAAACTCAGATCACTGCTTGGTATCTGTCGCGCAAGCACTTGCATACCAAGCAAGCAACCGGCCTAGGCAGCTTCGTCATGTATGGAAGTATGGGGCCGCTAACTGGGACGATATGCGAGACTTATTCGCATCCTTTCCGTGGTCCGAGGTGTGCTTCGGAAACTCCGATGTTAACGCATCCGCGGAGTCGGTATCAGAGATTATTCTTCTGGGGATGGAGATGTATATTCCACATTCCATCAAACGAAGTTCGTCTGATAAACCTTGGTTTGACAAAAAGTGCGAGCTGATTACAGCGGCAAAAAATAGAGCTTTTAAGCAATGGCGCTCCAATCCCACCGATGTTAACAGAACGAATTTTGTCAGAATCAGAAACGCGTGCAACCAGGCGATTGATACCGCGAAGAAGGCTCACAACGACAGGGTGATCAATAAGCTCCTTCGGTGCCCAACTGGCTCGCGCTCCTTCTGGTCAATGGCAAAGGCTGTCAGCGGTAACTTTGCATCCTCCTCTTTCCCTCCGTTGGTGACAGACAGCGGGACGTTAGTCACGAATTCAAGGGATAAGGCTAATGTATTCGCAAATTTATTTTCGGCGAATTCAAACCTCGATCCCGGCCTTTTGGACCCACCTGTGATCTCGCCGGTACAGTCTTCCATGCGGGAAGTGAGATTTCGTCCGCGCACTATTCAACGCATTCTACGTGAACTGGATTGTAGGAAGGCAACCGGCCCGGACGGAATACCAGCAATAGTCCTTAAGAACTGTGCTCCAGAACTATCGCCGGTTCTTGGCAGACTCTTCCGCTTATCTTATGCACGGAGGACCTTTCCTGCCTGCTGGAAAATCGCTCGAGTTCAGCCAATCCCAAAGACGGGAAAAAAGTGTCTCCCACAAAATTACCGTCCGATAGCATTACTCTCTATTTTATCTAAGGTGATGGAAAAAGTCATCAATGCTGAGTTGGTTAAGTATTTGGAGTGCAACGGACTCCTGAATGATCGTCAATACGGATTCCGTGGCAGGCGGTCCACAGGAGACCTTTTGACACTTATAACCGATATATGGACATCTGCGATTGAACGGCATGGTGAGTCAAGGGCGGTCGCATTGGATATTTCCAAGGCTTTTGACCGCGTCTGGCACGGGGCATTGCTGAGCAAACTTCGTTCATATGGACTTTCCCAACAGCTTTGCGACTGGAAGAGGAGTTTCCTTGAAAATCGATCGATCCGGGTTGTTGTGGACGGCGAGTGTTCGGATCTGTATCCTGTTAATTCGGGGGTGCCCCAAGGTTCTATTTTGGCTCCAACCTTGTTCTTGCTTCACATAAATGATTTGTTGGAGACAACGGATAACAAAGTGTTCAGTTTTGCGGATGATAGTACGCTTGTTTCCTCCTTTTCGAGTGATCGGCCGACTGGTGCATCTGCGTCACACCAGCTGAGATGTAGACAGATTGATTCTCTGAATCGGGATCTGGATAAAGTCCTGCAGTGGGGAAAGGTCAATCTTGTCGACTTCAATGGAGCGAAGACTCAGTATACAACATTCACAAAGAAAACTGGATCATCGGTTCCACAGCTGATGATGAATGGCCGGGCCCTCGAGGCTGGGGAAAGTTTGAAATTGCTTGGCGTCACGGTCTGTGGGAATGTATCATGGCATAAGCACGTGTCGAGCATCGCCCGGTCAGCCTCAGGAAAACTGAGTTATCTTTTTAGAGCCAAGAAATATTTTACCCCGGCCCAACTTCTTCTCCTATATAAATCTCAAATTAGACCCGCGCTCGAATATTGCTCTCATGTTTGGAGCTCGGCTCCTAAACATACCCTCGACCTACTTGAGAGCATACAGAGACGAGCGATCCGCCTGATCGGGGACTCGGCGCTGACGTCGGGACTACAGTCGCTATCACATCGAAGGCGCGTAGCCGACCTCTGTCTGTTTTACAGATATTATCACGGGTGCTGTTCTTCGGAGATTCGTGGTATTGTTCCACGCAATTCGGCTTATATGCGCTCCACAAGACAATCCGACGGATCGCACCCGTTTGTGGTTCATCTCCCGACGGCGCGAACATCCCTACATCAGAACTCGTTCCTCTACAGAGCGGGGAAGCTGTGGAACTCCCTTCCCACGCGAGTGTTCCCGGAACGTTACAACCTGCAACTGTTCAAAAAGAACTGCAACAGTTATTTGATGGCATCTCGGGGCGCCCACTCGGCGCTATAGGTTCGCCTCTCCCGAGAGAAGTCTAATAAAAAAAAAAAAAAAAAAAAAAAAAAAAAAGATAAATGTAAATTATTTCATGTGTGCCGACGACGACTTTGTCCCCAAATACACCTCAACATAAACAACAAAACAATCCAAAATGTCCCCAACCTCAAAATCCTAGGAATAACATTTAACAATAAGTATACCTGGAAACAACATTGTTCAGAACTCAAAGTATCATTAGCAGCGAGGCTCAATATTATTAAATACTTAAGCAACATGAAAAGTAATGTACACATTAACACTCTATGTAAAATTACTAAAGCTCTAATTTTAAGTAAAATAGACTACGGGATCTATATCTATGGCAATAGTCCGAAAACTACCCTAAATATAATAAAACCCACCTATCACCAAGCCGCTAGAAGAAGCACCTTTGCATTCAGAACGACACCAATAAAAAATATACTTGCTGAAGCTGGGCTCCCAACAATCGAGGACCGGATGGAAATCATATCATTAAAACTAATAGCTAAATTAGCGTTTTCGCGAAATTCCATAATTGACAAAGACATCAAACTAACAACAGGATACAAAAACACCACCCGAATCTCATCTGCAATCAGCCGCATTTTAGATAAAGCCAAGCAATTGGAATTGGATATTAAACAAACCTTCAAATACTCCGCAACTTACCCGCCATGGCTTCTAAATAATAATAATATCATTACAACACTGTTTGGCACTCGCTCGTCCAATAC
The DNA here is from genome assembly GCA_963931805.1 of Microdon myrmicae. Classification (NCBI taxonomy): domain Eukaryota; kingdom Metazoa; phylum Arthropoda; class Insecta; order Diptera; family Syrphidae; genus Microdon; species Microdon myrmicae. The sequence goes on from OZ007501.1 coordinate 109,675,842, forward strand.
GTATATTACTGCGAACGGCAGACTGCGCCTTGCAAATTCCACCAACAACTGCATCTGGTGGTGGAATATATTGTCCGCTGCTGAACAAGAAGCTCCTAGCATCAAAAACACTGATTCCTGAAAACAGTGGCTTATTTAGTGGACAGTGGACCGAATACCTTGGATGAACTCCAGCAGAACGTCTTGGTCGACTCTTCAATGAAACGCGTTTAGTATTAGTGACTAAATCCTCCTTTATTTGTACTGATTAACTTTGATTTCTATAGATTCAATGGATTCCGAACTGTCTCTTGAAGAAGGATTTACGAAAAGTGACAGCTCATTTAAATATAATTGAAATGTCAGCTGTTTGCTGACATTTGTTTGCCATGACGGCATTTCAGTAGTGCCTGTACCAGTGTTGCCATCGATTGCTGCTCCGTCTCCAACATTCCGCCCACCTTGAACTGTCGGTTCAACCGTCTCATCTTCTGCCACCATCTCCTTAATCCTGCCAGGAAGGTTTCACTGGATAGCTCGCTGATAGGACCTCCATAATCCACGTCGGTGTTACTAACTGGCCTTGCGGGATTAATCCGACTGGCTAGTAATGCCGCCATTTGTTGAGGTAGCACCCGTCCCTTGTGACGGCCGCAAATTGTGCATTCCGCGATGACCCTCTGGACAAGTCCTCGACTCCCTATGATCCAGTACCTGGAGTTCACTGCGGTTTCCATCCTTGCTGCTCCTAGTCTTCCGCCCACCCTGGGGGTACTTGGATCATCGATGAGTGGGTTGAGCGCAATCCGTTTGCTTCGTCTTGATACTTGTCTCCCTGCGCTAATGGCCGTTAGGTCCGCCTTCCGCCACGCTACTGTTCGCACCGTTCAAGTGAAGCTGGGGACTCTTCTTGTAATGGACAGCTCCTCTTGCTGTATTACGACGCACGATGGCTTTCGCTGCTCGAGGTCAACCGGTGTTCCGATGTCCGTCTCTCGGACTTGGTGAGTGGGCGTCCGGGGTAACTTCAGCTCCTTGTCTCGCAGAAAAGCGGGTCCTCGCCACCACCGCTCTGCTCCGATGAGCTCCTTTACTTTAAGGCCCCTTGATAAGTAATCCGCTGGATTTGACGCAGTCGGTACATAATTTTGATGGCCTTTAGATTGGTGTGGTATAGATTGCTTCTCCATAGGTTGTGGGGGCAAAGACTGTTGCGGGACAGATTTCTGCTGCATACTTTGCTGTGGCATATGCTGTTGTGGCACAGATTGTTGAGTCATAGGCTGTGGTAAGGTTTGATGAGAGACAGGCTGCTGTGCCATAGATTGTTGTGGCATGGATTGCTGCGGTACAGACTGCTGTGCCATTGATTGTTGTGGCATGGATTGCTGTGGTACAGACTGCTGTGGCACAGACTGCTCTGGTGCAGACTGTTGTGACACCGACTGTTGTGGTACAGACTGTTGTGGTACAGACCGTTGTGGTACAGACTGTTGTGGTACAGATTGTTCTGGCACAGACTGTTGTTGCATAGACTGCTGTGGCATAGACTGTTGTGGTACAGACTGCTGTCCCATAGACTGTGGACGCAGAGACTGTGGTGTTAAAGATTGATGCGGGGTAGATTGCTGTGGTACAGATTGGTGTTGTACCGACTGCTGCGACATAAACTGCTGTTGCATAAACCGCTGCTGAACAGGTTGCTGTGACGTCGATTGTAACGGCACCAGCTTGTGCCAAACAGACTGCTGTGATATTGGTTATATCGGAACAGATTGCTGTGGCATAGATTGCTGTGGTATAGGCTGCTGTCGCATAGACGGTTGAGGCACAGACTGTGGTGTTAAAGATTGGTGCGGGGTAGATTGCTGTGATACCGTCTGCTGTGGTACAGATTGGTGTTGTACCGACCGCTGCGACACAGACTGGTGTGGCATAATCTGCTGCTGAACAGGTTGCTGTGACGTCGATTGTAACGGCACAGCTTGTTCCGATACAATCTATACTCTCAACATTTAAAAAACCAAACACAAACAAGGAAATATACGGTGCACTATTCTGGTCAGTCGCTTCAAAATATAAATCCAACGGATGGCGCTTTCTGTACACAGATGGACCCAAAACAACCAACTATACTTCCTTTGCGGTCACATCCGAAGAAGGTGCAGTAAAGAAAATCGGACTATTACCCGAATTTTGCTCCATTTTCACGGCGGAAGCCTTCGCTATCTTACAAGCCGTAACATTCGCCACCAACCACAGAGAAAAATATGTCATCTGCACCGACAGCCTGTCGGTACTCAACTCAATAAGAAACACCAACAACACTGATGATATCATTTCCAATATTCGGAATAATATCATTAAATACTGCAATAAAATAAAACGAATGTGGACTCCCAGTCACGTCGCCATCAGCGGTAACGAGAATGCAGACGCCGCAGCCAACTCAGCCAAAAGAGCTCCAGTACATAAATTCAACACCTACACAAGAGCCGATCTACTGTCAATTATCAGCAATCAACAAAAACAAATAAACCAAACAAACTGGGATACTCACCACCATGCCTATAAAATGGTAAACCCTTTCAAAACTCACCCTTCTTACCCAACTAACTTGTCCAAATCCAAAATCACAAATTTTGTGAGGCTGTGATTAGGCCATACAGCTGCTACCCACCTCCACCTGCTCCACCGAACTACAGCCCCAATCTGCCAAAAATGCAACACAACACTTACAATCACTCACATTTCGAAATACTGTCCTCACCTAAAACTCTTGAAAGACAAACTATTTCGCAATACAGATATTTATACAATTCTAGCAGATCCCACTACCGACAACATAGAAATTGTAAATAAATTTGTAAATAGCATTAAGGTTAAATTGTAAATTAGAAATACAGAGCCAATAGTCCCCGCTGCTAGGCTCATTAGGTTAAGTTATTGATATGTAATTTTACATTACTAATTGATAATAAATAAATAAATAAAAATAAATAGTAGTTCCACTTTCCTTAGCAACGTCAACCATACTGAATACTTATTACAGCCAAATTCAAACAGTGGTGGTAAGTAATGTTATTAAAAACAAAAAACAACTGAGCAAAAATAAGTAATGCTGTTGCGGATTCACAACTGTATCCGCAACTATAACAATTCTCAACATCGAAACGGCAATTGTAGTACATTCGCGTTTGCCATCACTCAAGAACGAAGAAGGGTAGTCATTGTTTACTTTTGATAAAGGACGCCTGATAGACGATGGCTTCAAGGAGACACTTCACTTTTTCACGAGACACAAAGCCATCAAAAGAAGAATTAACTACTTGCAAGACAAAGCTGTGTGTTTTTATCTTCTCAATCAATATTTATGTGTAATCCCATAAAGTATTTGTATGATTAAATCTCAGTATAGCATATTGGCTCCTCGATAGTATAGTGGTTAGTATACCCGCCTGTCACCCGGGAGACCGGGGTTCGATTCCCCGTCGGGGAGCCTCTGGCGCAAGACTAATGACCTTGCCCAGAAAAAATAAATCATTATGGAAAATTTAACAAGTCTCAGGACTTGCTAAATAAGGCCAAGACCGGTTCCCGGTTGTAGTGCCGATGATGATGATGATGATGATGATAGCATATTGGAAGAATCTCGTTGCGTTCTGTTTTGTAACCGGCAAAAGCTATTCTCCTGTGACTACACCGGACGAACACCGGCAGAGCTTACTCGCACAGGGCCATTCTCCTGGGATTACATCGGACTCTCGGACAGGTAAGCTCTTTCAATTATTTCTGCTCATCAAGCAGGATAATTGAATCGACGTTTTTATCTAACATTTGAATGGTCCTTCCAGCCGGATCATCCGTGACTTATTGGAATTCTCCTCAGACAGTCTCTATTACAAAACAAATGATGATGATGATGATGAATAACGCATATATTGTACAATAATTTAACAAATGTTTACCAAGGCTAAATGCTAAATCCTATTTTACAAACCTTTCTTATTCTTAAAATAATTTACTGGCTCTACACGAGAACTCTAAATTACACGATATAGGTTTGTGGAATGCCTTTCGGCGTACAATAATATTTTTATACTTTTATATATTTTCTGTTAGCTGAACATTTTAGGAATATCTCCTCTCTGTTCTTTTTTTAAATAACAAGATAAAAAAAAAGATTAACAAAAATATTAACAAAAATGTTAACATACAGAGACTTTAAAACGAAAAAGAATCTAAATGACAAATGGAGACGAAAATGAAGAATAAATATATATGAAAAGGGAAATGAGAAACGGGAAGGGAAAGCTTAGCGTCTGAAGATCTTACTATATTTCGGCATGTTAAGTCCGTTCTTCATTGTCAATCCACCACCAGTTGGAATGGGATCGGTATTTATAGATTTATCTCGATCGCATCTTGCCATGCTAAAGCGCAAGTGAACTGCAGCATTAGATATTTCACTGTTATAAAGAATCCGTTTGTCCCTGGCACCACGAAAAGCGTGGTAAATAATAGGGACTCCATGTTTGTCTTGGATGAGACCTTTTCTATCCAAGAGAGGGAACGCGTCAGGTGGGATAAACGCATTTTGGAGTATACTCTCCAGATACCAGTATCCGAAAAGTCGTTGAACGAACTATATCGATCGTCGCTCGTCAACATCAAAATATTAAAAGTATTGTTCACGTACACGTTTTTTTGCTTGTTTTATTGCGCCAACGGATGTGGATCTTAATAGATACTAGCAGCCCGTGCTACTAGCATGCACGATTCGTGTAACTGGAACGACAGTTCCAAGTCGCACGCCTGCGTACTAAACCACACCCTCGCTCCCGTCAACCACTGTCCCCGTGGGACTGCCGTTAGGTATTACTTCGCGGGGCTGGTTAGCTTTATGTTTTTTTTTTAAGCTGCTCTCTCCATGTCGCCTATTTGTGCTTGCCTTACCTTCTCGATTCTTCTAAGTTCGAGTTGCACTTTGGTCACGTGTGCGCTTATCTCCATCCAGTTATCCTCGAAGCATAGCATCTGCTCTATGATGTCTTACGGGCCTGGGAGATTGGGTCTTCCTTCGTTGAAGCGTCTATAGTAGAACACCACATGCTCCGTATGTTCCTCTTGGTTTGGACACGCTGAACACAACGGTAAGATGCTGTGTCCAAAACGGTGCAGATATTTGCGATATCCACCATGGCTGGTCAGGAACTGGGTAAGATGATAGTTGCAGGCACCGTGGTCTCTCTTCATCCAGGTGGCGATAGATGGGATTAATTTGTACGTCCATCTGCCTTTCGTAGTGTTGTCCCACCGAGTTTGCCATATGGTTAATGAGGTTGCTTTCTCTTCCTCCTTGATCTCCTTGACTGCTGTTGGTTCCGGTTGCATTGACGTTCTCCTGTTATAGATTCTTAACATCTCGTCCGCAAGGATATCAATTGGAACCATTTCGGCTACAACAAAAACAGCTTCATCCGAAATGGTTCGGAAACCGCTGATGGTTCTTAAGGCACAGAGTCTATAGACTGACGTCAGCTTTCTCCTCGCTTCCTTCGTCGTCAGTATACTGGCCCAAACAGGGTCGGCGTATAGTAGTGCCGAGGTCACTACTCTAGACATCAAGATTCTTCGTGCATATCCAGGTCCTCTGATGTTTGGTAGTATTCGAGCAAGTGCTGATGCAGCATTGACGCTTTTTTGCTAAAATACTTGACATGCCCTTTGAATTGTAGCCTGTTGTCGATCATAACTCCTAGATATTTTATTGCGTCTTTCGATCTAATAATTTGATCTCCGACCCTTATATTCATGTATTCCACCTTTTTTCGGCTAGTTATTAAAACCGCCTCCGTTTTGTGGTCTGCTAGCTCGAGACCAGCGGATACCAGACATTCTTTGACTTTCACCACTGCCTCGTTAGTAGCTGCCTCTATCTCGTGAATATGTTTTGCCACTGTCACAAGGGCAATGTCGTCCGCAAAACCTATCAACTGGACCTGTTATGGCAACACGAATCGCAAAACGCCATCGTACATGATGTTCCATAAGAGGGGTTCCAGAACTGATCCTTGTGGAACTCCTGCTGAGACATTGTGGTATTTTACACCATCGTCTGTTGCATACCTCAGCTTCCAGTTAGGGAGGTAGCTAGAAATTATTCTCTGGAGGTAGTGTCGGGTGCCCATTCTGTGAAGCGCTCTATTAAGGAATGGCCATTTTGCCGAGTTAAAGGCATTCTTTATGTCCAGTGTTACAACTGCACAGTATTCCTTTGTGCCCCAGCGCCATCTCTCTCCACTTATTGCTTCCGTCGCAATGTCAACTACTCTCTTTATGGCGTCGACGGTGTTCGCGTACACGTGTGTGTGTGTGTTTGTGTGTGTGTGTGTGTGTGTGTGTGTGTGTGTATTTCCTTCTCCCACAGAAAAGATCAGTACCAACATCGGCACGTCAAAAAGAAGAGACGTACATTTGGCAACAGGGGGAAGAAAAAGAAAAGAAAAAAAATTCGTCGCGCGAGTGTAAGTGTGCAAGTGTGGATTACACAGTCTGGCCGCCACTGAGAGCGGTTCTTTTAAAAAGATTTGTGGAAACAAACATAAAGTGCTAAAGGGTTCGTCCCCTTTCATGAAAAGAGGCCAGGCAGACTTGAAAACGATGACTCGGCGCCGAAATACAGATGGCGAAAAAAATTTAAAAGGAAAGAAAAGTGAACACACAGGAGCAGGCAACCAATTCAACGGATTAGTTGACCTTGACCCAAGTGACAACTACTGAAACAGATCCGGCGGAACTAGACAAACTCCTTGCGGATATCGACACCAAAAAAAGGAACTGAATAAACAAAAAGAATCAATCCTCAAATTAAAAGACATGGTGCAGCAACAACAAAGGCAAGAAAATACAACAACACAAAGGAAAAATCATGAACAACAACATCAGCAAGCAAACAAAGGAGATGCAGCAGCAGCAAAAGAACCAGCACATCGTAACCAACAAAAAGGAAAAAGCGGCGACTATAATACTTACGTCCATGGAAACAAAGGACGTTATAAAATTATGTGAGTTAACGTGAAAAATTTCAAAACGAAAAAAATTAATAATTCTAAAATAAAATTAATGTGCGATTGAAAGTTTTCGCAAAGTAATGACTGCTTTGGGTAGGACAAAAAGCGAGTATTACACGTACACCCCGAAATCAGAGAAAATAATCTCCGTGCTCCTAAAAGGAGTTGACCCATGTTTTTCCCCTGAGGATGTATTCGAGGAATTAAAAAATGTCGAAACCGACAATTTAAAATTTACAGGTGTGAAACCCTTCTCTACCGCCAACTCCAGAAAACGCAATTGCAAATTGCCTTTCTTTATTGTATCACTGAGTCCCAACAGTAAAGTTGATGCTCTCCGATACAGCAAACACCCCAACCACCAAACAATAAGTTGGGCAAAAATAAGAAAAATCGATCGCGTATTGCAGCGCATGCGTTGTCAACGCTTCGGGCACGCGGCATCAAACTGCCACATCCAATTCAGATGCGTAAAGTGCCTCTCCGACCATATCATTGGTGAATGCCCATTGGGCAAGGAACAGCTTCCAGATAGGAACCCTGTCCGGTGTCCTCTGTAAAAATACAGGTCACACTGCTAATTTTAGAGGATGTCCTAAATTTCAACAAATGAAATTAAAATTGGAATCCAAAAAGAAGCAAGTTGAAGAAGAGAAAAAAATGAAAACTCGTTCTTACAACAATTTCGTGGCTCCGTGTGTGTCATATGCACAAATCGCCGGTGCTCCTAAGCAACCAGCATCCATGGAACATACATATAGGAATGGAAGAATGCCTGCGCCAGAGGCACATTCAGAAATAATAACGATGTTATTAACTGTTGGAAGGGGAACGCTTACAGAGTGTTCTGATAACAACCTTAGTAGGTCTAGCGGCGGATAGGTGGCGCTTAGGTCAACAAGCAGCGCATATATAAACAGCGGCCCCGATGACCTGTCATCAACACAATTTAATTCAAGATTTAACTTAAGACCAAATGTCAACTTCTGTTTTACAAATATCATTCTTACAAATAAAGTCTCATTTCCAACAGGTTATGGGCCCAGTCTAACGCCGGAATAAATAGTGAGGTTAAAGCACGCGTCGACGGAACACGTGGCGACAAAACGTGAAGACCCAAAAGTGACGTCAAGTAATCGGTACGATGCAGGACGGAATGAAGACAAATATTCCGTTGTTAAACGGAGGAAATTGCATACCCTGGAAGACAAAACTTAAAGCAGTACTGGTTCGAGATGAGTTATGGGAAGTGGTGAGTGAGCCGGCACCCACGCCGAAAGACACCGAGTGGAAAAATAAAAACAACAAAGCCATGGCATTCTGAGTGTCGAAGATAATCAGTTAGTGCACATCCAACATACGGGAGAAGCGTACAAAGCGTGGCAAGCGCTAACAAAGAAGTATGAACGTTGAGAAGGAAACTGTACGGAATACAGTACAAAGGCGGACCAATGAGCGACCACGTGAATGCCATCATGACAGTGATTGTACTGCTCCGAGGATCAGGCAAGCCACTCGAGGATGAGGAAGTCGTAGCTATTCTACTGGTGAGTCTTCCGGGACTAGTCACTGCGCTCGAGAGAAGATTATGGACGAATACCAGAGAAGGACAGAATCTCAAGGCTCGAGCAGCGGAGGTTCAGAAGTGGCTCTCAAATCAGCAGGTCCAGGTAAACATGACCTAAAGGAGGGACATCTCAACAAAGGTTCAAACTTCCAGACAGAAAGGAAGGACAAACAGGAAACTCGTACATGCTACCATTGCCAGAAACCAGGACATCTGAAACAGGATTGCAAATGGTACTGTAGCGATTCTAACAGATGCACACAATTCACAAGCAAAAATAGTGAAGAACACCGAACGAAAATGAATCGAATAAGAAAAATACATCAGAACCGTATACCAAGCGATAAATAAAAAACATTCACACCAGTGGAATATACTCGAGTTTGGAAATCAAATACAAAACACGGTCAGTAGTCTGATGCTTCACTGCTTCGCTTTTCAACCGTTTCATCGTGTGTTCAATTCACCTTCTTCACTATCCTTGCTTAACGCTATAATTGGTGACTACGACGTGATCTTGTACACACAGCATACACTTCCCATAGAAAAGCAGAACTTCACACACGGTCACGACTTCCGCATAGAGCCCAGCCTCCGACGTTTTCTCGTTTCTCTCTCGTTCGTCCGTCGTCCGCATACGAATCTGATCGTAACGAAGTTACTGCGGCGGGAGTGTGTAGCGATTCTAACAGATGCACACAATTCACAAGCAAAAATAGTGAAGAACACCAACGAAAAAAAATCGAATAAGAAAAATACATCAGAACCGTATACCAAGCGATAAATAAAAAATAATTCACACCAGTGGAATATACTCGAGTTTGGAAATCAAATACAAAACACGGTCAGTAGTCTGATGCTTCACTGCTTCGCTTTTCAACCGTTTCATCGTGTGTTCAATTCACCTTCTTCACTATCCTTGCTTAACGCTATAGTACAAAGCAATGAAGGAACAAGCCAGGGCAGGAATAGAAAAGTCAAAGACGCCGAGGGCTGACGCCAATCTGAAGCAGTTTCTCTTCCAAGCGAGAGATGACACGAGGATCCAAGACGGCGGACAAGATGGCTGGCTTGTGGACTCGGGAGCAACGAGTCACATGACAAACAACTCAGCCTTTTTCGACGGCATCCTGGATTCTAACAAACTAATTTATTTGGCGGATGGATCAAAGATAATAGCAGCTGGGATAGGAGACCATTGGCATCGGCGATTGGGACATCGAGATTTAGCAGCTATCAGACAAATGGCTAGCTCTGGACAGATAACCCGAATACGCATCTCTCCCTGCAATTGTGAATCAACCTGTGAGAGCTGCATCAGAGGAAAGCTGAGCCAGAAGAAATTCCCACAGGCACAGAGGAGAGAAAGGAAACCAGGGATGCTGATCCATTCGGATCTGTGCGGGCCGATGCAGGCACAGACACCGAGGGGAAACAGATATTTCTTGACCCTCGTCGACGATTTTTCTCGTTTCACAGTCGTCAGGCTAATGAAATCAAAAACCGAGGTAACCGATGCAATTAAAGATTATGTTGCAGCAATTGGAAACAGATACGGCAGAAAACCAGTGGCAATCAGGTCGGACAACGGAAAGGAGTACGTCCCCAAGGAATTGCAAGACTTTCTTCGGCGAGAAGGAGGGAAGCAATTCACGGTCGCATACACGCCACAGCAAAACGGAGTGGCGGAACGGAAGAATAGGACGCTGGTCGAATCCGCGAGGTGCATGCTGTTTGAAGCTGGACTGGACAAACGGTTCTGGGGGGAAGCAGTGCTGACAGCGACATATCTGCAAAACAGGATGGCGAGCAGAAGCATCGACAAAACACCGGTAGAACTGTTTACAGGTGAAAAGCCAGACCTGTCGCACGTAAGAACCTTTGGCTCCAAGGTTTTTTCGTTCATCCCAAAAGAAAAAGGAAGAAAGTGGGATGTCAAGGCGCGAGAAGGAGTTCTGGTGGGGTACCATGGCAACACTGCAGGATATCGAGTTCTGGAGCCGTCAACGAACGAGACCTGGATTAGCAGATCAGTCAAGATCATCGAGAACTCAATTGAGCGAAAGAAGAGCTGCCATGAAGAGAAGAAGAACAAGAAGCTACCAGAGCGATACGCGTCACATACGAGATGCCAGACAGGAACCAGAAAGAGAAACCGACTCTGGGGAAGAAGGCCAAGACTCAGATGGAGAGACAGTAGACTTGAGAGGTCAGGAAGAGCAAAGGGAAGGCGATTCCGCAGACGAACAATTTCAAACATCCCCATCAGTACAAAGAAGAGTTTCTCAACGAAGCAACAAAAATGTACCACCACCGAGGCTGGGGTACAAGGTGAGAGTCTGCATCGTAAGAGAACCAAAGGATTGGAAAGATTTGTTACAGATGTCACCCAGAGAGCAGAACCCGTGGCGAGTGGCAGCCGAAGAAGAGATGAAGTCGCTGAACGACCACCAAGTCTGGGAAATAGCAGATCTTCCTCCAAACAGAAAGGCAGTTTCGTGCAAGTGGGTTTTCAAGGGCAAGACCGATGGCAGTGGAAAAATCTACACCCACAAAGCTCGCTTGGTCGCGGGAGGGTTCTCGCAACGGTACGGCGAAGACTACGACGAGACGTTTGCTCCCGTGATCAAACACGAGACAGTTCGAGTCCTACTCACACTGGCAGCACAGCAGAATTTTCATGCCCGGCACCTGGATGTGAAGAGTGCGTACCTGAACGGCGAGCTAGACGAAGAGATTTTCATGGAGCAACCCGGGGGATTTGTTATGCCAGGACAGGAGAAGAAGGTGCTAAGACTCAAAAGGAGCCTCTACGGTTTGAGGCAGTCGGCAAGGGTCTGGAATTTGAAGGCAGCGGCAATCCTTGGCAAACTAGGTTTCAACTGTGGTTATGCAGACAGGTGTCTGTACTTAAAGGAAGAAAAAGATGGAAGGATGTCCTACATTCTACTCTACGTTGATGACTTGCTGGTGGCCGGAGCGACGCCTGAGGTGACAAGAGCAGTGAGCAAGCAGCTGAGCAGACATTTCCAGATCAAGGACTTGGGAAACGTTAGCCATTACCTGGAGATTCAGATTGAGCGAGACAACGACGGTTCATTTTTGCTGAATCAAAGGGCAAAAATCGTCAAATTGGTGGAAGAGAACGGCTTGCTGGACGCGAAGCCGGTTACCACAGCGATGGAGACCGGATTCCTTGCAGCTCCCAGAGAAGATGGCGTAGAGCTGGAGAACAACAAATTGTATAGGAAAGTGATGGGGTCGCTCCTATACATAGCCACTGTGTCGAGACCAGACATCGCTGTTGCAGTCGGGTTGCTGTGTCGAAGAGTGGAACACCCAACCCAAGCTGACTGGAGCGGAGCCAAGCGGGTGATGCGCTACCTGAAAACTACCGCGGACACAGTGTTGAGACTACCCTCAGCAAAGGACGCCAGTCTCACTTTCTACGTGGACGCGGACTGGACAGGCGACAAGGCGGACAGGAAGTCAACAAGCGGATACGTTTTCCTGTTTGGTAAAGCAGTAATCGCTTGGTGTAGTCGTAAGCAGACCCCGGTAGCAATGTCCTCCACAGAGGCAGAGTACATTGCCGCGTCGTTCGCGACCAGAGAGCTGCTATGGTTGAGGCAGTTGTTCAAGGATATGAAAATTCCATTGAAGGAACCAATAACCATGTACGAAGACAACCAGACTAATCTCAGGTTCGGGATCAGCCAGGACCAAACATATTGGCGTTTGCTATCACCAGATGCGGGACTTTTTGGGAAAAGCGATAATAAATGTTTGTTATTGCCCATCCGAACAAATGTTGGCAGATATCCTAACGAAGCCGTTGGCCGGGGACCGGTTCGAGGAACTTGCAGAAAGACTGGGACTGCATAGACCGGAACATTCTGAAGCGAGAAGGAGCGTTGGAAGGGGAACGCTTACAGAGTGTTCTGGTAACAACCTTAGTAGCTCTAGTGCCGGATAGGTGGTGCTTAGGTCAACAAGCAGGGCATGTATAAACAGCGGCAGCGATGACTTTCTCTCTCTCTCTCCTTTCGCCGCTGGACCTGTCGTCAACACAATTTAATTCAAGATTTAACTCAAGACCAAATGTCAACTTCTGTTTTACAAATATCATCATCATCATCATCATCATCATCGGCACTACAACCGGGAACCGGTCTTGCCCTTATTTAGCAAGTCCTGAGGCTTGCTAAATTTTCCATAATGATTTGTTTTTTCCGGGCAAGGTCATTAGTCTTTTTTTCTTTCTTCTACAAATACCATTCTTACAAATAAAGTCTCATTTCAAACATTAACCATGCAGGGACAATTTGCCGAATTTCAAAAAACACTGACTGAACAAAGAGCACGAATAGATACTCTCTATTCAACTCTGTTCTCAAATAACTCTCCACATCAAAATCTTCAACCCTCCGTCTGAACTAAAACTAAAAATTATAGCTGTGAATGTAAATTCACTATTCCACATCGAAAGAAGGGATAATTTAGGCAATCTGCTCCAAGCCGAATGCCCAGATGTGCTTTGGGCTAGCGAAACTAAGCTAAACCAAGGGGACAAAATGGGCTACAAAAATTAAAACATAATTAGACGAGATCGACCACACTCTACTCGACGGGGTGGGGTCGCTATCTTAGTTAAGAAAGGTCTTTACCATAAGGTCGTTTACAGCACGGAAGTACACAAATTCCAGGTGCTAGAGGCATGCATTATAGATATTCCTCTAAAAGGTCAAAGGCATCTATATATAGTCGCTGCTTACGCTCCTGAATCTGTTCAGTGTACCCAATTTATCAGTGAAATCGATACACTTTTCCGAACTCTCAAATTCGATTCGGAAAACAATTACTTTTTAATGTGCGGGTGATTTTAACGCCAAGCACAATGCCTGGGGCAATCTGATCTCGAACACCAGAGGCAATGCCTTGTTTGACTGGTGGCAAACAAATGCGATAGAGCATAAACTAGAATTGTACGTTACAAGTCATCATCATCGTCGTCATGATCGGCACTAAAACCCGGAACCGGTCTTGGCCTTATTTAGCAAGTCCTGGGGCTTGTTAAATTTTCCATGATAATTTGTTTTTCCGGGCAAGGCCATCAGTCTTGCGCCAGTACGCTACAAGTACACCATCTTATCCAAGAGGTAACTCCTTCCTGGATTTACTTATGACAGATGATCGAATTCAGTTACCAGATACCGAGGTACCTACTGGAAATTGTCTTCGCACAATTGAGTACGATAGCGATCATTACGGACTTGGAGCCGTAATACACGTGCCAAACGAGCACTATCTACTTGAGCAGTACGACCAAATACACTCTTTCAATTTCCGAAAAGCACATTGGTCGCGTTTCGATCGCATAGTAAAAAATAGACCCACCGACTAATAGAAACCTTCGTAATGATGAAATCGATCATTACCTCCTAATGATGAGCGATATTGTTACTAACACGATGAATCGTTCTATCCCCAAAGTAGCTTTTGGCGGAGTTTTGTGAAGTCACTACTGGAGTGTTCCGCCGAACACTGTTCACGACAACACAAAACATCACCGGAGCGGATTCAATTACAACACCGAGAAATTGTCACAAATGAAACACCGAGTTATGGTTATTTATGTTGATCCTTTTATTGTTCCTTTTTTTTTTTTGTTGAACGACATGCACTTCATTTGCTATCGCGTTACAAGTTCCGCTGGTTCTCTTTTAATTATTTTGCTGCACACCACGTAATTAACCCGATAAATACAATCCCGACGTCTTTCGTGAGGATCACAGTTCTGCGCGGGTTGAATTGCGGTACGTTGAACATCGAATGTCTACGTTTATTTCGTTTGCCTTAGTTTGACAGTTCCGCGAATGCACTCGGTAAACTCGCGTATTTTAAAAGTGAAGAGACTTCGGGTCGCCCGGTTTCTTTTTTCGATTTAATGCGCTGTGTGGAGACCTCCGCGTCGGGGTTCTCTATGGTTCTGACTAATTGTCTCTATCTATTCAATTCAATCCGAAATTCTCATCCCGCATCTGCAAAGGAAAATTCCCCCATCCAATCTGCTAAACAGAATTTCCCATCGTATTCGTTAGCAGAATTTCCCATAGTATCTGAAAAGGAGAAATCTTTCCTCATGATCATCCACATCATTAGCTATTCGTTATCGGAATCTTGTTCCTTTTGTTTTAAGATCGGATGCCACCGCTTATTCTCCGATCTTTTCGTGGGATTTGTTTAGGTTACCCATCTGGCTTAAGCTAACAATGTTCTTGTGCGTTTCAGATGGGTAATAAAAGGAACTGTGGGTGTCGCAGCGTACTTGAACTAGTTAGTTCAAGCATAAATAATTTAATTACCTTTCTATTATTAATTGTTATAATTTATAATTTGTTTTTGTTATTGATTGTTCCTACAGGCCAGTAAATAAAAAAAAAAAAAAATTAATTGTTAGTCTTAAATCGTTATAATTTTGTAAATACCTGCATGTTTGGCAGCACTGTTTGTGTTTGTTACTGCCATTTTTGTTATTTAGTTTTTAGTTGTCATTTTGATATATGCAAATTAGTTGTTATTCGTTCGTTGGCTATGTGAGTTTTCGTTATCGAATAAATAATGTCGTTTGATCGTATTTCGTTATTTTATTGAAAATAATTCGTTCTAGTTGTCGTCGATTCGCTACTAAATAACAATCGAGCCAATTGAAAAAAACATAGCTCAAACGTGTCGTCATGTTCGTGCATTTGCAGTTTTCATATCGTCGTCGCTCGCTCCCGGTAAATGCACCGGGATTCAGCAGTGGGATTGGTATAGTTTCTTTGTTAGGATTTTCGAACCATAAACATCTAGCGAGCGATCTACGTTAAGATTTTTATGATTCCATGACTATTGGTCGGCAGCGAAACGATATGCCTTGTTTGCACAAGTGTGCCTTTTACGTTAGGGTCATGCAAGGGATTTAGGTGCTAATTGCTATTAGCTACTGTGGGGTTGGTTAGTCAGTGCGTCGACACGGACGCGGGTTTAACTAATTTCCACTACTTAATTCACGGCAGCTGATTTTTTTAAAATGAAACACCTTCGGTAGTTCTTGTCCAGAAACATTTTATTGCGCGGCACTCGTTCACAACACTTAAATCTAGATTACAGCGGTAACATTGATTGTCTCATTAATTCTTATCAATAAACATTCATGTCTATTTCGAGTATTTAAAACATAACTATTGATATCAAGGGGCACGTAAACCGAAATAAAAACGATAACACAACGCACCAAACAACGTGTATCGCAAAACTCACTGACTTCGACTTGTACTCGTGGTACCGATGCTCTCTCCAAGTGTTAAGATCTGACTGGTGACTCCAGCTCACCAAAGAAACGGAAAACCCTCAAAAGAAACTAAAAAGGAGGCGGAGTTACACGATTAACTTGAAGTAGTTAATCGTGATTGGACCGGACGGGGTAGTCATACATTACGCATGTGTGGGTATGCCATGCATACGATCGTTCGGCGACCGTGGTGGATGGAGGTACATCGCTAGTGCATTTTCTAAGAAAGTAAACACTAGCATGTGGGGTGTGAAAACCCGAAACCGATGATTTGGTCATCCTAATGGAAGGCCATAAATCATCACTTCGGTTGCCGATGATTAAACATTGCAACGAACATAGGGTGCAGCCATTGCCAGATGTTGTAAGTAAACATTTTCTGGCTGCTGGTGATCGTTGTTTGAATGCTATCTCTGAACATGGGGACCGACAATTGGAAGCCAGCGATTGCTGGTAATCAGGGACATGTTTGGTTTGCTTCAGCAGAAACCTTGTCGGCGGTAGCAAATCAATAGGGGCAAATAGCCGCATGCATGTTATGCCGAGGGTAAACAAATACAACGAGTCACAAGGAACTCTTGTTGATTGTTGTTTCCATAGCTTAAGGCTATGGAAACGAGATGCCCTGGCAGAATGTATGCCTAAAGATATGATTTCAGATGCCATGGCAATGTGATGATTTTGCCGTGGACTTATGCTTTTTATTTAGGAGATAATATGCGCCTCGGGGGTGAATTTTCGATGCCACGGTAAGGTGATAAGCTTTGCCGTGGGCTTAATGTTTCTTAGGGAATATGGACTGGCCGAGGGTAAGTTTCGATGCCACGGCAAGGTGATAAGCTTTGCCGTGGCTTTAATGTTTTCAGTGGTGGTGATGGAGAAAAAGGGGTTTGGAAGGAAATCCCCTACAGAATAGGTAAGCTGCCTAACAGAACTTCAAAACAGTTATCCGATTGGGTAACCGTAATAATTCCGGCGATTTGGCTGGGGGTAAATGCCGTAGCAAGGTTACGCAACCTTGCTGAATTTCGAGCGAGAGGTAAGTCGTTCGCCTGGAAAAGTGGGGATCGAGCGATGCCTGGCTCTTCGGGCCCTGAAAAGCCCCACATCACTCCCTCCCCAGTGACGTAGTCACGAAACAGGTAAGGCAGGTTAGGGGGTGGTTAGTTGGTTATGGGCGCGCGTATGAGCGCGAGTACGGGGAGGTTGTGCTGGTGGAGTAGGAGTGGTGTCAGTAGGTGGAGGTGATTCTGGAGCGGAAGCTTCCAGAAAACAGGGCTTAAGCCTTTCGACGCTGACCGTGGATCGCTTGCCTCTAATGTCGATCTCGAAGACGCGGTCACTGATGCGGCGGAAGACTTTGAATGGGCCATCATAAGGTGGGTCGAGGGGTTTTTTGACCTTATCCACCCTGACAAAGACGTGCGTGCAGCTGTGCAGTTCAGGGTGGACGAAAAGTTTTTTGGAGCCGTGCCTGGTTACAGGGGTTGCCCTAACCTTACGTAGCAGGTCACGGAGATGTCCCAATTCGCGAAGTTGGTCACGCGGTGTTTCGCCATTCAGGAAAAGTTCTTCTGGAAGAAGGAGGTTGGTACCATAGGTAAGCTCTGCTGCCGAAGCACCTAGGTCCTCCTTAATACTTGTCCTCAGGCCGAGGAGGGCGGTTGGTAGGGCGTCAAACCATTGTGTGTCATTATGACACATGAGTGAGGCTTTTAGAGATCTGTGCCAGCGCTCTATCATCCCATTTGATTGCGGGTGGTAGGCGGTGGTACGACTTCTTTGGCAGCCGAGAAGATCTGTTAGCTGCCTAAAAATTGTCGCCTCAAATTGTGGACCTCGGTCCGAAGTAATGGTGGTTGGTACACCGAAGCGTGTGACCCAAGTTGAGTAAAAGGCCTTGGCGACAGATTCGGCAGTAACTGCCCGGAGGGGTGTCGCCTCTGGCCATCGCGTGCAGCGATCCATCATAGTGAGGATATAAGAAAATCCTCTTGATGGAGTAAGCGGTCCCACTATGTCTATGTGGACATGGGCGAAGCGTGCCGTGGGAAGCTTGAATTGCGCTGGCTCCAGTACGTTATGTCGCGCTACCTTGCAGCGCTGGCACTGGAGACAAGCACGGGCCCAACCGGTGAGATCTTTGTTCATCCGGGGCCAAATGAATTTGCGACGGACAGCAGCGGCTGTTGCTCGGCCGCTGGGGTGGGCAGGGTTGTGGTAAACCTGGAACACGCCCTTACGAAGTTTCTCGGGAATGTAAGGTCTAGCGGTTCCAGTGGAGACATCACACCAGATTTCGCCCAAAGGGTCGCGAAGGGTAATTTTCTTCAGCTCTAGTGCCGTATCGGCAGTTAGGAGGGACTTGAGCTGTTCGTCCTCCTCTTGAGCTAGGGCAAGGTCAGTGTTATTCAAGGCGGTACGCAAATGAATCGTATCGATTCGAGAAAGGGCGTCCGCCGTGACATTCAGTTTACCGGAGATATGCCTGATCTCCGTAGAATATTGCCCAATGAGGTCTAATTGACGCTCTTGTCGGGGGGAGGCATTTCCCGACTTCTTCCGGAACGCATAGACCAATGGCTTGTGGTCTGTTAAAATAGAGAGCGAACGTCCTTCTATCATATGACGGAAGTACTTAACAGCGCTGTAGATCGCGAGCAATTCACGGTCGTAGGCGCTGTAACGTCGCTCAGTGGGACTCAGTTTCCTTGAAAAGAAACCAAGTGGTTCCGGGCGGCCTTCAATGTCCTGTTCAAGGACGGCTCCGATTGCGGTATCCGATGCGTCGCATTGGATAGAAAGTGCCGCTCCCTCGAGAGGGTATCGGAGTAAGGTGGCATTTGCCAATTGTTCTTTGGACAGTTGGAATGCTCTATCAGAGACTTCTGTCCAATTGATGGGGCGCTTATCATTGCGCTTAGCTCCTTTCAAAAATTCATTTAAGGGAGCTTGAATCTGAGCGGCATTCTTCAGGGTTGGGCGGTAAAAGTTAAGCATGCCCAAAAGTCGACGCAGCTCACTTACGTTAGTAGGCCTGGGATACTTCATGAGGGCCTCCACACGGTCTGGAAGTGGGCGAATGCCCTGGTTGTCAACGACATAACCCAGATAGGTGATTTGCTCTTTGGCGTATTGACACTTTTCTGGGTTGATGACAAGACCGAATTCGCGGAGGCGCTCTAGGACCTGACGTAAGTGGTGTTTATGTTCGGCGAGGTCTTTGGAGGCGATGACAATGTCATCAAGGTATGCATGGCAGCAATTAAGACCTCGTAAAGCCGTGTCGATATACCGCTGGAATGTCTGTGCGGCATTCCTGAGGCCGAAAGTCATCACTTTGAACTCGAAGAGTCCGAAAGGTGTAATGACTGCGGTCTTGGGGATGTCTTCAGGTGCCACCGGAATTTGGTGGTATGCCCTGGTGAGATCCAGGGTTGTGAAGACATTGCACCCTCGTAACTTGTACGAAAAATCGTAGAGGTGTGCAATTGGGTATCTGTCCGGGACAGTTGCTGCGTTCAACAGCCTATAATCGCCACATGGGCGCCACTCACCAGAACGTTTCTTCACTAAGTGGAGTGGGCTTGCCCAGGGACTGTCCGACGGTTGGCAGATACCTAGTTCGATCATATGCTCGAACTCCGCGCGCGCCGCACGTAATTTTTCCGGAGCCAGTCGACGTGGACGCTGGCTCACCGGGGGACCACGTGTTTCTATATGATGAAACACCGTGGCTTTATGTCGGCGCTGGTTAGGCAGAGGAATTGTTGTACTCACAAATTCCTGTACCATAACCTGGAATGGGTCTATGCACTCTGTGGCCCCTGAAGTTGCCGCTGGTGATGCCGTCATGGGCAAGGGGGGTGCGGTTGGAGCCACAAGTCTGTTATGGGTCGAATCGACCAACAGATTATGTGCGCCTAATAGGTCGGAACCTATCAGGGGTTCGTTTACGTCCGCAATGACGAAACGCCAAGTGATCGGACGACAAAGACCCAATTGGAGTGTCAGCTTTTTACGTCCGTACGTAAGTATCGGCGTATTATTTGCTGCTGACAATTTAAGTGCGGCTGGCACGCGGTTACGCGGAGCAAACGATCGCGGGAGGACTGAAATATCGGCGCCGGTGTCGACAGTAAAAGCGATATTCAGTTTCGAATCCCGGATGGTTAAGCGACTTATCGTAGGGGTGCCGGCCGATTGCGCGAGGGTGTCGGTCGGCAAAATTAGTTTAAAGAGCGCCTCTGGTTGGTGGAAGGTTGCGTCCAACCACAAGGCGCTTTGCAATTGAATGCGCGATCACCATATCGCTGGTGATTGGCGCACCAAGGCAGAGTAACGGCATTATCAGGTATGTTCTGCCTATTAGTATTGCCGTTACGGGGAGGTCGAGCCGGAGCTCGTTGGGAATTGGCCCGGTGAGGGCCATTTTGAGAGGAATTGGCCCTCTGTGGGGCGTTTTGAGGCATATAGGCCCTCTGAGGGGCAGTTTGGTAGGAATTCTGCCGATTGAGAGGACGGCTCGGCATGGCTCGATTCTGGGCGCTTCGAGGATTGTTCCTCACCTCCGCACGCAATTGAGTTATCTCGCGGAGGAGTGAGGTTTGGAGCGCCCGGAGGTCAGCAGGAGTTAGTTGTGTGGGCGAATTTCTTTGGTTAGGGTTGGGGCCTGCCACTGGATTCCCCTGAGGGAAATTGGTTGAGGCGGGCCCTCTAAAAGGTAATTGGGTTTGAGGAGGATGGGGAGTTGAGACCAATTCATGGGCTGAGAAAGGCAGACGAGGGTGCCGTGCAGGCTGGGCGGCGTGTTGAGAAACCGCCGCTACCTGGTACGCTGGAGGCTCAGAATACTGATCTGAGGTTTCCATAATTGCGTCCGCAATTTTGGATAAATAGCCCAAACTCTGATTGGGTTGGGCTATAAGTGCCGAACGGGCATGCTGGGGAAGACACCTCAAAAAGTGAGGCTTTATCAGGTCGTCCCCAATCCTGGTCCCCGCTATAGAGCGTAAATGGGTCAGGAAAAGAGATGGTCTCATCCCAGAAAGGTTGGATACCGCGGCTAAACGTTGTTGCCGCACACTTCCTGGCTCGTCCAATGCGTCGAGCAGAGCTTCACGCATGTTGCTATATGGGTTGCGGCCGGCCGACCTTATTATGTGTGCAACATGCGGTCGTTGAGTGCGGTCAAGCACTTTCAACAGCTCAACTGCACGAAGTTGTTCGTCGTGCAAGGATGAGGCCTGGAAGATGCGGTCTGCCACTGCAAACCAAAGGTCTGGGTCCTCCTCATCGAAGGGGGGAAGTCCTATATTAGGGTGACGAGTCCCATTCCCGAGGCTGGAAGCATCGTGGAATTCTTGGGACTCTGAAGGTATTTGGGGTTGTTGTGAGGTGCTGGCACCAGTTGTGGGCATTAAAATGCCGGAATTTGCCAAAGGGCAGATACCAGGGGCGTTGGAAGAGGTTGGGAGAGCGTTTGGGGGAGTAGGTTGGGGTCGGTTCACGACGCTGGGGGCAACGGGTGGTGCCAGAGGAGTAGATTGTCCGGGCAAGTCTAGGTCAGCATCGACTTGCTCGGTGGGGAAATCGACGCTGGAGGCGTCGTGAAATTCCAGGGGCTCGGGTTGTTCTTGGGCCTTTTGGGCAGCGCTATTTCGTGTGACAACCATAGTGTTTTGTACGAAACAGGACTGAAATCAACGGAGTAGGAGGGAATCAAAATATTCACCACGGAGGACGCAGAAATGGACGTAAGAGAACGCGAAACGGTTGCAAGGACGTCGCCAACGAGTCAAAGGGAGTTGCAGGAAGTTGAGAGAACTGTCGAACGTCCCAAAACAAAGGTTTTCACAAATCAAAATAGGTCAAGCGAAGGTCGGAGGTGGAGTCAAGTGCGGTTCTTTGAAGTCGCGAATGTAAGTGTGCTTTCGTGTTACTTTCAATCCGGGTATTGTATACTACTAATTGTGTACTCCGTTTACTTTAACATAAAAATCAAACAAGAAAAAAAAATTTCAAAAACTGTAGCAAGAAAAAATTACAGATATTGTTATTACGAGAGTATCTGTACTCATGAAAAGAGAGTTAAAAATTGTCACCGAAATTACATTAAAAAGGGGCATATATTGCCTATACAATAGCTTGTAACTTAGTACCCTGAAGGGGTTTACAAAACTTGTGATTTTACTTGATTATGTCACTTCAAAGAGTTTAGCCTATTAATTTTTATTAAGATTTGTAACTTGCTTTTTCTTTATCCTGTTATTTCTAAAGAAAGAGAATTTTTGAATATGTATAAAAAAGGGAAAAAAAACAAAGGGGAAAAATCTGAAAAGTTACAATCTGAAAAGTTTAAATGTTCACAAATTCCTTTTTGTTGATTTTCGGTTTCAAAACTTTTGTTAATGAAAATTTATTGAATACATTTTAAAGATTTTCTCCTATTTTCAGTTCTTAGAGTAAACGATATGTATGTTGATGTGTGTAATCTGTTTATTTTTCCTTTGGCTTTATTGTATGTTATTAATTTCTCTTTACTTATGCACTCTTTATCGATCCGTTTTTAATTGGCTTAGCCTAAGTATGGTTTCCTTGAATGTATTAATCTAAAAACGGAAATGTAGAATCCGTGTTCTAGGTGACAATAATTTCTTATAAATTAACTCTAAGTAAATATAGATTGTCAAGAGAAAACGTTCTTATTTTAAACAGTACGAGAACATATACACAAGTAAAATATGCTTCTTAGTTATTCCAGTATCTGAGGAATGTCCGTCTTTATTGTTTGGAAATATTATTTCGCTTTTAAATTTTAAGATAATGTTTCGAGAGTGAAGTTCTCACTTGTGGTTATAAGGAAATAGAATGAAGTCGACAGGTTATTGTTCTTATTTTAACCTGTTGATAGGTAAGGTAGCACATTCAAAATCATCTGAGTCCGTGTAAAAATCGTAATTACTTTTGTTGTAAATTCTAATTAAGTCTTATTTGCTGCGACATTGTGTAACTAATTATGCATTAATTCGTGTTTATTTATTATGTATTTGGTAAGTTAAAATGGGAAAAAGAAAACTTGTGTTTTGTTATTTAAAGAAAAATAAAAAGGAAAAGAAAACCTGTTGTTCTGTCGATGTTGCAGCTGGTGAAGTCCGTCCTGATGATTGAAAACACTGGCACAGCACTGGTGGAGTGGTTAAAGCTGCGGTGGGGCTCTACTTGCCCTTTGTTGCTGAATTTTTCACTCACTTATTGTTTTTCTGATGTAGAAGGTTGCTTGTGTTTACCTTCAGAGTCATTAAAGTGAACACTCGCGGATGTTTGGAGGTTAACGATCAGAAGGTACGATTGTTTCAATTCACCGGTAGGTCACCAAAAGTCACTGGTTGTTCGGAAGCGAAGGTTGCGCGTTTTTTACGGGGTCACCAATGTGGGGTTGGTTAGTCAGTGCGTCGACACGGACGCGGGTTTAACTAATTTCCACTACTTAATTCACGGCAGCTGATTTTTTTAAAATGAAACACCTTCGGTAGTTCTTGTCCAGAAACATTTTATTGCGCGGCACTCGTTCACAACACTTAAATCTAGATTACAGCGGTAACATTGATTGTCTCATTAATTCTTATCAATAAACATTCATGTCTATTTCGAGTATTTAAAACATAACTATTGATATCAAGGGGCACGTAAACCGAAATAAAAACGATAACACAACGCACCAAACAACGTGTATCGCAAAACTCACTGACTTCGACTTGTACTCGTGGTACCGATGCTCTCTCCAAGTGTTAAGATCTGACTGGTGACTCCAGCTCACCAAAGAAACGGAAAACCCTCAAAAGAAACTAAAAAGGAGGCGGAGTTACACGATTAACTTGAAGTAGTTAATCGTGATTGGACCGGACGGGGTAGTCATACATTACGCATGTGTGGGTATGCCATGCATACGATCGTTCGGCGACCGTGGTGGATGGAGGTACATCGCTAGTGCATTTTCTAAGAAAGTAAACACTAGCATGTGGGGTGTGAAAACCCGAAACCGATGATTTGGTCATCCTAATGGAAGGCCATAAATCATCACTTCGGTTGCCGATGATTAAACATTGCAACGAACATAGGGTGCAGCCATTGCCAGATGTTGTAAGTAAACATTTTCTGGCTGCTGGTGATCGTTGTTTGAATGCTATCTCTGAACATGGGGACCGACAATTGGAAGCCAGCGATTGCTGGTAATCAGGGACATGTTTGGTTTGCTTCAGCAGAAACCTTGTCGGCGGTAGCAAATCAATAGGGGCAAATAGCCGCATGCATGTTATGCCGAGGGTAAACAAATACAACGAGTCACAAGGAACTCTTGTTGATTGTTGTTTCCATAGCTTAAGGCTATGGAAACGAGATGCCCTGGCAGAATGTATGCCTAAAGATATGATTTCAGATGCCATGGCAATGTGATGATTTTGCCGTGGACTTATGCTTTTTATTTAGGAGATAATATGCGCCTCGGGGGTGAATTTTCGATGCCACGGTAAGGTGATAAGCTTTGCCGTGGGCTTAATGTTTCTTAGGGAATATGGACTGGCCGAGGGTAAGTTTCGATGCCACGGCAAGGTGATAAGCTTTGCCGTGGCTTTAATGTTTTCAGTGGTGGTGATGGAGAAAAAGGGGTTTGGAAGGAAATCCCCTACAGAATAGGTAAGCTGCCTAACAGAACTTCAAAACAGTTATCCGATTGGGTAACCGTAATAATTCCGGCGATTTGGCTGGGGGTAAATGCCGTAGCAAGGTTACGCAACCTTGCTGAATTTCGAGCGAGAGGTAAGTCGTTCGCCTGGAAAAGTGGGGATCGAGCGATGCCTGGCTCTTCGGGCCCTGAAAAGCCCCACATCACTCCCTCCCCAGTGACGTAGTCACGAAACAGGTAAGGCAGGTTAGGGGGTGGTTAGTTGGTTATGGGCGCGCGTATGAGCGCGAGTACGGGGAGGTTGTGCTGGTGGAGTAGGAGTGGTGTCAGTAGGTGGAGGTGATTCTGGAGCGGAAGCTTCCAGAAAACAGGGCTTAAGCCTTTCGACGCTGACCGTGGATCGCTTGCCTCTAATGTCGATCTCGAAGACGCGGTCACTGATGCGGCGGAAGACTTTGAATGGGCCATCATAAGGTGGGTCGAGGGGTTTTTTGACCTTATCCACCCTGACAAAGACGTGCGTGCAGCTGTGCAGTTCAGGGTGGACGAAAAGTTTTTTGGAGCCGTGCCTGGTTACAGGGGTTGCCCTAACCTTACGTAGCAGGTCACGGAGATGTCCCAATTCGCGAAGTTGGTCACGCGGTGTTTCGCCATTCAGGAAAAGTTCTTCTGGAAGAAGGAGGTTGGTACCATAGGTAAGCTCTGCTGCCGAAGCACCTAGGTCCTCCTTAATACTTGTCCTCAGGCCGAGGAGGGCGGTTGGTAGGGCGTCAAACCATTGTGTGTCATTATGACACATGAGTGAGGCTTTTAGAGATCTGTGCCAGCGCTCTATCATCCCATTTGATTGCGGGTGGTAGGCGGTGGTACGACTTCTTTGGCAGCCGAGAAGATCTGTTAGCTGCCTAAAAATTGTCGCCTCAAATTGTGGACCTCGGTCCGAAGTAATGGTGGTTGGTACACCGAAGCGTGTGACCCAAGTTGAGTAAAAGGCCTTGGCGACAGATTCGGCAGTAACTGCCCGGAGGGGTGTCGCCTCTGGCCATCGCGTGCAGCGATCCATCATAGTGAGGATATAAGAAAATCCTCTTGATGGAGTAAGCGGTCCCACTATGTCTATGTGGACATGGGCGAAGCGTGCCGTGGGAAGCTTGAATTGCGCTGGCTCCAGTACGTTATGTCGCGCTACCTTGCAGCGCTGGCACTGGAGACAAGCACGGGCCCAACCGGTGAGATCTTTGTTCATCCGGGGCCAAATGAATTTGCGACGGACAGCAGCGGCTGTTGCTCGGCCGCTGGGGTGGGCAGGGTTGTGGTAAACCTGGAACACGCCCTTACGAAGTTTCTCGGGAATGTAAGGTCTAGCGGTTCCAGTGGAGACATCACACCAGATTTCGCCCAAAGGGTCGCGAAGGGTAATTTTCTTCAGCTCTAGTGCCGTATCGGCAGTTAGGAGGGACTTGAGCTGTTCGTCCTCCTCTTGAGCTAGGGCAAGGTCAGTGTTATTCAAGGCGGTACGCAAATGAATCGTATCGATTCGAGAAAGGGCGTCCGCCGTGACATTCAGTTTACCGGAGATATGCCTGATCTCCGTAGAATATTGCCCAATGAGGTCTAATTGACGCTCTTGTCGGGGGGAGGCATTTCCCGACTTCTTCCGGAACGCATAGACCAATGGCTTGTGGTCTGTTAAAATAGAGAGCGAACGTCCTTCTATCATATGACGGAAGTACTTAACAGCGCTGTAGATCGCGAGCAATTCACGGTCGTAGGCGCTGTAACGTCGCTCAGTGGGACTCAGTTTCCTTGAAAAGAAACCAAGTGGTTCCGGGCGGCCTTCAATGTCCTGTTCAAGGACGGCTCCGATTGCGGTATCCGATGCGTCGCATTGGATAGAAAGTGCCGCTCCCTCGAGAGGGTATCGGAGTAAGGTGGCATTTGCCAATTGTTCTTTGGACAGTTGGAATGCTCTATCAGAGACTTCTGTCCAATTGATGGGGCGCTTATCATTGCGCTTAGCTCCTTTCAAAAATTCATTTAAGGGAGCTTGAATCTGAGCGGCATTCTTCAGGGTTGGGCGGTAAAAGTTAAGCATGCCCAAAAGTCGACGCAGCTCACTTACGTTAGTAGGCCTGGGATACTTCATGAGGGCCTCCACACGGTCTGGAAGTGGGCGAATGCCCTGGTTGTCAACGACATAACCCAGATAGGTGATTTGCTCTTTGGCGTATTGACACTTTTCTGGGTTGATGACAAGACCGAATTCGCGGAGGCGCTCTAGGACCTGACGTAAGTGGTGTTTATGTTCGGCGAGGTCTTTGGAGGCGATGACAATGTCATCAAGGTATGCATGGCAGCAATTAAGACCTCGTAAAGCCGTGTCGATATACCGCTGGAATGTCTGTGCGGCATTCCTGAGGCCGAAAGTCATCACTTTGAACTCGAAGAGTCCGAAAGGTGTAATGACTGCGGTCTTGGGGATGTCTTCAGGTGCCACCGGAATTTGGTGGTATGCCCTGGTGAGATCCAGGGTTGTGAAGACATTGCACCCTCGTAACTTGTACGAAAAATCGTAGAGGTGTGCAATTGGGTATCTGTCCGGGACAGTTGCTGCGTTCAACAGCCTATAATCGCCACATGGGCGCCACTCACCAGAACGTTTCTTCACTAAGTGGAGTGGGCTTGCCCAGGGACTGTCCGACGGTTGGCAGATACCTAGTTCGATCATATGCTCGAACTCCGCGCGCGCCGCACGTAATTTTTCCGGAGCCAGTCGACGTGGACGCTGGCTCACCGGGGGACCACGTGTTTCTATATGATGAAACACCGTGGCTTTATGTCGGCGCTGGTTAGGCAGAGGAATTGTTGTACTCACAAATTCCTGTACCATAACCTGGAATGGGTCTATGCACTCTGTGGCCCCTGAAGTTGCCGCTGGTGATGCCGTCATGGGCAAGGGGGGTGCGGTTGGAGCCACAAGTCTGTTATGGGTCGAATCGACCAACAGATTATGTGCGCCTAATAGGTCGGAACCTATCAGGGGTTCGTTTACGTCCGCAATGACGAAACGCCAAGTGATCGGACGACAAAGACCCAATTGGAGTGTCAGCTTTTTACGTCCGTACGTAAGTATCGGCGTATTATTTGCTGCTGACAATTTAAGTGCGGCTGGCACGCGGTTACGCGGAGCAAACGATCGCGGGAGGACTGAAATATCGGCGCCGGTGTCGACAGTAAAAGCGATATTCAGTTTCGAATCCCGGATGGTTAAGCGACTTATCGTAGGGGTGCCGGCCGATTGCGCGAGGGTGTCGGTCGGCAAAATTAGTTTAAAGAGCGCCTCTGGTTGGTGGAAGGTTGCGTCCAACCACAAGGCGCTTTGCAATTGAATGCGCGATCACCATATCGCTGGTGATTGGCGCACCAAGGCAGAGTAACGGCATTATCAGGTATGTTCTGCCTATTAGTATTGCCGTTACGGGGAGGTCGAGCCGGAGCTCGTTGGGAATTGGCCCGGTGAGGGCCATTTTGAGAGGAATTGGCCCTCTGTGGGGCGTTTTGAGGCATATAGGCCCTCTGAGGGGCAGTTTGGTAGGAATTCTGCCGATTGAGAGGACGGCTCGGCATGGCTCGATTCTGGGCGCTTCGAGGATTGTTCCTCACCTCCGCACGCAATTGAGTTATCTCGCGGAGGAGTGAGGTTTGGAGCGCCCGGAGGTCAGCAGGAGTTAGTTGTGTGGGCGAATTTCTTTGGTTAGGGTTGGGGCCTGCCACTGGATTCCCCTGAGGGAAATTGGTTGAGGCGGGCCCTCTAAAAGGTAATTGGGTTTGAGGAGGATGGGGAGTTGAGACCAATTCATGGGCTGAGAAAGGCAGACGAGGGTGCCGTGCAGGCTGGGCGGCGTGTTGAGAAACCGCCGCTACCTGGTACGCTGGAGGCTCAGAATACTGATCTGAGCTTTCCATAATTGCGTCCGCAATTTTGGATAAATAGCCCAAACTCTGATTGGGTTGGGCTATAAGTGCCGAACGGGCATGCTGGGGAAGACACCTCAAAAAGTGAGGCTTTATCAGGTCGTCCCCAATCCTGGTCCCCGCTATAGAGCGTAAATGGGTCAGGAAAAGAGATGGTCTCATCCCAGAAAGGTTGGATACCGCGGCTAAACGTTGTTGCCGCACACTTCCTGGCTCGTCCAATGCGTCGAGCAGAGCTTCACGCATGTTGCTATATGGGTTGCGGCCGGCCGACCTTATTATGTGTGCAACATGCGGTCGTTGAGTGCGGTCAAGCACTTTCAACAGCTCAACTGCACGAAGTTGTTCGTCGTGCAAGGATGAGGCCTGGAAGATGCGGTCTGCCACTGCAAACCAAAGGTCTGGGTCCTCCTCATCGAAGGGGGGAAGTCCTATATTAGGGTGACGAGTCCCATTCCCGAGGCTGGAAGCATCGTGGAATTCTTGGGACTCTGAAGGTATTTGGGGTTGTTGTGAGGTGCTGGCACCAGTTGTGGGCATTAAAATGCCGGAATTTGCCAAAGGGCAGATACCAGGGGCGTTGGAAGAGGTTGGGAGAGCGTTTGGGGGAGTAGGTTGGGGTCGGTTCACGACGCTGGGGGCAACGGGTGGTGCCAGAGGAGTAGATTGTCCGGGCAAGTCTAGGTCAGCATCGACTTGCTCGGTGGGGAAATCGACGCTGGAGGCGTCGTGAAATTCCAGGGGCTCGGGTTGTTCTTGGGCCTTTTGGGCAGCGCTATTTCGTGTGACAACCATAGTGTTTTGTACGAAACAGGACTGAAATCAACGGAGTAGGAGGGAATCAAAATATTCACCACGGAGGACGCAGAAATGGACGTAAGAGAACGCGAAACGGTTGCAAGGACGTCGCCAACGAGTCAAAGGGAGTTGCAGGAAGTTGAGAGAACTGTCGAACGTCCCAAAACAAAGGTTTTCACAAATCAAAATAGGTCAAGCGAAGGTCGGAGGTGGAGTCAAGTGCGGTTCTTTGAAGTCGCGAATGTAAGTGTGCTTTCGTGTTACTTTCAATCCGGGTATTGTATACTACTAATTGTGTACTCCGTTTACTTTAACATAAAAATCAAACAAGAAAAAAAAATTTCAAAAACTGTAGCAAGAAAAAATTACAGATATTGTTATTACGAGAGTATCTGTACTCATGAAAAGAGAGTTAAAAATTGTCACCGAAATTACATTAAAAAGGGGCATATATTGCCTATACAATAGCTTGTAACTTAGTACCCTGAAGGGGTTTACAAAACTTGTGATTTTACTTGATTATGTCACTTCAAAGAGTTTAGCCTATTAATTTTTATTAAGATTTGTAACTTGCTTTTTCTTTATCCTGTTATTTCTAAAGAAAGAGAATTTTTGAATATGTATAAAAAAGGGAAAAAAAACAAAGGGGAAAAATCTGAAAAGTTACAATCTGAAAAGTTTAAATGTTCACAAATTCCTTTTTGTTGATTTTCGGTTTCAAAACTTTTGTTAATGAAAATTTATTGAATACATTTTAAAGATTTTCTCCTATTTTCAGTTCTTAGAGTAAACGATATGTATGTTGATGTGTGTAATCTGTTTATTTTTCCTTTGGCTTTATTGTATGTTATTAATTTCTCTTTACTTATGCACTCTTTATCGATCCGTTTTTAATTGGCTTAGCCTAAGTATGGTTTCCTTGAATGTATTAATCTAAAAACGGAAATGTAGAATCCGTGTTCTAGGTGACAATAATTTCTTATAAATTAACTCTAAGTAAATATAGATTGTCAAGAGAAAACGTTCTTATTTTAAACAGTACGAGAACATATACACAAGTAAAATATGCTTCTTAGTTATTCCAGTATCTGAGGAATGTCCGTCTTTATTGTTTGGAAATATTATTTCGCTTTTAAATTTTAAGATAATGTTTCGAGAGTGAAGTTCTCACTTGTGGTTATAAGGAAATAGAATGAAGTCGACAGGTTATTGTTCTTATTTTAACCTGTTGATAGGTAAGGTAGCACATTCAAAATCATCTGAGTCCGTGTAAAAATCGTAATTACTTTTGTTGTAAATTCTAATTAAGTCTTATTTGCTGCGACATTGTGTAACTAATTATGCATTAATTCGTGTTTATTTATTATGTATTTGGTAAGTTAAAATGGGAAAAAGAAAACTTGTGTTTTGTTATTTAAAGAAAAATAAAAAGGAAAAGAAAACCTGTTGTTCTGTCGATGTTGCAGCTGGTGAAGTCCGTCCTGATGATTGAAAACACTGGCACAGCACTGGTGGAGTGGTTAAAGCTGCGGTGGGGCTCTACTTGCCCTTTGTTGCTGAATTTTTCACTCACTTATTGTTTTTCTGATGTAGAAGGTTGCTTGTGTTTACCTTCAGAGTCATTAAAGTGAACACTCGCGGATGTTTGGAGGTTAACGATCAGAAGGTACGATTGTTTCAATTCACCGGTAGGTCACCAAAAGTCACTGGTTGTTCGGAAGCGAAGGTTGCGCGTTTTTTACGGGGTCACCAATGTGGGGTTGGTTAGTCAGTGCGTCGACACGGACGCGGGTTTAACTAATTTCCACTACTTAATTCACGGCAGCTGATTTTTTTAAAATGAAACACCTTCGGTAGTTCTTGTCCAGAAACATTTTATTGCGCGGCACTCGTTCACAACACTTAAATCTAGATTACAGCGGTAACATTGATTGTCTCATTAATTCTTATCAATAAACATTCATGTCTATTTCGAGTATTTAAAACATAACTATTGATATCAAGGGGCACGTAAACCGAAATAAAAACGATAACACAACGCACCAAACAACGTGTATCGCAAAACTCACTGACTTCGACTTGTACTCGTGGTACCGATGCTCTCTCCAAGTGTTAAGATCTGACTGGTGACTCCAGCTCACCAAAGAAACGGAAAACCCTCAAAAGAAACTAAAAAGGAGGCGGAGTTACACGATTAACTTGAAGTAGTTAATCGTGATTGGACCGGACGGGGTAGTCATACATTACGCATGTGTGGGTATGCCATGCATACGATCGTTCGGCGACCGTGGTGGATGGAGGTACATCGCTAGTGCATTTTCTAAGAAAGTAAACACTAGCATGTGGGGTGTGAAAACCCGAAACCGATGATTTGGTCATCCTAATGGAAGGCCATAAATCATCACTTCGGTTGCCGATGATTAAACATTGCAACGAACATAGGGTGCAGCCATTGCCAGATGTTGTAAGTAAACATTTTCTGGCTGCTGGTGATCGTTGTTTGAATGCTATCTCTGAACATGGGGACCGACAATTGGAAGCCAGCGATTGCTGGTAATCAGGGACATGTTTGGTTTGCTTCAGCAGAAACCTTGTCGGCGGTAGCAAATCAATAGGGGCAAATAGCCGCATGCATGTTATGCCGAGGGTAAACAAATACAACGAGTCACAAGGAACTCTTGTTGATTGTTGTTTCCATAGCTTAAGGCTATGGAAACGAGATGCCCTGGCAGAATGTATGCCTAAAGATATGATTTCAGATGCCATGGCAATGTGATGATTTTGCCGTGGACTTATGCTTTTTATTTAGGAGATAATATGCGCCTCGGGGGTGAATTTTCGATGCCACGGTAAGGTGATAAGCTTTGCCGTGGGCTTAATGTTTCTTAGGGAATATGGACTGGCCGAGGGTAAGTTTCGATGCCACGGCAAGGTGATAAGCTTTGCCGTGGCTTTAATGTTTTCAGTGGTGGTGATGGAGAAAAAGGGGTTTGGAAGGAAATCCCCTACAGAATAGGTAAGCTGCCTAACAGAACTTCAAAACAGTTATCCGATTGGGTAACCGTAATAATTCCGGCGATTTGGCTGGGGGTAAATGCCGTAGCAAGGTTACGCAACCTTGCTGAATTTCGAGCGAGAGGTAAGTCGTTCGCCTGGAAAAGTGGGGATCGAGCGATGCCTGGCTCTCCGGGCCCTGAAAAGCCCCACACTACCAGAGTAGGAACCCGTTTTTCGGTTTATTTACCGACAATGGTATTTCATGGGAAACATGGCGTCGATGCTTAGGATGTGTGAGTGATTTACATGCGACGCTTTCCTGCATGCCGCATTTGCTTAGATGCGATGCTTTACTGCCTTTTGGAATTGGGTTGAATACAATGTATGGACGCGTTGAATTCGATATTGGGAGCTTTTGAACGTTTAGTTCCTTGCTTTCTGATATCGGGTTCAACGTCGTTGCATGTC
Source organism: Microdon myrmicae (assembly GCA_963931805.1). Classification (NCBI taxonomy): domain Eukaryota; kingdom Metazoa; phylum Arthropoda; class Insecta; order Diptera; family Syrphidae; genus Microdon; species Microdon myrmicae. Next base: position 109,708,718 of record OZ007501.1, read on the forward strand.
CTATAACCTTTTGTTTCAGGTATGGTTACTGACTATTGGGACACGTGTCTGTGGGCACGTGTGCTGAAAAAGGTGAGTAAAATTCCTTGGGGGAAAGGATACCTGAACCTGTAGTGAGTTGTATGGTTCGTAGAACCGCTACAAGCTCATATGGATGGCTACACCCTCCGATACAGAAATGGAACTATCGATGGTTTGTTTAGGCAAACGAGCACCCTGCTCTCAAAGTTGAAATTGTGCTATAGGCAGTTCAGTGACCCAAATAGCAATGAAATCAAAACAATCAAGTCCTTGATTAAAAATCTTCAAAAACTGATCCGGGATAATTACCGAGCAGTAATAAATGAGGAGTGGAATTCCACGGACTCCCGAGAATTGTCAGATAATGCTGAACGCAGGACTCACCATAGAGCACATTCAACTCCAATGACGAAGTAATAGTACTCGAAGATCCGCAAAAGAAAGCGAATTCAATTGGAGCCTGTTTCGATGCAGTGTACAGAGTTAACGAATCAGTTCATGCTAACACTGAAATTGAAAGCAGTGTCCGTCAAAGACATTGCTCACTGTGCAATCAACTTCACAACTGGCGTTCCGAAAACCGTAGTTTCATCACATTCGGCGAAAATAATAGAGAGGATTCACAAGTCAGAATGAAAATACAATTATGTTTGTGCGCAAGGATGAACTTAGAAACATACTTAGATCAATAAAAAATAAGAAATCATCTGGAATAGATAGCATTCCAAACGCGGTTCTAAGGCACTTGCCTCGCGAAGCAGTGAACATATAAGTTAACAAAAAAGCTCACGGCCTGTTTAAATAAACATGTCATAAGCTAATCCACACGGGTACTCGTGCGTATCACCATCGGCATAAGCACTCGCACCACATCATCATCATCATTATCATCGGTACTACAACCGGGATCCGGTCTTGGCCTCATTTAGCAAGTCCTGATTTGTTTTTCCGGGCAAAGTCATTAGTCCGCGGCACATAGAGCACCATCAATCAATCCACATATGCATTCGTGCGTATCACCATCGGCATACGCACTCGCCCCATAAACCGATCCGCACATGCACTCGTGCGTATCAGGATAGGACCACAGGTCACGGCTCATCGCACAGGACATTGTTGCACTAGCCTCCACAACCATCATCATCATCACAGAGCATCAAGTGCGCGCGTTAATGTAAAAAAAAAACAAAAAGAACAACAACAATGTTGCACCCATCATCTCCCAACACACTGACCCAGCATCCGGGACAACGTCGCATGGCAGCTACTATAAATAAGAATCTTGTAAGATATTCTGTAAGTCAGTTGAACGGAAGTACTGTCCAAATAAAGTTATGCTTTTTTAAAAAGCCAAAAACATTAAATCGTTTTTAACTTATACACTACTTTGTTTAACAACGCTCTAAACAATGCACACTATCCAACCCATTGGAAGACTGCAGTACTCCACCCTATCCCCAAAAAGGGTAAGGATAAGAGCAATCCAGCTAATCTGCGCTCGATCAGCCTGCTTCCCAACATCAGCAAGGTATTCGAAAAAATTATAAACAAAGCACTGATAGGTTGGTGTGATGAAAACGATATCATCCCCAACAACCAGTTTGGCTTTCGAGCGCGACATGATACAGTTCATGCAGCGACGAAACTTGTTTCCGATATACAGTGGAACAAGGCAAAGCGACAATGTACAGGCGCCTGCTTGGTTGACTTTCGACACCGTATGGTTAGAAGGACTTGTATATAAGTCAACAAACCTGGGTATGCCGCAACATCTGCTATACATCATTTATGATATGATAATGGACAAACATTTTGTGGTGAAATGCGGGGACATACTCTCCAACAAGACCTTCCAAATTGAAAATGGCTTGTGGCGGGGAGCTGTGGATTCTCGCATTCTATTCAATACTTGCACTAGTGATCTAGTGAGTTCTCTTGAAAACACCATTGCGTACGCCGATGACATAGTGGTGTACAGAACAGGAGGAAAAATAACGTCATCAATAGGCACCTTCAAGATGACTACAACAAAATAAAACGTTTTTGCGACGACTGGAAATTAACGATTAATTGCCAGAAAACCGAGAATATCCTTTTCAGAACGCCCCTATCCAGGGCCTCGAGGGATACCAAATACAACTGGAAACACTTTTCTATTGTAGGTAACAATAACCTTCCACTACAAGTGAAAACTGTATTTAGATACCTTGGTATCTGGCTAGACCAGTATTTATATTTTGACAAGCACATAGCTGCATCTCCGCAGCTAAAAGTGCATATTCTATGAGAAGAAGTCTGTTCCGGAGTAGTCTTCTTGACCCCAGAGTTAAAATAATTTCGTACTCGGCATTCATCCGACCAGTTTTGGTTTATGGCTGCCCAGTATGGTATGGTGCATGTATGGGAGCAAGAGGAGATGTCGGAAGATTGGCGTCGCAGTATAATTTACCCCATACATAAGAAAGGAGATATCACACTGTGCAGCAACTATAGTGGTATAACATTGCTGAGTACCGCATATAAGATACTCGCCACTACCCTACAAGATCGGATAGCCCCATACGCTAAAGTCATCATTGGTCAATATCAGTGTGGCTTCATCCCAGGCAAATCAACAATTGATCAGATATTCACCCTTAGGCAGGCGATGGAAAAATGTCAGGAATTTAAGATTCCATTATATCATCTGTTTATAGACTTTAAGGCCGCCTACGACAGCATAGCCAGGGTAGAACTATATAATACCATGAGAGAATTCGGCATTCCAAACAAATTGATACGACTTTGTAGGTTGACCATGACCAACGTAACTAGTCAAGTAAAAATAGCGGTATTGCTGTCCAAACCAATAAACATATTTAATGGACTCCGACAAGGGGACGGTCTGGCCTGCCTCCTCTTCAACCTGGCGTTGGAGAAAGCAATCCGTGACTCTGGCGTTACAACAAGAGGGGCTATTGTCACCAAGTCCAGCCAGATACTTGCCTACGCAGATGACATCGACATCATTGGTAGAACCGAATCGGCGGTACAGGAATCCTTCACCCAGATCGAGCAGGCGGCACAAAAACTGGTACTGTACATTAATGAGGGAAAAACTAAGTACATGGTGGCAATTTCTGCGAAGAGAAGACCTAACCTTGGTTAAACTATCAGGGTAGTGTAGCACGAATTTGAAGTAGTGCAATCCTTTAACTACCTTGGGTCAATAGTATCAGCCGATAACAATATGGAAGAAGAAATACGCGAGCAGCTGATTAAATCCAACAAAGCCTACTATGGTCTATCAAGGCTCTTTAAGTCCGGAAATTTATCCAGAACATCCAAGCTACTACTGTACAATACCATGGTCTTACCAGTACTCATGTATGGATCCGAGACCTGGGTGCTTAATAAAAGGCACTCTGAACTCTTGGCCGCGTTCGAGAGAAAGGTCTTAAGGAGAATTGTTGGCCCCGTATGTGAGGGAGGACGATTCCGGAGATGCTACAACTATGAGTTGTACGCGATCTACCTTGAAGCTAATGTTGTAAGAAAAATCAAGCTCGGTAGACTCCGGTGGGCGGGACACCTAGGTCGAATGAGCGAAGAGGAGCCTGCCCGGAAAGTCCTTTGTGGCACGATGTATGGAAGGAGACAGCGTGGCAGACCTTGTCTGCGATGGGGGGATGGCGTAGACCAGGACGCCCAGAGCCTGGAAGTGCCAAACTGAATGACATCGGCTCGAAATCGGGACCGGTGGAGAGATTTGTTAAATAAGGCCAACACCGGATCCGTGTTGTAGTGCCAATGATGATGATGAGTATGGTATAATATATCTCCACTTTATATGGAGAAGTTTTGTGTGTTCGAACGGCAGTGTTTGCGTTCCTGCCTTGGACTTTATAGAACACCAGAGTCCTAATACAAAAAATACTATATCTGAGGAAGTGAAATCCTCTCCTCGTTGAGAAGCCACCACCATTTGGGAGATGTTCGATCTTTGGCTGACTTATCCCTTTCACTGATCGCCGTGCTAAAATGCAGGCGGTCTGGGACATTGGAGATATCACTATCAGGGAGAATTCGTTTGTCCCTGGCACCACGGAGAGTGTGGTAAATAACCGGGACTCCATGCACGCCTTGGATGAGGCCTTTTTGATCCAAGAAAGGGAACGCTTCTGGGGGGATAAACCCATTCTGGAGCGTATTCTCCAGATACATGTCATTGGGGTAGTATGCTCTCGAGATAAGATTGTTTTCGCTGCGCGTTGCGCTTGCCGTGTGACCACGAATAATTTTGATAATGAAATTGTCTATCCTATTCAGTCATGATTTGTCATACAGTGTCTTATTAAGATAGAATTTCCTGTATTGAGACTCGGGTGTTCTATGTTATCCGTGGCAGGAACGCAAGCACTGCCTCTCGAACATTCGAAACTTTTCCATGCAGGATGGGGAAACGTTAAACCATACCGGGCAACCATACACTAATATTGGACGAATAAATGCTGAGTACGAAATTATTTTAACTTTATGATCTAGGAGACTATTTCGAAACAGACTTCTTGTCATTGCATATGCACGTTTAGCTACGCAGGGGGCAGCTGCTATGTGCTTATCAAAGTATAGGTATTGGTCCATCCAAATCCCAAGGTACCCTACAACAGTTTTCATTTGCAGCGGAAGATCATTGCTTTCTACAATGGAAAAATTTTTCCAATTATCGCTTGTATCTCTTGAAGCTGTAGAAAGAGGTGTTCTCTAAAGGATAGTTTCTGTTTTTTTGGAAGTTAATTTTCAATTTCCAATCGTTCGGGTTCTCTATATCACACGGAGAACCAACCCACAATTCCTACCTAACATCGACCGCTAACATCGCGTCTCCATACCCCAAACCTGCAATAGCACACATTCGAAAACATGCAAAGAACACACTTCCCAATATGCAACAGCATCCGTTCCCAAATCTGCAATCACATACATCCCCAAACTTACCAAGAATCCATTTCGAAATCTGTAATAAAACGCATTTCCAAAAACTTGCAACAGGTTAAAAATCATCTCCCTCATCTACATCAAACCGCATACATTTATCCCAAAAACCACTTCGGTTAATTTCTTATTTAAACTATATCCCTCGCTAACAACCAAGCAGCTTTAATTTCCCCCGAAAACCATTCCGGCTCACTTCCTGCTTAAGCTATTTCCCTCGCTTGTAACCAAGCAACATTTATTTTCCCCGAAAACCATTTCGGCTCCTATCCAAACTAAACCAATTGAAACAAAATCAATTCTCCTTACTGGTAAGCCACTAACACGATGCGTTGCATTTCCACGAAACAACCATCGCAACGACCAAGGCCCATATTCTTTTGTCTAACCGACAACTCATGCCCATACTTGGTCGTGTTCCCAAACCGATTTCCCCGTATACATAGCGACAGAGGAATCCAATTCAGCCTGTACGGCAGTAATTCTCTGGAACTAAATCCCCTATGCACGCATAGCAACCCTTTTGAAGTTCTTAGTAAGTCGCAGTGAATTTTACTTCGCGATGACTCCACTGCCACGGCACCATGAATAGATTCTTACCCATTTTCAGTCAGTCGAGTTTTAGCAGCCACCACGAAGAGAGTCAAATTGCAACCCCCTGCAGAGCGCGCAACACGTTTTTCCTTTTCCTTGACGAGCAGAGGTTGGTCGCCCACGAGTCCAGCGGTCAGTAACAGGCAACTGGTTGTTCGGAATGATGTCGGTTTCATAACACCAGTTTATCAACGTCTTATTTACGATTTTCTCGAATATTTTGCTAATGTTTGGAAGCAGACTAATCGAGCGAAGATTCGCGGGATTGCACCGGTCCTTGCCTTTTGGGGATGGGATGGACTATTGCTATTTTCCAACGTCTTGGAAAGTATGCATTATTTAGAGCGTTATTGAACAAAGTTAGCGTCAATTTTCACCGCTTCCGGAGGCAGATGTTTAAGAACAGTATTCGGAATACCATCTGTTCCCGAGGATTTCTTGTTTTTAATGGATCTAAGGATGTCCATGAGTTCATTCTTGTTCACCAATATATTTGTGTGCAAATTTCTAACCGGCGCATCCGCTCTATTTTTTTCACTGAAGATGGTGAAACTTTTGTTTTCGGAATGCCAACTTTGCCGTTCATTGTGCAGCGATATATGGTTTTGGATAGCTCTGTTTTCGATGTCGAGGTTAGTATGAATGGATTCATTCACTGTGTACTGCCTCAAAACAGGCGCCAATTGAGTTCGCTTTCTCTTGCGGATCCTCGATTACTATTAGTTCTTCGTTGGAGTTGATGTGTTCCAGGGTGAGTCCTACGTTCAGCAATATTTGACAATTCTCGGGAGTCCTCGGCACTCGAAGGCAGGGAATGTCATTATGATCTTTTCGTCTAAAAACTTTATTTATTTGCAGAAACATATTGTGGGAATGAAGCGTGGTGCGCGGGCGTACGGTGCTGATTCTCTTCTATCCCGATCTTTACTAAAAGTTCCGCCAGAAATTGTTCACAGGAAAAACACCACAAATCTCCACAACACACCGTCCACAAGGAGTAAGTAAAAGGAAACACTGTTTATTGGTCTATTGTAGTGAATGGTATTTTATTTATTTGACGGTTTACAAACACTTTAAACTCTGGTACAAATGAACTGAATTTATAAATATGCACAATACTGTTTAATATCCAGCAGATCTTAAATAATCCTCGCTTGAGGTTTTTTTTACTCGCGACTTCAAGTGCTGTGGTTGTTGACTATAATTTGCGGAATTGACTCACACGACTCAACCAACACTCGGGGGTTGAAAATCCGCACCTACTGGATGTACGCATCCTCGGCGCGCTACGGGGGGCGGAAGACGGGCCGACCGGCCGGCTCGGTCGGGTGATGAAAAACGACTCCTGGTGGATATCCTCTCCTCTAAAGATATGTTTTTTACTTACCACCGGAGAAACGAAAAGTCTCTCTTGGTGGAATAGAAAACCAGATCTCGTAATGGAGATCATGGTGGTACACATTTATGTGTGTACATTGGTTCATTCATGGGACAAAGCCATGAGAACGAAACTGAAACAAAGAAAGGGCATAATGTGCATCCATGAGATGTGAGTTCGGCTAAGCAAACAAGCCGAATCTCATTGGATGCTAATTGGGTTTGTGTTTGCTTATGTGAGAAGGTCAGGAATGTGTAGGACAAAGGGTTTTAATGATCTGAGAGTTCAACTGAGTAAACAAGTTGCAACTCATTAGATGGTAGATGCATTTGGAATACTTGAATTGTTTGAATTGTTTGCCGTATCGCCAGAATTCCTGCTGAAGGACAGCGTTCTTTTGTTTGTACATGGTACATGCTAGGGAATTCGTTTTAGCGTCTATTGCGCTAATTGTATGCAGCTGCGTTGGACTGTTTATCGTTGGGTAAAAGGGTCGCCAGCCAATGTGTATGTAGGTAAATTGATTGTACACATGTTGAGGCTGGGAATAGCCAACTTAAGGTTAAGATTCCTTGATTAAGCGATTGCATTATATGTGAACCGATGAATTTTCTTTCAGGGAATTTATGATAAGTTTGGAGAGAATTCTTATAGGGAATTTTTAATTCGAATTAATGAATGAAGGTAAGAATTTTTTTCCAGAAGCTTTATGCTAAATACATTTGGTAATTTGTTGCGTGAAGCATTTACAGGTGCTTAATGCGATTGCATTAGCAGAAAGTTATGATAGCTGGTTTGTAGTTATGGGGGTTCTTCTGGTAAGTGTACACTGGGGTTTGGCGAAACCGCCACATATTCCTACCACTGGTTTTAATGGAGAGAATTTTGTGTTTCCATTCTTCATTAATTACTGATCTGTAGTTGTCGCGGATCAGCTTTTGAACGTTTTTAATCAATGCTTTAATTGTCTTTATTTCCTGGCTATAGAGATCGCTGAACTGTCTATAGAGCAGTTTTGGCTGGGAGAGCAGAGCGCTTTTTTGTCTATACAGGACATCAATAGTCGAGTTTTTGTATCTATTAAACTGCTCGTTCATGTGAGCCGCTGTTGGAATGGAACGGTGCATTGTTTTTATGACAATGTTGTCCATCGTTGAGAGATACTGGTCTTTTTCTTCATTTCGAAGGTTTCTATTAGTGGGAGAATCTACGCCATTGGAGCGTAGTTCTCTTTTTATTATGTGATCAATGTGCTTTTCGGAAAACGAACGAATGTATCTGGTCGTAATGCTCAAGTATTGCATGTTCGTTTTGAACATGTAAAACGGCGCCGAGACCGTAATGGCCACTATCATACCCGATTGTGCGAAGGCAATTTCGAGTATTTAGATCCGTGTCTACTAACTGTAGTCTCGCGTCCATCATAAGTAAGTCCAGAAAGGAGTTTCCTCTACGATAAGATGGTATACTTGTAGCGTTCAATTCTAGTTTATATTCTATTGCATTTGTTTGCCACCAGTTGAATAGTGCATTAGTGATTGTGTTCGCTGTGATATCACCCCAAGCACTGTGTTTGGAGTTGAAATCTCCCTCCAGAACAAAATAATTTTTTTCCGAGTCTAAATGAGATTACGAAAAAGGGTATCCAGTTCGCTGATAAATTGCGAACACTGAGGAGCTTCAGGTGTATACACGGACACGACGTATATATGCTTTTGACTTTTCAAAGGTATATCTATAATGGAAGCCTCCAGCATCTGAAATTTGTGTACATCTGTGCTGTAGACGACCTTGTTGTGGAGGCCTTTCTTAATTAAGACAGCAACTCTGCCTCCTTGTGTGACGTGTGGACGATCTCGTCTAATGAGTTTATAGTTTTTGTAGCCCAATTTGTGCCTCTGATTTAGCTTGGTTTCGCTAGCCAGAAGCACATCGGGCCGTTCGGCTTCAAGCAGGTTACCGATATTATCCCTCCTTTCCACGTGGATTAGTGAATTTACATTCACACCAATAATTTTTAGTGTTAAATTAGTTGGATAGTTCATTGTGGTATGTTAGGTTGTCTGAGAACAAGGACGAATAAATAATATCTATTCGGGCCGCTTGTTCAGTCAGTTTTTTTTTTAAAACTAGCAATCTGTCCTTGTATGGCTAACAGGATTGCTCTTATGTCTGAATTTGCCTCTGGAGCGGGCGCTTTTATGACATTGTCCCCCACAAACCACAGTAGGCTGAAACACCTGCCGCTCCACCAAGGACCATACTCACCTTAGCCTAAACCTCACGTGGCTCCATGATCCATCCTTTCGCCTAGCCAAAGGTGACATTCATACTGGTGCCCCAAGTCCCGAACATTTCATAACGCCTGCACGGCGATCGAAGGACACGACCCAGTATAGAAATTGTGTATCGATCCATTAGCTGGATAAACACAATTGGTTGGCACAGGTGCGCCAGATGTCGACAAACATCAAATCCCTGGCGATAAGAAAATTTCCGTAAAACAATCCTTTGGTTAAACATTTGACCCTGCCGCAATGCACTTCGCCTAAACAAAAGCCATTGCGGAGGAAAAGCAATAAACTAGCTAACACTGTTCCCATAACATGACAGGGTGATCAATAAGCTCCTTCGGTGCCCAACTGGTTCGCGCTCCTTCTGGTCAATGGCAAAAGCTGTCAGTGGTAACTTCGCATCTTCCTCTTTCCCTCCGTTGGTGACAGACAGTGGGACGTTAGTCACGAATCCAAAGGATAAAGCTAATGTTTCGCGAATTTATTTTCCGCGAATTCAAACCTCGATCCCGGCCTTTTGGAGCCACCTGTGATCTCCCCGGTACAGTCTTCCATGTGGGATGTGAGATTTCGTCCGCGCACTATTCAACGCATTCTACGTGAACTGGATTGTAGGAAGGCAACCGGCCCGGATGAAATGCCAGCAATAGTCCTTAAGAACTGTGCTCCAGAACTATCGCCGGTTCTTGGCAGACTCTTCCGCTTATCTTATGCACGGAGGACCTTTCCCCCCTGCTGGAAAATCGCTCGAGTTCAGCCAATCCCAAAGACGGGAAAAAAGTGTCTCGTACAAAATTTCTATTTTATCTAAGGTAATGGAAAAAGTCATCAATACAGAATTGGTTAAGTATTTGGAGTGCAACGGACTTCTGAATGATCGTCAATACCGATTCCGTGGCAGGCGGTCCACAGGAGACCTTTTGACACTTATAACCGATATATGGACATCTGCGATTGAACGGCATGGTGAGTCAAGGGCGGTCGCATTGGATATCTCCAAGGCTTTTTACCGCGTCTGGCACGGGGCATTGCTGAGCAAACTTCGTTCATATGGACTTTCCCAACAGCTTCCTCGAGAATCGATCGATCCGGGTTGTTGTGGACGGCGTGTTCGGATTTGTATCCTGTTAATTCGGGGGTGCTCCAAGGTTCTATTTTGGCTCCAACCTTGTTCTTGCTTCACATAAATGATTTGTTGGAGACAACGGATAACAAAGTGTTCAGTTTTGCGGATGTTTCCTCTTTTTCGAGTGATTGGCCGTAGCACCAGCTGAGATGTAGACAGATTGACTCTCTAAATCGGGATCTAGATAGGGTCCTGCAGTGGGGAAGGGCCAATCTCGTCGACCTCAATGCAGCGAAGACACAATATACAACATTCACAACGAAAAGTGGATTATCGGTTCCACAGCTGACGATGAATGGCCGGGCCCTCGAGGCTGGGGAAAGTTTGAAATTGCTCGGCGTCACGGTCAGTGGGAATGTATCATGGCATAATCACGTGTCGAGTATCGCCAGGTCAGCCTCAGGAAAACTGAGTAATCTTTTTAGAGCCAAGAAATATTTTACTCCGGCCCAACTTCTTCTCCTATATAAATCTCAAATTAGACCCACGCTCGAATATTGCTCTCATGTTTGGAGCTCGGCTCCTAAACATACCCTCGACCCACTTGAAAGCATACAGAAACAAGCGGTCCGCCTGATCGGGGACTCGGCGCTGACGTCGGGACTACAGTCGCTATCACATCGGAGGCGCGTAGCCGACCTCTGTCTGTTTTACAGATATTATCACGGGTACTGTTCTTCGGAGATCCGTCGTATTGTTCCTCGCAATTCGGCTTATATGCGCTCCACAAGACAATCCGACGGATCACACCCGTTTGTGGTTCATCTCCCGACGGCGCGAACATCCCTGCATCAGAATTCGTTCTGTTACAGACCGGGGAAGCTGTGGAACTCCCTTCCCACGCGAGTGTTCCCGGAGCGTTACAACCTGCAACTGTTCAAAAAAAACTGCAACAGTTATTTTATGGCATATCGGGGCTCCCACTCGGCGCTATAGGTTCGCCTCTCCCGAGAGAAGTCTAATAAAAAAAAATAAATAAATAAATAAAACAAAAATAAATAAATAAAAATAAAGCAAAATAAATACAATCATCGTAACCGACGATAATTACCACGATCCCAGAGATCGCCAAGAATAATAAACCACACACCGGAATATACACAAAATCGATTCCGCAGAAGATGTGAAAATTCTGGCGATCCTACGAAGATCTCCGGCCACACAGGCAGCAACTTCCGCGTCTGTGTTTGTGTGTGCAACCGCACATATGGCCTGCGACCAAACAGGAAATCGGAAGACACCAGAGGGTGCGATCTCCTCTAGGGGAGAGATTCTCGATTAAGAGAGAATCACCAAGAAGGGAAACAAAAAAAAGAAAGAGAACAATCGGGTGAGTCGTGACATCTCCTAAGAAAAATTTTAATCAGTTCTTGTTCGGAAGGAAGATAATCGGGAGTGTGTCGCGCCAATGTCCGTTTTAATGAGGTAACGACCGTCTTAATCAAGTGATGACTGAACTAATAAAATAGAGAATAAAGTAAACAAGTTATGTTTTTCTTTTTGAAGACTGGTGTCGGTGGTTATTAGAGCCGCATGCAAAGTGTTCGGCGGAACACTTCCCAAGGAATATACAAAGTGGAAATTTACAATCCGCCAAAACGTTGCGAGAAAGTTCCGCCACCGTTGTATTAATTGCGTTACTAGCCATTTGAGAAAATGATATGCTAGGTGCGGAAGATTTTGTGACTGTACCGTGAAGTTTAATGGACTATCACCAATTTGAGCGAGGTGCAACGAAACTATTATAAGAACGAACCATCATTCGTTTCTCTTCTTGAAGCTGTTTTTTTTTTTGTTTTTTTTTAATTTCCAACTTGGCTCTTAGTTGTTGGAATTTCGGACAACCTCTTAAGTTGGTCGGGTGATCTGTATTTTTGCACAGGACCCAAGTTAGTTTGCTCCTATCCTGAACCTGTTCCTTACCTAAGGGGCATTCTCCTACGGTATGGTTGATTTGGCACTTTACACATCTATACCCGCCTGTCACGCGGGAGACCGGGGTTCGATTCCCCGTCGGGGAGCCTCTGGCGCAAAACTAATGACCTTGCCCGGAAAAAACAAATCATTATGGAAAATTTAACAAGCCTCCGGACATGCTAAATAAGGCCAGGACCGGTTTCCGATTGTAGTGCCAATGATGATGATGATGACATCATTGGCACTACAAAAACAAATATTGATCATCGAAAATCACTTTATTGTTTTTCAAAATATTCCCCATGAAGATCTATACACTTTTGCATGCGTTTGAACCGATTGTCGAAGCACTTTTGCCACTCTGATTGAGGTATCTCCATCATATGCATTCTGAATGCAGCAACCGCTTCTTCAGGTGTCGCAAAACGTTGACCTCTCAGTTTGTTTTTTACGTACGGGAATAAAAAGAAGTCATTCGGTGCCAAGTCAGGACTATACGGCGGATGGCCCATCAAATCGATGTTTTGGGTGCTCAAAAATGCAGTTGTCGCAGCCGATGTGTGAGAGCTCGCATTGTCGTGGTGAAGAGTGATCCGTCTTCGGCGGTTGGTTTTCCTGATTTCTTGGAAGACAACTGGCAAACAAATGGTTGTGTACCACTCAGAATTGACTGTTCTGCGTTGTTCTAGTCGTACGGTTGCGACATCTCCAGTTTTTCCGAAAAAACAGGCGACCATTTGCTTGGAAGTGCTTCGTGCGCGAACAACTTTTGTTGGATTTGGCTCATCTTGAAACACCCAGACAGTCGACTGCTGTTTACTTTCGGGCTCATACGCGTAAATCCATGATTCATCACCTGTCACGATGCCATAGACGTGTTTCGAAGCACTGCGACCGTATTTTTTGAGCATTTCTTTCGACCAATTGACACGAGTCTTTTTTTGGGCGATTGACAAATTGTGTGGGATCCAACGCGAACAAATTTTTTTCACAGTCAAATGTTTATGCAATATTGAATGTATGCTGGTCCCACTAACGCCTAAGGTTGTCTCAATCTCACGATAGGTCACATGACGATCTTCCAATATCAGTTTGTGCACAGCATCAATGGTTTTCGGAACAACAACTGATTTTGGACGACCTTCACGAAATTCATCTTGGAGTGAACTACGACCAGGATTGAATTCACCATACCATCGATAAACACTGGTCCTTGGTGGAGCTTCATCGCCAAAAATTGAATTAAGTTCATCCATGCACTGTTGCTGAGTTAATCCACGCCGAAAGTTGTAAAAAATAATCGCACGATTTAATTCCATTTTTGGGCCGAGATGAATCGTTTATGTTACTGTAAACAACACAAATAGCGCTCGTATGTCAAAACGTTCTGAGTGCGTATAACCTCAAAAATGTCCAACTTTACGACAGAGCTGTCAATTGCCGGATCGCAACACTAGGATTGCCAAATCCCGAAACATAAGAGGCAACCCTCGTATGCAACGTGGCCGAATCGTTGGCACCGCGTGCACTGCAACATACGGTCAACTTTTCTTATTTTTTCCCAAATTATTGTTTGGTGGAAAATAACTTTAATGCTCCTAAGTGCATCGACTTTGCTGTTGGTAGTTAGGGAGACAATGAAGAACGGCAACTTGCGGTTGCGACTTCGGGAGAGAGAAGTGGAGAATGATTTTACATAAGTTTTACATTTGTCGCTCCAAATCGTTCTTCTTTTTGGAGAGCTCCTCTTTTCGCAATAGATTGAGCTTGTGTGTTGCTGTTTTTTTGGTCTTCTGTTGCCAGTTCTTTGAATGTATTCCCTTCTCCGGAATAATGTGCTTATCAGGAGTGGTCGTTCCTTCTCTGCGAGTTTTTTCTTTAGGCTTGACTTTATGCCGTTTGGCAAAGAGGTTTGGTTGGGCTTTGGGCCTCCACTTTGACATGACTTTAAACACTATTTTCTTTTTTCCATTATAAGCAATTAATTGCCGCCGTTAGTTTTATTGTTTTATTTGTGAAGCAACCTGCAGGGACATCTGCCTTCACACGCATACACATTAACACGCACACAGTTTCTTGTTGTACGTTCGGTATATACACGGCGGTAGACAAGTCAGCACACACTTTTTTTCTCTATGGGGAAGAAACACACACGCGTGTATGTGACAATATTCGACAACAGGTTGATCTTCAAGGAACACCTGACGAAAACGAGTGAAAAAACGGCAAGAGTATGCAAAGTTTTGGCGAGGCGTTGGTGGACCCCGGCCCCACATAAGGTAACTCATAACCAGTATCAACATCTCTATTATAATGTATGCAGCTCACATATGGGCAGAAGAAGAACTGAACTCAGCACATAGCAGCTAAAGAAAACTGCATTGCATGAGGTCGCCCAAGAGAACCGTCGGAGAATGCGGTCACAATTAGAGCTCGCAAGCCTAAGAGAATGGCAACGAAGGTGGGGTTCTTCCACCAAAGGAAGGTGGACACATACCATGATACATTATAGAGAAACATGGGTGAAAAGAAAATATAGCGAGCTGAATTGCCACCTGACTCAGCTAATATCAGGACGTGGATGTATGGCGGTTCCGCCAAACCCCACGGTTCGCTTTCCTAAAAAAAAACCCCATCCCTACAACCCAGTCGGCATAAGCTTTCGCTAATGCTTCACGCATTAAAGAGAACAAATTTGTAATCAAAAAAGCCCCTGGAAAAGAGAATTCTTACCTGCATGCATAACTTCACATTTAAAATCCCCTATAAGAGTTCTCTCCAAGCTTATCTTAAATTTCCTGAAAGAAATTTCATCGGTTCATGTATAATACAACCGCATAATCAGGAAACCTTACCCTTTAGTTGGCTTATCCCAGCTTCATCATGTGTATCATAAATCACCAGACAAACACATTGGCTGACGACCTACACCTAAGGGACCAAAACAAATACACGCATCTCTTGGCACCAATTAAATCCTACAGCATAAACAAATGCAAATAGGAATTCAATACTTACCCTTACCAGTGATGCTATAAACACCATTTCCCGGTAATCTAGCCAAAATCTATTAACACCATTTCTTCGATGCGTTGCGTCTTTTTATTTAGCAGCGACGCACATCTCAAACAAAGATCTAATTAGCATCCGATGAATTTCGGTTTTGTTTGCTTTACCAGATTCGCATCCCATGAATGTACATTATCCCTTTCTTTGTTTATAGTCTTTCCCATGGCTTTGATCCATAAAAGAACCAGTGTACACGCATACATGTGTACTGTGGCGATCTTCTGTATGAGATCTGTAGGTTACCTCAAAGAGAGACTTTATGTCTCTCTTGGAACAGGAAGTGCATCTTTAATTTAAGAGAGGCAGCTTCACTAGCTGAATTTCTTTCGACAACGATGGAATATCGTGGAGTCAAATTTCATCCGCTGACCACCAAGGTCATACCAACTTCCGCTCTCCGGTGCGCACGGAGACGCGATAATATACGGAGTCGTTGGCGTAGTAAATTTTAGTCATCATCCATTAAGTTGAGCGGTAGGTTGTCGGGTATTTGATTCCGAAGGATTTCGTTAAAGTATACATTTCATCGACGGTACAAAAGAAATACGTTATATGAGTTTGTGTTAATATTGGTTGGCATCACGTCCGATATTGTTAGCTAAAGTAGTGGGTTTTTTTTATGTAAAGAATAAAACTAAACAAAACGGCGTCAATAAAAAAGGAACATTTACTTCACCAACCAACGCTAGTGTTTTATTTCTCTCGGCCGGTATCTGTGTGTCTTGCTGCGTTTTGGACTTAATCCTTGACAATTCGGTTTGGCGGAACCTTGATAAACAACGGAGTGTTGGTGGGACGAGGTAGAACTCGCGTCCGTGCTGGCGTCGCGACTTCGTACCCCCACAGATGCTTTCGGCAATACTTACACAATTATACGCATGCGAATCACCCATACTGCTTGTATTGCGAAGTCAAAATAGAAAATGGGGAACACGTGCTCACAGAGAGCGTGAGATTCGAGACCGCGCGAGCTATTTTGGAGAGACATATAAGACGGACAGTTACTCCGGCAGGAGTAATAGAATGCATGGTGAGTTCAAAACAGGCATGGTCCGTAACAAATGGTATTCTATGTGACATGATGCTGCAGTTGTGACGCGACGAGCGGAGTACCAGGTAAACCTGTCCCGCCCAACGATGAAATATCTAAAAGAAAGTGCCGCGGGGATCAACGGGAATATGTGCCTGGCGGGAGATGGTTTTAGTCGGTAAAAGCCCGGCATGCCTCTGGATCGGTCCAGAGGTATCTTTTGAAGATTTCCACTTTCCTACCGAAACCAAAAACAACATCAAAAAAACTATACATTTGTTGTGGACGAGCGGCGAACGATGTGATTCTCTCGACGAGTTTTCACTGACTGACAAAACAAATGTTATCCGAACGCCGATGGACAAAAACTCAATAGAAAGACGTTACCTTTATTCATTCGCATTTTCTCCGTGGGTTACAATTCACTGTTACCTCGTACAAATGTTGTTATATACTCGTGGGAATTATTGGTTATCTTCACATTTGATGAATCTCGTGAAGAGTACACAAATGTCAAAGTGATCTTCGGAAATAGACAGAGTACAAAAAGTACTTCGCTGGCCGAAATAATTTTTGAAACCTCTGATTAAAGTGCGAACATTATTTTGTCGCCCAGAGGCGCTTTTTCGATCCCCGGGGGAACAATCAACAGGTTATACTTATTACATTAAATTCCGACCTGAACAAGATATATCAATGGGGATTATCTAATCGAGTAGAGTTCAATGCCTTAAAAACTCAGTGCGGTTTTCTGTCGTCAAAGGCGAACCCCAAAGTAAATACACTCTCAATGAACGGCACCTGCATGGACGAAGCCAAGGAACTATCAATCCTCGGCACTCGAAATAATTCGACTGTTAATTGAAGCGACCACATTTTTGAAGATGCGAAAAGTGCGTCCAAATGTATGGGGTTCCTTAAGAGATGCAAAAAATACTTCACTCCATCCAACCTGGCCACTATTTAGAAGGCCTCTACTCGTCCCAAAATGGAGTTCAACTCCATTGGTCAGGCGCATCCAAAACTGCACTAGACGTGCTCGATGGGATGCAAAAGCGAGCAGTGAAACTTATTGGGGACCCAGCTGTGAGTCGAACAATTCCGTCGTTAGAACCTAGGCCCAACGTATCGTGCATATCTCTTTTCTATAAGTATTATCATTGTCGTTGCTCAACTGAACTTGCACAATGTGTTTCGCCTCCTCAGACATTTTCCCACGATACCCGCCAATCTGAGAATGCGCATCAATTCACGTTGAAAGTAAACTTCATGCGTACCCATAAATATAGAGAATCATTCTTTAGCTGAACCGCATGAATGTGGAATACTCTACCTGATCATGTGTTTCCTCGTCGTTTTAATGTCCAGGCATTTAAGACCAATGTACATCGATACCTCCTTTCCTTATCCACTTCCTCTCTTTCCGCTCGCACTGTGCTATGACATTTAAGGGTACTCCAAAATCCCATTTGCGCGCGCGTTAGTGGAAAAAAAAGAACAAAGACTTTTTATTCACGGGAGAAGATTCTCCCGTATTCTAAAAATCCCCATCTTGGGCATATAACCTAAATTAAAAAACAAGTACCGTATCGATCGGCATTGGCATACCCTTCCAAGGGGACACCTTAAAACCAAACAAAACGCAGCATCAACGAGATGCTGAGCAAGTATGTATGTTATAATGGTATGAACATCCAACGTTCCCCTATACACCATACCGCCCTGTCGCAACCCTTTTCGACAGGGAGTCCTGGTCGAAATTGTTGGCTGTCTGTAGACATCTACAGCAGAACGGCGCAGATGTTGTGCGCCGCTATATCGCTAAGTAAACATCTCAACCCCTTTTCTTTCGTTGAGATACTCGCACCTGTTGCGAATTTGTGGAGGGATCTTTGCTGTGTCTGCATACTCGCGGACGCACACGATGAGCAGCAAAGCTATCATCGTGTGTGCATTTCAACCCCTTTTGCGTTGAACCAAAACGCAAAAGGAATATCTTACCATATTTGGTCATCGGGGCGATGATCGAATGCGTCGTATACTATCGTCTCGATGAACTAAAGAAAAAATTTCAAGTAGTCGGGATATCATTGAAGAGAGTCGAGGTTTTACCATGGTGACGTGCGGATGTTAAGCTTGAGTGACGATTTCGTTTAATACAGCCGAACTATCTTTTATGTTTCACCGAGTGTCATAGTTCTAAAACGTATTTAAATTATATGCTGACGTTAAGTTTAAGTGATAATTTCATGTAATATATCCGAACTATCTGTTATGTTTATACTATGTGCCGTAGTTAATAAGCGTCATATAAGATCACATTGGGACCTAAATTTAAGTTATAGTCGCAGTGGATAAATAAGACCCAGCCTTAAGTTTTCGATGTATAGTGCTGTATTTTTACTTGGTTAACGTGTAATTAAAGATACTAGTGAACTAAGAACAAGACGAACTACAGGGTGTGGTGTATTACTAAAAGACTTAACATACCCCATAATTCTCTCCTAGAATAGAAAGAAATACAAAATTATATAAGGTGGGCCATTGTGAAAATGGCAACTCTTGATTTTTTGAAAACCGTTAGAGGGAGGGGCGAGCGAGTGGCGTGGAATTGTGCGTCGGTTCATGCGGATGGAGCACTTCATGGGAGAACAGCGTGCTTTTTTTTTGTAAAACAATTTTACAAAAACAACGATTCCTATACGTTACACGTTTCTGTATGACGCCTATTTAGATCTGAATACGAATTACGCCTCATAAGTGAGTAATTTTATTAAAGCTTGGGTCAAGAAGTTCGAGCAAACGGGATCTACAATGAATATTAAACAAGCAGGGTGGCCACGTTCAAGAAGAAGCGATTAGAACATTCAGGAGGTTGAAATTTCCGTAAGGAACGATCCAAAATCATCGAGTTTTCCAAAGTTTGCGTAGTCTATTCCAGGAGTGCCAACGACGACACGGGGCACATCTCGACGATGTCATTTAAAAAAAAAATTTTAATAAACGTTTATTACGTTAAATAAATGATCAACAAAATAACATTTGCTGTTTTATTTTTATTCATGTTTCAAATGTGCAAAAATTTGTGGCCCACCTATAGTAACAAAAAACCAAAGGGTACTTGCTCAAAATCTCGCTATCTTGAATAACGCAGGATGACAACTACTCACCAATTGGTGGCACGACCTTCAATCACCCAGCTTAACGTCATAGTCAACTTACATCATTATAGAGAGCAATATTTTGGTCGTTTTCTTTTTGATTGAAATCGAATTCTTTTGAATAGGCACGGTGTATTTCCCCTCGAAAGTATCATTAATGTGTATTAGCTAGATAAGTTTTCTTTCTACAATTAAAATCCAAAACAATTCTCCGTTCTATTGTGTCTTGTTTTTCATCAAAGTGTTAGAATTATTTTTTGCTCAAATAAAAACGAAAAAATCCTGCTTTTATTATCTGCAATTCCTGGATGTGTTCTCGCGACATCTACAACGGCTCATACACGCAACCGGTACAATTCTCAACATCAGGTGTGTCTTTAAACAAATTCATCCGGTCATTTCATAGCTCAGAACCACGCAAGGTTATAACAATTTAAACAGTAATTTTACTTACCTTGCAATTATTTTACCACTTAGAGCAAGTCATCCAATCTCCGGGTACCGCAAGCGCTTTTTTGTCGCCCGGAGAAAATTATTTTATAGAACTGAGAGAAATACAAAATTATAATAATAAAAAAAACGATTAGGTATTTTTACTTACCCACAAACCGGGCACGATCCTTCCCGATAAAAATCGACAACACAGTGGCGACTGAAACATTTTGCAGGAGACACAACCCAATCTTGTTCTTTTCACAACAGCAAATTTTCTTTATTCTATGGGAAATTAAAGATATCATACCAAGAAGAATCATATTCATTCTTGCATCAGCTTCAGGTTATCGTCAATTAACCCTTCCGAATAAGTCGTTTAGACTGTCTCAGTTGGCTCCCGCGTAAACACATGTTATTATTTCAGAAGCTTTTTCTTAGACGTTCAGGTAGAGAATAACGAATCAATTGACAGTTAAATACATAAAAATCTTCCACAAGAACAATTTAATTGACTGATGAAATATCTGGATTCCATTGAAGGAGTTGAACAAGGTGTCAAATTATTTTATGATATCAACAATAATAGCATATAACTTTTAATATCGTCATTGAATCCATTTTACGTGCACATCTTATAAAAAACAAAATTTTAGATTGTCAGAGCTTTTATTATTAAACATAACTAACACAACTTCCATTTAAACAAATTCAAGGGAATCAATTGATAACTTCGTCTCTTAATCCGAATTCATGTTTAATGGCAACTCTTCCGGTAAAGTAGATATGGTCGGGGATGGTCGGATAAATGAAGCCAAGTATTTTGGATTAACTGGATCCTTCAGTGGAAAGATATAACTCAATGGCACTGCGACAATCCAAATTAAAATAGCTCCAAACGTTGCGTATATGTTGAATGATACGTCAAATATGTCAAATGACCTCTCGTCCATAAAACTCGTATGTGATCTAAATTTATAAAAAAAAAACAACTCATTATTACTTGTTCAGTGCTTAGCATCATTTTTTCGCACATTTGTACAGTAGAATTACTTGCTAATTCAGGACAACCTTCGATACTCGTGGGTAGAGGCACATACTTTAAATGTCCAGTTCTAATTTTATGATGAGCTCCAATAACAAGGATTGCCACACTACTCAACGATATTATTAAGGATATCACAGCCGCCTTATGAGAAGTGAAATTCGTTAGTTTATCTATAAATTTCAAATGTTATCACATACCCTCCCATTAGCTTTAGGCACTAGAAGTCCCAACATGAATAATCCAAACATAATTCCATAGGTAGTTCCGGCGATGGTTGCTATAACCTGAACAAATGAAGTAAATCCTTCTACGATATATCCACCAGCCACACCAAGCACTCCTATGCAAACTACAAAAATTTTCATAATAAAATTTGCTTTACTCTCGGAATGTTTGATAAATGGCTTGATACAGTCAAAATAGAACACTCCCGCTAATGCGTTTAGAGATGCTGACATGGTGCTGAAAAATAAGAAAATTTCCTCAGTCGATAGTCGATATAGCAACAGGCAGTCGATATAGCAACTTAAAAGACCCACCTTAGGGTCGCACTACAAATGCAAGAGTTAAATATCCCAGACATTCCTTTCCAGTGGCCAATAACGTCTTGGACGAAAAACGGTATCATCTTGTCAGGTTTCTGTACAACTCTTGTGGCAATCGGATCACAATCACTATACTTAGAATACATGATGATTCCTGTGAAGCATGTTACCACCACAACAAATAAATGTCCAATTCCATAAAGAACTAATGACCTGCAAATAGCAAACTGAATTAGTTCAAATTTTGTTTTACAAAAACTCCTTGACTAACCTTCTAGCGTGACTTAAAGTCGGAAGAGTCATAACTCTTTGTACACAAACTTGGCTACATCCAACAAACCCTACCCACAAAGAGACTCCAAAAAAGAAGCAATTCCAAAATGTGGTACGTATCCTTGGATCCAGTTCTAAACTGAAATAATAAACCATTCAAAAGTCTGAATATAAGTCCATTGACATAACACCTGACATGAAGACGACCGCCTTTTACGGCAGTATCTAAAACATTTCCAACCCCGCCGACGTCTATTACTCCCATCACACAAACAGTTACAACTGCAAGGAATATAATACTTCCCTGTAGAACGTCTGTCCAAACAACCGCCTTGATGCCGCCCTAATGAAGCAGGTTTTAAAAGACACGATCGGGAGACTTTTCGAAATACTTAACTTACCAACATTGTGTAGAATACACACACGAACCAAATAACTCCATTAATGAGGTGAACGTTGATGCCAGTGACTGTATTAATAGATCAGCTTGGTTATAAATAATAAACACAATAGGTCTTACAAGTACTGCACCTTGAGATAATGCAAGTGATGGAATAAAAGACATCACAGGTTGGCCAAGAAACACCGTTATCATAAATATTGTTGTTACGACTTGGCGAGTTAATTTATTGAATCTATGCTCCAAGTACTGTAATGGGAAGATAAAACATTCTCTTAAAAAATATATCGAATATACACAAAATTTGAATGTTAATGACCATTAAAAATCAGTTTGGGGAAAAAGAAATCCATTATTTTTAAGACTTTATTTAACATGATTCGCATTGCCCGATGTGAGACAAAGATTTACCATTGTGTGAATCAATTCAGTGATAGACATCACCCCCAATCTGCTACCGGGTCGTGAGGGCTGCTCAGTGAAAAACATATTCACAGTGACCACCAAGGCATAATAGTGGAACTTGGCGGAAGTAATGAGATCCATTTCAAAGTACAAACAGGTTCTAAATGGAAGAATAGCGCGTTCGACGAAGATTCATTTGAATTGGTTGTGAAGTCCTGCAATCCAACAACTGATCGAAGTGTGGCCCAAATAGTTCACCAGTTAATAGAAATGATGAGCATAGAGTGTGACGCAGTAATGCTTAGACGGATCCCCACAGATGAAAGAAAACTACTGCTGGACGAACGAGTACCGTACTTACAATCTCGCCGTAGGATGCAGAGATCAAGAAGAGGAGCTGATTTCCAAGAGCGTTTTTATTTCCTGGCTGTTTGGATCGCTGAACTGTTTGTAGAGCAGTTTTAACTTAGAGAGCGGAATACTCTTTTCCCTATATAGTTCGTCGATCGTTGAGTTTCTGTATCGGTTTGTATGGCTCTCCATGTGAGACATTTTTGGGATAGAACGATTCATTGTATTAGTAACAATGTTGTTCATCGTCGAAAGATAATGATCAATTTCGTGATTATGAAGATTTCTGTCAGTTGGTGGATCTATGCCATTGGAGCATAGCATAGCGTAATTCTTTTTTTATTACCCGATCAAAGCGCGAGTGTGCTTTTCCGAGAGTAAAAGAATATATCTGTTTACACTGCTCAAGTAGTGAGTGTTCGTTTGGGTCATGTATTACAGCACCAAGTGCATAATGATCGCTATCGCACTCGATTGTACGAAGACAATTTCGAGTAGTTAGATCCGTATTTAATAATTATATTCGCTCGTCCAGCAACAGTAAAACCAAGAAGGAATTTCCTCTTGGACTTGTAACGTACACTTCTAGCTTATGTTCGATAGCGTTTGTTTGCCACCAGTCGAACAACGCATTGCCTCTTGTGTTTGTGATAAGGTTACTTCAAGCACTGTGCTTGGAGTTGAAATCTCCCGCTATAAAGAAATAATTATTTTCCGAGTCTAAGTTGAGACATTGGAAAAGGTTATCAAGTTCATTGATAAACTGTATACACTGTGGGGCGTCGTGAGCGTAAGCAGAGACCACATATGGTGCCTTTGACTTTTCAAAGGAATATCTATAACGCAGGCGTCTAGTACCTGGAACTTGTATACATCTCTTCTCGAAACGACTTTGTGTTGTAGACCAAGCAGACAGCGACCCCGCCCCCTCGAGTGGAATTTGGACGATCTCGTCTAATTACTTTATAATTTGGGTAGCCCAATTTATGCCTTTGGTTTAGCTTAGTTTTGCTAGCCAAAAGCGCATCTGCCGTTCAGCTTCCAGCAGGTTGCTCAGATTATCCCTTCTTTTCATGCGGATTAGTGGATTAACATTCACAGCAATAATTTTTCGAGTTAATTCAGCCGCAGTCAGCATAATCTTCGTGCATGAATGTTGTTTTTTTATTTTCACCAATTCTAGTTTGCCTAATGTTTTGCTTATGTTGCTTCACTGCAACAACACAAAACAATCTAATCAATGACCCAAATTTTTTTTCCTCTTTACTAATTATAAACGTAAATCTGACGCCTATCCCAACTCTCTTTACTATTACACGATAACTTCAACCGACCCACAAACAACTGTCAATCTTATCGCTTCGTTCTTTAAAAAATTCTTCACGGAAAACTCTTTTGGGCATAGCCCGTCATATTTCAAAGACCTGCCTGAATTCTCCTGAGTTGAGCCCTTCATCTCTTAACTTATTCAGCATCACCCATCTCGCATATGCTACGACAGGCCAACTCTTTCCCGACCTCCTTCGATTTCACTCTCTCCAGTCCCACTCTCAAACGACGTCTGAGAAGATACCCCCACCCCCCTTCCGTTAACCACCCTACCTTTCATCCCTGCCTCTGCCGCTCTCGACCCCCCCCCCCCCCCCTCGACTGTTGAGAATACCGAAATCTACAGAAGCCAATTTGCAATTATAAGCCGACGGTAGGAGTTCGATCAGTACTTGTTGATAGCTGGAAGTGGTCGAGTCACCACTAATACGATATCTGTCGATTTAAGTGTCAACAACACAAGGATTTTACCCATTGTCGTGATTCGGGTACCTGTGTGGTCATGATAAATTTCAATCGGGTGCGTCTAACCGAACCTTCTTCCGTAAACGCTCCCCCTCCCCGCTACGTTCCTATTTATACTCACCCAACAGATATCACCCGTACAATCGATTCATAACCTTAGCACTTTATGTGATAGGTAGCTTTACTTCCTCCCATATATTTATGACATCATCCTCCAGGCCAATTCTGTCCTTGGTTTTGTGAAACGCTGATCGACAGAATCCTCTAATCCCTAAGTTACCCGATCGCTCTACATAGCTGTTGTCCGTCCCCTTCTTGAATAAACTAGTCAGGTTTGGTCTCCTCACTACTCTTCCCACATTCGCCGGATCGAAAGCATTCGACGTCGTTTCTTGCGTTTTGCCCTCCGGGAACTAAATTGGGAAAATCCTCAGATTCTACCTCCATACACAAGCCGTATTCACCAAATTAACCTTAACACATGAAAACCGCAGAATTCGTGCCGACACCTTCTTCATCCACCGTCTACTCTCAAATTCAATCAACTGCCCTCTCCATAACATTTTATACTAACCCTCTACGGTGGGCAAACTCGCACCCCACCTTCTTCAACTTCAATCTCACCCCTCCCGCTCTCAAGCGTCGTCTCTCCTCTCTTACCCCTCATGACCCATTAAGTCGCTTGTTAACCTCTGACGCTGAATCGAACACAAATTTCACGATCTACAGGTGCTGATACCTCCGCCTTCCCCAATGGTGCGCACATGCTTCTATACCTGTCTACCTAGTTAGAATTATTTGCGGTAAATAACTCAGTTATAGCAACGTATGGACGGAAATTCCTTACTCTCAATTTAGAGCTCGACTGACCATTCCAATCCCAAAGAATCTACAGTAGTAGCTGACCTATTACAATATTATAGTAGTGGTTGTAGATTTGGCGCATAACAGATTACTGGACCAGCTAACGTTACTCTGCAGGCCAGTACGGTCAAAGGCTAGAGAACCTGGCGCGCTGTCGAGCACTACTGCTCATGGTCCGTTCGCTGACGTTTTGAGGGAATTCGTAGACGTGATGATTCCTTTTAATAAACTTATACATACCAAGACTGATGTTAATCATCATTTTCAGGCACGCGGAACCATCTACGTGAAGGTCGAATGGAATTTGTCAGCCTTTGGACAGGCCCCCTTTATCTGGTTAAAAATAATAATAGAGAGAGGAGGTTATGTAGTTGCCTCAGGATACTGAGTGCAGTCACGATACCTGATCGTTACGCAATAGCAAACCTGCGTGACTTATCATACGAGTTGCAGGGTTGCACTATCTTTACGATGCTAATCCTCACTAAGTGTTGCGGATCCATCCCCTCAACGGACAAGGTGAACCTGATAATCGGCACCGTTGTATACCCGGCCATAATCACGGCCGGACTAAGGTAGTCCGACCACTCAGACCTAATCGCCCAGGCCACGCACTTGGGGTGGATATTGATAGCTGCAGCCTCACCCGAGCCACGTCGCCGCGGCTGCAGGCGACTCCAGAGCAGCCACCACATGGCCATTGATCGTGAGTTGCGAATTTCCAACTTCAACCCGGGGGAATTGGCCGAGCGTGCGACAGCAGATCGCAACCCTTCTAAGCAGACCAAAGGGAGGTCTCGTCGGCATCGACCCCGGGGAGCTTACACGAGGCCCATGCAACCATCCACCACAGACTACCTGCGTGACCCAACTACCAGACATACCCCTTGCCAGCTGAACCACTGCAGGGGCAAGAGGTAATCGAAAAAGCGGGAGCTTGCCCACCCAAAGGCTTCAAGGCACCACACCCGGGACACCAGGTGGCCAAGCTCCTCAAGGATCAGCATCACCGAGGCCGACCGCTACCACATGCAGCCACCACAATAGGGATAGGAGCGCGTAGTGCCCCGCTTGGCGGGCGGCGCTCTCCAGTAACCAGCGATCGCTCGAACCCCAACCAGAGAGCTCGTCTCTCGGTGAACCAACAGGACACGCGGACAGTGCCAGGCACGACACCGCACCCGACTCCAGGCTGGTACAGCCTCACACACCAACGGCCGCATCCCGCCGGCCACTTGTTTCGGACGGACGCCAACAGGCGCACCACCTCACACGACCGCCGGCCCCGATGTAGCCAGACCCATCACCAGCCATCACGTGGCTACTGATCGTGGGTTGCGACCTTACAACTCCCACCCAGATCAATTAGCCGGTTCCGCGACAACAAAAGGCAACGGACCCCAATCAGATCTGTCACCTTTTTTGAAAATGGGGACGACTATTGAGGTTTTCCATTCTTCCGGAGTGACTTCCTCATCCCATATTGTTTTGATGAGTTGGTGGATCTTTCGAGCGGTTGCCTCTCTTCCATGCTTCACAAGCTCTGCCGGTATGCAGTCAATTCCGAGAGCCTTGTTGTTTTTCAATTGATTTAATGCGTCTACAACTTCGTTGAAAGAGGGATCTGAGATTTGAGGCTCGGCTGTATGTACGTCTGGTGCTTTTATTTGTGGTTGATGGGTGCGTACATTGAGCTGGTTTTCCAAGTACTGCTTCCATCTTGTACGATATTGTTTGTTTCTGTGACAGACAGCCGTTTGCGTCTCGAATTATATTGACTCCCCCCTGGTAGCAATTTCTAATTGAATTTATGCCGGGATACATACCTCTGATGTCCATTGCTGTGGCATTTTCTAGGATTTTTTGATCCGAGTCTTCTCCCATTCGCGCTGTTTGCGTTTGAAGAGTTTCATTGTCTCTTTCCGAATTTTCGCGTATCACTCTACGTTGACTTCACCATATCTATCTAAGTGGATTACTCTGAGGCGTTTAGGTTCTTCGATATTCGCCCTGCATTCATCGTCAAACCAAAGTTTGGACTTAATTGTTTTCTTAAATCCTAATACCTTTTGGGCTGTTTGTTTGATTGTGTCCCTGGTCGATGTCCATTTAGTGTCCACATTATTGACTTCCTCTTCCTCACTGCTCTCATTCTCTAGGATGCTAAATCTATTCGTTAGTTCCTTTGCGCAGGTATTTTAGTTTTTCAATGTCGAACTTTTTGCTCGTCTCCCGTGACTGCCCATGTGGGTTTGCTGCGAGCCGACTCCTGATATTGCCCATCACTAGAAGATAATCTGAGTCGCAATCTGCTCCTCTATATAATCTTACGTCAAGGATATTCGAGTGGTGACTTTTTTCTATGAGGAAGTGGTCTATTTGGTTACGCGTTACGCCGCCGGGTGATACCCATATGGCTTTATGGATCTGCTTGTGGTTGAACATCGTGCTTTTCACTACCAGATCTTTTGATGCTGCGCACGTAATAATTCGAATTCCATTATCAGTTGAAACGTCGTGTGGGCTTTCTTTACCTATAGTTGGTTGGAAGATATGTTTCTTTCCAGATTTCGCATTGAGGTCCCCGAGGAGGATTTTAACATCGAATGATGAGTCGTCGTCGTCGGTAGATTCTGTTGAGGCGTGTACGTTTAAAAATACATAATTGTACCATGGGCCCTGTATTTTTAACACCGACTTTCGGTCATTAATAAATTTCACATCTTTTACATAGGGCGTAGTCTTCTTGCTTATGATGAACCCGGTTCCGAGGTTATGTGTATCGGTACCTCCACATGCCAGTGTAAGCCCGTTGGTTACGATTACTTGAAGTGGGAGTCGGGGTTCCTGAAGCGCGTCGATGTCCATTTTATATTATTTCGCGTTTTCTATGACCGTATGTATCGCGCCTGGTTGATATAACGTTCGAACATTCCACACCCCGACGCGTATATCCCGCTTTTTCCGTTTTTCTCTACGTCTTCTTTTTGCCTAGTCGGTGTTTTCTTCATGATTTTTTCGCTTATGGTAGTGTCGGCTCATCACACCTACGCCTACCGAAGTTTTCATGGGATTGTTTTTTGTATATTGATTATTCATTTTTGGTCCCACGAGTCTTGGGGTTTCAAATAGTCCGCCACATCAGAGACCCTCTTTACTATGGTAAGGCCTGCTTACTGCTCTGATTCGACCCGGTGTCAGAGAGGTGCCGTTATAATACAGCAGGTATACCCCTGGCTACAAACCATCCAATGAGCACGGTGACGCGTAACACCCTAGACTAGGGGTGGTAGATCTTTGTGTGTTACTCCTCGCTAGCCTGTCTGACAGGGGTGGCCCTACTAGAAGCGTATGCTTCCGTCAGCATAGCCTGAGTGATTAATTGTAGTTTAAGCCCCCGCACCACTTCAAGGTTTCTACAAAGTGGGGGTTACTACCATCTGTGGATATGTAATTTTTCTGCAGAGGCGGATAAATCGTAAGATCCTACGGAGTTTGGCTCTTGTGTATGAGGAGAAATTGCACAAGGGCATGAAGAAACCTAAAATAATTAATGTTATTTGTCTCCTGGAGTTATGTGCCGGATATGTGCTAAGTTACACGTGGGCTGTGGAGTCGAGTCGTGGGCCGTTGAATGGAGCAAAATTAACTAATTAATCAGGACGTCGCGGAAAGTTGCTTCCCTGAGTTCGAAGTAGTAAACCTTCCAATAAAAAACACTTTTCCACTCCGTACAGAGAATCAAATCTGTCAATCCGAAAACAACATTTCTTCTATATAAAACCATTGTCAGACCTATTTTGACGTATAGGTTTCCTACAAGGTGGCGCAAAATTAATCGCCCTATTAGAAGATGTTATAATTTTTGCAATGGCGTCGTACGTCAATCATATTTGACATTTGTGAACTAGACAGCTGCAGTATACAAACTGGCAAGCAATTGAGCACGTGCGAATTACTGTCAAGGAATCCCTTATCTCAATACCGAAGAGGTCGATTTTGTGTCGAAAATCATCATGAGCGACGAGGCGCATTTCAACTTAAGCGGTTACGTCAATAAGCAAAATCTTCATTTCTGAGGCACTGAAATTCCGGGTGCGATGCACGAAGAGCCATTACATCCACTCAAAGCCACTGTGTGGTGCGGCGTTCACGCGAGAGGAGTGATTGGGCCGTATTTTTTTGAGGACACAATCGGCAATACGGTTACTGTTACTGGCGAACGCTACAGGGCAAGGAAAAACTACTTCTTACTGTCGGAATTGGATAAGCGGGGCTTGATGATTATGTGGTTTCAACAAGGCGGTGCAACCGCACGCACAGCACGAGCTCCAATGGATATTGTGAAGGAAGCGTTTCCTGGTCTCGTAATCTTCCGTTTTGGCGATTTTGTATGGCCAGCAAGATTGCCCAATTTAACCATCCCAGACTTCTTTCTTTAGGGCTACTTGAAGTCATGGGCTTATGCTAACAATCCTCAGAAAATTGCAGCCCTTAAGGAGAATATTCGACAGGAATGCGAACAGTTATTGTGGTGATGTGTTACTCGTACGCCTTCACGGGCGTTATTACACAAGTCCAATTTAAACTCCACAAATGGAAAATATTCAATTAAACAAAACGTTGACTTCAATATAACGTGCCATTAATAAACGTTGTCACACAACACTCTCAACGCGAGAATCCCTTAAGAATGTTCCACTCAGACTCCGAAGTCCGATAAAATCTGACTTTCTAACGACACGATCGTGGGGCATATCTGTATTGTTTGACGATACAACACTGACTCGCCTGACTCCGTAAACATTGGTCCAGCTTCCGGCGATTGTGATGGATTTCCACCGCATACCATCGCAGGAGAAACATCCCTTCCGACATGCATGACCAATGGGAGCCGATCAGCATCCCATTGGAAAGTCCATGCACAATATCTTTTCTATGGGAGCAAATGTCTACCCATTGGAAGGAAGGACAAACGAACGCGCATCGAAAAGAATAGTTGGGAGATGTGAAGCTGGGTAAACATAAACATTGGAGGGTATATTGAATACCGAAACGTAATCCAATGCTTAGGTGCTAAAATGCGGCTTGTTTGAACAAGCCAATAAAAATACATTAGGAATGTCTAAGCAATGGTGATCCGTGATAATTGGATGCAGCTGCATGGGCATCGATTTGCATGATATGCTCTTGGGGATCGATAATTGCTTTGAGAAAAACAAACACAAGAATTTTCGTGAGTATGATTGCAATGAATTGCGATAAGGGAACTACGGAAGATTTCCCAATGGTTGGCAATGGACATGGGTGGCTACCAGAGGAAACAAAAAGTTTTAAAGATTACAGCGATGCGAATAATGCTGTGGCAAGATGTTGATCTGGCCATGGAATGTTTTGCAGGAAGCTTAATGCTGCCTAATTGCAGGTAAGTACCATGGGGTAAAATAGAAAGAGGAAGACTTAGAAGGGTTAAGCGATGGGTGGTTCTTCGGCGCCTTGAAGAAACCCCACTTCACTCCCCCCTCAGTGACGTAGTCACGAAACAGATACATTAGGCTGAGAGGGGGATCGCTGTTTGAGGTAGCGCGCTTGGGCGCGAATGCGGGGAGGTTGTACTGGTGGAGTAGGAGTCGTGTCGGTGGATGGGGGTTGTTCTGGAGCGGAAGCTTCCAGAAAGCAGGGCTTGAGTCTCTCGACGCTGACCGTGGATCGCTTGCCTCTAATATCGATCTCGAAGACGCGGTCGTTGATGCGGCGGAGGACTTTGATAGGGCCATCATAAGGTGGGTCTAGGGGTTTTTTTACCTTGTCCACCCTAACAAAGACGTGCGTGCAGCTATGCAGTTCAGGGTGGACGAACAATTTTTTGGAGCCGTGCCTGGCTACTGGGGTTGCCCTAACTTTACGTAGCAGGTCACTGAGATGTCCCAATTCATGAAGTTGGTCACGCGGTGTTTCGCCGTCCAGGAAAAGTTCTCCTGGAAGGGGGAGGTTGGTACCGTAGGTAAGCTCTGCTGCCGAAGCACCTAGGTCCTCTTTAATACTTGTCCTTAGGCCGAGGAGGACACTGGGAAGGGCGTCGAACCATTTGGTGTCGTTATGACACATGAGTGAGGCCTTGAGGGATCTATGCCAGCGCTCTATCATCCCATTGGATTGCGGATGGTAGGCGGTGGTACGACTTCTTTGGCAGCCAAGGAGGTTTGTTAGCTGCCGGAAAATTGTCGCTTCGAATTGTGGGCCTCGGTCCGAAGTTATGGTGCTTGGTACACCGAAGCGTGTGACCCAAGTTGAGTAAAAAGCCTTGGCGACTGATTCGGCAGTAACTGACCTGAGAGGTGTCGCCTCTGGCCATCGCGTGCAGCGATCCATCATAGTGAGGATATAAGAAAATCCTCTTGATGGAGTAAGCGGCCCCACTATGTCTATGTGGACATGGGCGAAGCGTGCCGTGGGAAGCTTGAATTGTGCTGGCTCCAGTACATTATGTCGCGCTATTTTGCAGCGTTGGCACTGGAGACAAGCACGGGCCCAACCGGTGAGATCTTTGTTCATCCGGGGCCAAATGAATTTGCGACGGACAGCAGCGGCTGTCGCTCGGCCGCTGGGGTGGGTTGGGTTGTGGTAAACCTGGAACACGCCCTTACGAAGTTTTTCAGGGATGTAAGGTCTAGCAGTTCCAGTTGAAACATCACACCAAATTTCGCCTAAAGGGTCGCGAAAAGTAATTTTCTTAAGCTCTAGTGCCGTGTCGGTAGTTAGGAGGGACTTGAGCTGTTCGTCCTCTCTTGAGCTAGGGCAAGGTCAGTGTTGTTCAAGGCGGTACGCAAGTGAATCGTATCGATTCGAGAAAGGGCGTCCGCCGTGACATTCTGCTTACCGGAGACATGCTTGAACTCCGTAGTATATTGCCAATGACGTCTAATTGACGGAGGCATTCCCCGACTTCTTCGGAACGCATAGACCAACGGTTTGTGGTCTTTTAAAATGGAGAGTGAGCGACCTTCTATCATATGACGGAAGTATTTGACAGCGTTGTAGATCGCAAGTAATTCGCGATCATAGGCGCTGTAACGTCGCTCAGTAGGACTCAGTTTCCTTGAAAAGAAACCGAGCGGTTCCGGTCGGCCTTTAATGTCCTGTTCAAGGACGGCTCCGATTGCGGTATCCGATGCGTCGCATTGGATAGGCAGTGCCGCTCCCTCGAGGGGGTATCGGAGTAAGGTGGCATTTGCCAATTGCTCTTTGGACAGTTGGAATGCTCGATCAGAGTCTTCTGTCCATGGGATTGGGCGCTTGTCATTGCGCTTAGCTCCTTTTAAGAATTCGTTGAGCGGAGCTTGAATCTGGGCAGCATTCTTCAGGGTCGGACGGTAGAAGTTCAGCATGCCCAGGAATCGACGAAGTTCACTTACGTTAGTGGGACGAGGATATTTCATGAGGGCCTCCACACGGTCTGGCAGTGGGCGAATGCCCTGGTTGTCAACGACATAACCCAGATAAGTTATTTGCTCCTTGGCGTATTGACACTTATCTGGGTTGATGACAAGACCGAATTCGCGGAGGCGCTCAAGGACTTGGCGTAAGTGGCGTTTGTGTTCGGCGTGGTCTTTGGAGGCGATGAGAATGTCATCTGGGTATGCATGGCAGCAATTGAGACCACGTAATGCCGAATCGATGTAACGCGGGAATGTCTGCGCGGCATTCCTGGGGCCGAAAGTCATCACTTTGAACTCTAAGAGTCCGAAGGGTGTGATCACTGCGGTCTTGGGGATGTCCTTTGGTGCCACCGGAATTTGGTGGTAAGCCCTGGTGAGATCCAGGGTAGTGAAGACGTTACACCCTCGTAACTTATACGAAAAATCGTAAAGGTGTGCTATGGGGTATCTGTCTGGAACTGTTGCAGCGTTCAGCTGTCTATAATCGCCGCATGGGCGACACTCACCAGAACGTTTCTTCACTAAGTGAAGTGGGCTTGCCCAGGGGCTGTCAGACGGTTGACAGATACCTAGTTCGATTATATGATCGAATTCTGCGCGTGCCGCACGTAATTTCTCGGGAGCCAGCCGACGAGGGCGCAGGATTACCAGGGTACCTCGTGTTTCTATGTGATGAAACACAGTAGCTTTATGGCGGCGTTGGTTAGGTAGAGGAATTGTTGTACGGACAAATTCCTGTACCATGGCCTGTATTGGGTCTAAATTCTCCGTGGCTTTTGATGTTCCCGCTGATGATGCCGACATGGGCAAGGGAGGTGCGGTTGGAGCCACAAGCCTGTTACAGGTCGTATCGACCAACAGGTTGTGTGCGCCTAATAGGTCGGAACATATTAGGGGTTCATTAACATCCGCAATGACGAAACGCCATGAGATGGGTTGTTGAAGACCCAGATCTAATGTAAGCCTTCTGCGACCGTACGTAAGTATCGGTGAATTGTTGGCGGCAGACAATTTAAGGGCGGCAGACACACCGTTACACGGCGCAAACTATCGCGGGAGGACTGAGATATCGGCGCCGGTATCGACAGTAAAAGCGATATTCAGTTTGGGGTCCCGGGTGGTTAAGCCACTTGTGGTAGGGGTGCCGGCCGATTGCGCTAGGATATCGGTCGGCAAAATTAGTTTAAAGGTCGCCCTTGATTGGTGGCTGGTTGTATCCACCCACAGGGCGCCTTGCAATTGAACGCACGATCACCGTAGCGTTGGTGATTGATACACCAAGGAAGGGTGACAGCATTGTTAGGCATACTTTGCCTATTAGGGTTGCCGTTTCGGGGAGGCCGGGGCGGTGCTCGGTGGGAATTGGCCCTCTGAGGGGCATTTTGTGGAGTCTGTTGCCGATTGAAAGGACGGCTCGGCACAGCTCGATTCGGAGCGCTTCGTTGAGTATTTCTCATCTCCTCGCGCATTTGATTCATGTTGCGAAGGAGTGAGGTCTGGAGTGTCCGAAGGTCAGACGTGGTGACTTGGGTGGGAAGCCTTTTTTGAAAGGCTTCATTGGGACGGTCTTCTTGGGTCCTTGGAGCAGGGTGAGGTGCGCTGGAGGCTGTGGACCTTCTGGGAGGTATGTGCTCTTGTGCAGAGGGTTGTTGATGAGGCGGGTGGGTGTTTATCGCAGCTACTTGTTAACCTGGGGGCTCATCCCGTGCAGGGTGGATCGCCTGGATATCTTCGGCGATTTGAGCCAGGTGACTCAGACTTTGGCCAGTTAGGACCATCAAAATGGCCTGAGTCGAGCCGGGCAGAGACCTGAGTAAATGAGGCCTAATCTGGTCGTCTTGCATTTCCGGGCCCGCTGTCGTTTTCTTAAATGAGCGAGATAATGCGTGGGGCGTAGACCAGCAATGTTGGTTTCCCGGGCCAACTGCTGTTATCTACTTGCCAATGGGACACTAAGGGCATCCAGGGGAGAGGTCTTGATGTCAGTGTAGAGTGTGGAACTGGGCGACCTAATAAGGTGCGCTACGTGCAGTAGCTGATTGGGGCCGAGAACATTGAGAAGTTCTGCTGCCCGAAGAGCTTCAGGGACTGGACCGTGAGCTGTAAAAATTACATCGACTCTTGCGAACCACAGCTCAGGTCGTTCTTCGTCAAATGGAGGCAATTTAATATTAGGAGGCATTGTAACGATACCGGGGGCATTGTAAAATGCACGGGGAGCAGGTTGTGCTGCCGCGTTATGGTTGGGAGCGACATACGGAGCAGGCATTTCTACGTTGGAGGCGTCGTGGAACTCGAGAGACTCGGGTTGTTCCTGATCCTCCTGGGGTGGAGCGTTCCTAGTACGGGCCATCGCGTAATGGGGTAATGCCTAAAGGGTGGAGTCGAGTCTAGGTTTCCGGAAATAGATCGCAAGAGGACGCGCGGAGTGAAAGGAGGCCGATGCTGTTCAAACGAGAGTCGTGCGGAGTCGAGTGTAGTCGTTAACACGGACGGGCAGGGTTGTAGTATTGCCTACCCGAACTTTAAAATTAAAAGTTGTCAATTTGAATAATTAAAAACCGCGATTAAAATTCCAAAAGCGAAGGAACACAAGGATTTAACGTGTGCCGGAGTGTGTGTGTCTGAAAATGTTGAGAAGCTATGAAGTCGTGTCGTAAGTACTGCCGAACGGGATTATATGTTATTCAATACCCTGAAGGGGTTTACAATTGTACAAAAGCAATAAATTATTAGATGGCTAGTACACTAATTAGTTTTAATTTGTATCACGCTTGTTTGTTTCTTGGTACAATTAATTTCACTTTACTTATATAGGTGAATGTTGTATTTTATTTTTGATTTACTTTTTAAATCTTTTATTGCCTTCTTTTGTAAATTATATCAATTACAATACTAAAATTTTCGTTAATCTCAACACTTTATTCAGCATAGTTTATTCTGAAATCGGTTGCGTTACGTTTATTGAAATTATTGTATTAAATTGATTTGTATTCGTACATATAGATAGTAAAATTATTTACGATTTCAAATTTGTGTGATTAAAGTTTATTTAATATGCACAATATCACATAATAAGTTAAAAATGAGGAAAACGGGAATATGGGGGGAGCACACTAAAGGGGAAAATATGTGGTAGGTATAAATATTGATAAACACGATAGATGTAAGGCAAAAAACGAAACTACACCAGACAACAATGGGTTACAAAAAATGAATAAATAAAAATAACAAGAACAATTGAAAAACTATAAGCAAAAGCCGCTTCAGGCCTATACAAGCTACATTCAATGTTCGGATTAAACACCCACACCATAAAACTTCTCGTTTCCTACCTTTCTGATAGAAAGTTCATGGTGAAAATAAATTCAACTCTTTCGACACCATACAGTATAACCGCGGGTGTTCCTCAAGGTTCTATTCTCGGACCATTATTATACCTCCTTTTTACTTCAGACACACCGCAGCCACTGTCACCTAATACAGTAATGCTGAACTATGCCGATGACACTTTAATTTATTCAAGCAACAAGTTTGTCAAGGAGGCAAGAAACTGTATTAACAGCTATCTCCCGAATCTCTGAGCATATTTTACTAAGTGGAAAATCCGACTCAACCCAGCCAAAACTCAACTCATAGTGTTTAAAGGCAGAAATGCGAATTGTACTAACAACACCATACGCTGCCATAACAAAATCAGAATCAAGTTAAATAACAATATAATTAAACCCTCCAAAACCTTAAAGTACCTGGGAATAACCTTCATTAACAATCTGTCCTTCTCCGCTCACACCAAAAACTCGATTCGCAAAGTCGCGATTCAACTTAATCTCTGCAGAAAAGTGATGTACAAGCCGAATGGTCTCTCTCCCAAAGTTAAATCACTTATCTACAAACAGATAATCAGACCCACTCTCACATATGCATGCCCGATATGGTACCATATCACACCCGCCCAAATGGAGAAGCTACGCATTTTCGAAAGGAAATGCTTCAGACTTGTCACTGGCCTCAACCGACATCCCAACTCCCACAAATATTACAACAGTAGTTCGCTCTACTATGCCACTAATATTGAACGTATAGATCGACGTTTCCTCGAGCTGTCCATCAAATTTATCGAAAATCTTCCCAATAATCCCAACCCGATAATAAATGCGCTCACATCGACTCCGTCAGATAACCGAACTGCCTACCCGAACTGTCTCCACATCAGAACGTTCTTCACCTCTGGCAGGTTGGTTAATAACTCTAATGAGATTGTATACCACAATACAGAGCTTTCACCTCACCAATTTAAATATAGTAATATTCAACCCTTCTCCCATATTTTGCGTTTCAACGAACAAACGGAAAGTAGTTCCCCAACCCACATCCCTGACTGACAATATCCTCACTACCCCATAACCTACCTATTGATCACTATGCTTCCCCCTTCCACACCACACTAACTTGTTTCAATAATAATTAGGTAACTAGACTAAGTTAAGATAAGTTAAGTTAAGTTAAGTAAATTAGCCTAGGTTAAGTAAATAACTAAATCCTGGTTTTCTGACCTTTTCCAGGAAGCTCTGCCCACTACAATCTTAATCCATAATCAATATATAACTCCTATCATATTGTTTGAAAAATGTACTAGTAAGTATATGTAAACAATTATAGCTAAAGTATCAAAAGTTATCTGTATTGCTTATTGTAAAAATTATTAATGGTCCATAAATACAGAAATGTAGAGAAAAAGAAGAGATTTTTAACAAATACAGTTCACTAAAGTGCTATGTTCGATTAGAGGGAGCGAATGAATAAATTCATGCAGACCTGTAACTGCGATATATGGTAGGAAATATTCACTTGTTACAAATTCTGTTTAGCAGGTTAAAAGAGTTTTCCACTCGCGTTACTTGATGGACCTGATCTATCAATCGTTACCACCTAAACTGTACCCAGGCTTCTAATAGCTAGTAAAGCCTTAATGTTCTAAAATCGAGCGCCAAATATACAAAAAATGTGCGGCATAAGACTCGACAGGTTTATAAATGTTAACAACCTTTTATAGACATAAATTAAACCTATTTTAGCATCATTCGCTTTATCAACGTAGCCAACAAAGAATACCGTACCTCGAGTTTTATTGGTAACATTTATGGTGATGATCTGCATAATTTTCAAACTTGTAACTTGAATTTAAAAAGTCACTTACCTCGTAACAGTTAACAAAGTTATTTTCATAAAACACTGGATATATTATATAGCACATGATAGGAATTGCTACAATCAATGCGACAACAGTAAACACATATGTTATTCCAAAACTATACACTTCCGCCGGTGCGTTCACTATTGCCAAGCCAGAAATTTGACTAAAAAGATACGAATTTATAACACTTCACAATGTTCATTATTTCACAGAGGTCCTTACCTAGCAATCATGGATATCGCTATGGGTATAACTTTCATCTGCTTACCGGCAAAAAGGTATTGCGTAGTTGTGTTGTCGACCTTTGCAAAATATCCAAAATATATTCCGATCGCCACAAATAAACCCAATGCCATAATGTAAAGGGTGTAATCGGCCGTTCCGAATGTGGGTTCTAGTGAAGACCCGTTAGTGATCATGTTCAATATTAAAATAATTATGGACGAAGCAAACGATGTTTAAGCAACTGTTCCACTAAAGATGTCCAATTAAACTGATGACTACTATTTGGTTTCGGATAGTATATAGGTCTTTTCTGTTGCGCTGTGTAAACAACCGTAGAACTCAACCGTCGATATATCAGGTACAGCTTAAAGTATGCAACAACCTAAAGCAAAGCATTTGAAATAAATTTCGTAGTGGACTTATCCTTTGAATTACGTCAGATACTGTTTACTCGAAACACAAAACAAAAATGTGTTTTGCACGTACTTCATTTCACGGTCGTTTAGTTAGAATAGAATGGAATTTGTTATTACAACCAATATATTACCATCACACAATTCACGATTCAAAGATATGATATAACCTCCGATCAAAGTAGTACTATATATTTCTTAAACATCCTAAAATCGTTGGATTATTTCCAATTCCCATCAAAATTGACGTATGTATTCAAATCAATCGTGCAAATATTTGTGGAAAGATACGTAGTTACAGAGTATACAAAAATTGATAAAATTGGATACAAGAATACATCTATTAATCTGCCCACGTTACGCCCATTAAGTTATAGTTAAATTATAGCTCATTGTTCGTAATTTAATTCAAAAATTCGAGTAAAATGGCAGTGTTCGTGATGTTACGAACCGAGTCCGTCAACACGTTAAGTACTGCTGAAAATTTCGATTCTGTGAACAAAAGTGTGGACGGAAATCGAGAACAAACAATTAGATGATATTTTCAAAAACTTGGACATTCTTATGATACTACATGAAATATTCTTCATTAAGATTTGCCTTTTACGGAGTATACAATTCAGTTGATCCAAGAGCTCAGCCCAAATGACTGGTTGTTACGTAGAAATTTTGTAGATTGAGTTTTAGAACGACATGAACAAATCCATCATTTAGTGAAAATATCATCCTTAGGTATGAACCTGATTTTTGGTTAAAGGACTAGGAAAATAAACCAAAACTGTCGCATTTGGAGTGAAGAAAATCCAAATGTTGCTCTTGAAAAATTAACAGTTTGGCGTGGTTCATGGTCTGGAGGTATAACTAACCTTTTTTTTTTTTTCGTTGAAAATGGAAATGACGATGCAGTTACCATCAGAGAAGGACGTTAAAGAAACATATGTACTGAGTTTATCCTGACATAAATAAGATAATTTCAATATGTACATCATGTGGTTTCAACAACCAAATAAAATTTTAAATAAATGTTTATGACTGTAATTTTTGGTCCCTATTCAGCTGTAGTGTAACAACATGTCCATGAAATGACCATGAAGAATAATATCAAATGAATCAACTGCCCTTGTCACAATTAGCAAATGTCAAGTAACCAGCATTCTTTGTCGACAATAATTCAAGGTCGAGGAAATGTACAAGGTGAATGAAAGCATTCACCGAAATCACGACCTGGAGGACAGAATTCGACTGAATCACCTGCACCTCCGGAATGAAATTTCACATTGGCAATCGGAGAATCCAGGTTTTACGGAATTCAGTGACGATAATCTGTCAATTGACATTAATGCCAATGGTGGGGCTAATAGCCTTTTAATCACAAGGGAAGGAATCCAGAGTATCTTCGACTCATTAAGAAGCAAAAAGTCAGTGGGAATAGATGGAGTACCTAACATCGTACTCAAGAACCTGCCCCCAAAGGCAATAGATATATACACGGTCCTGTTTAACAACGCGTTGAATAATGCATATTATCCCGCGCGTTGGAAAACGGCAATCATTCAGCCCATCGCAAAAAAGGGCAAAGACTGTACAAACCCAATGAACATGCGTTCGATAAGTTTACTCCCAAGCATCAGTAAAGTATTTGAAAAAATCATTAACAAAGCTCTGCTAAAATGGGTAGACGACAATAGCATTATTCCAAATAACCAGTTTGGCTTTAGGGCGGGTCATGAAACCGCACATGCCGCAGCTAAACTGGTCTCCGACATACAATGGAATAAATGTAGGAACCAATGCACAGGTGCCTGTCTGATCGACTTGGAAAAAGCCTTTGATACCGTCTGGATCGAAGGGTTGTATTACAAACTGGTCAGACATGGCATACATAAGCCTTTACTATATGTACTTTACGATATGTTAACGGACAGGAGGTTCGTGGTCAAAAGTGGTAATGTGACCTCTAATAAAACGTATAATATCAAGAATGGCTTGCAACAGGGCGCAGTACTCTCTCCGATTCTTTTTAACATTTACATTAGCGACTTATTGGATGCACTTCCGCAGGCTATTGCGTACGCAGACGATCTCATAATTTACAGAACAGCTCCGAAAGTTGCGATCATAAATAAGTTAATACAGCTTGACTTCAACAGAGTGCAGCGCTATTGCGATGACTGGAAACTTAAGATCAACTTCCAGAAATGTGAAGCCATCCTATTTAGAACTCCATTATATAAAGCCACGAACGACACAAGGAAAAACTGGCGAAAGCTAGGTATCGTGGGACCGCATGGAGATAAACTGGAAACCAAGAGTTTAGTTAAATACCTGGGCATCTGGCTAGACCAATATCTGTATTTCAACAGACATGTAGAGGCTGCTTTGCTCAAAGCGAGGAAAACGTTTGCTATGACAAGGAGGCTATTTCACAGTAGCCAACTTGACAGCAAGGTAAAAGTCATATGCTACATGACACTAATCAGGCCAATGCTCATATATGGTTGCCCAGTATGGTTCAACATAGGTCCAAATTTGATGGAAAAGATTCGGGTGTTCGAAAGAAAGTGTCTCAGAAGTTGTCTCAGATTATATCGGACACCGGAATCGGACTATAAAAAGTATTACTCAAATGAGACTTTATATAATGAAGCGTACATAAATAGGGTGGATAATTTTATGATTAAATTAATCAGAGGACATATTGCGGGAGCAATAAGCTCGTCCAATGACCTAATTTTCGGGGCCTATTATCCAAACACCTTGTACTATGAGAGCGTGCGTCGCAACGGCTTTGTTCCACCAGAGGCGTTCCTTGACTTGGATATGAAAGGGCTTATACAGGATAGATCCGGAATTCCGCTGATCTATCATGTAAGTAGATCATCTGTAGACGGGCGATTGTGCTACGACCGGGAAGTAGCGCGCACCGAAGAAGAGCTCCTGCGCTTCAGTAGGGCTATCTCCCACAGAGACCGGGACGATAGTATTAGACAGCGTCAACAGTTCTGGTGGTTGAATGGCATATACAGACCTGGGTACCAAAGTCGGTAAAGAATCATACTGTCATCAGCTAGCTTACATAGACTTAGCTTTTCTAGAATTAGGATAGTATAAGATTTAAGTTAATTTAGGTTAAGTGCTTTTACATAAAAAAAAAAAAAAAAAAAAAAAAACGTAGGTAAGTTAAGTAAGTTAAATTTTAAGAAAAAAAAACAAAAAAAAAATTGACAAAGTTTTTCAAATTTTTCTTTGTATTTCAACTAATTATCAGTACTGCCACAACGTTCTGTCGCCGAAAGGCAAATTATACAAATGTTAAGTAATGCTTAGCTTAGAGCATCTGCGAAGGACCAGTAAGTTATTATATAAGATAATTAAGCTAGAATTTAAGCATTTTTTGTCTAGCCTTTAATTTAGAAATTAAGAATATAAAAAGAAAAATAAAAAATGTTGTAAAAATGAAAATGAAAAATAATTCAAGGTCGATTCTTTTCATTGTGTAAAAGAAACGAATTGCTCCAGTTACGTTACGAAAAAACAATATGACACCAGCTTACGAGCTTGCCACTAGCGAGTGATTCACAAATTAATTGGGTCAAATCGTGTCATTGTTCTTACACTATGCGCCAAGCTGGTGATACAAAATAAAATAGCATGATAAGCAAATTGTATTGAGTGAATTATGAATTAAGAATGAAATGGCTTGTTAAGCAAAATTGTATGAGTAGATTAAGAAATTTGTGAATAATTAAGTGGTTGAAATAACCCAGCAATTTCAGTAATAAATCAATCAAAAACCTATTGTGGAATTTGATTCATCCATCAACTGCGGCGATATCGCCATTCAATTTTAGCGGGCTGCGCTTAAACAGCAAACCATTAGGGAGGCTTTATCGTAGACCATCACAGATTACGAAGGTTATATCTTTCCAGCCAATTACCCTTAAAGGCGATCATATACATA
This sequence comes from Microdon myrmicae, assembly GCA_963931805.1. Lineage (NCBI taxonomy): Eukaryota > Metazoa > Arthropoda > Insecta > Diptera > Syrphidae > Microdon > Microdon myrmicae. Next base: position 109,751,629 of record OZ007501.1, read on the forward strand.
TCATTACATGGCAACTTCGTACAATAATTAAACGAAGTCCTACCATTTCTTATCCATAAAAACCCACCTTACATTACATGGCGATCCTTGCATTACACAGCAACTTGCTTATTTTATTCTCCAAAATGGGTTTGGCTTTCATTTTTTCGATTGTTGTCATTTTTATTTATTCTTTTTTTTAACCCTTGATCCCGAGGTAGTTTTGGTTTTTATGTTTTTTTTTGCCTATATCTATCTCTACCTCTAACTAATAATGATTTACAATTATTTGCAATCTTACTCCTAATTTTCCTAATAATGAGTCAATATACTACACATCTCATGAGACAATCACTTTTCTAAAAGAAAGTGACCGTATAATCTCCAGAAATACCAATGTGAACTGACCATCAAGATTTTGCGGTTTAACACCATTCGATTTTTTTCTCTAGGGTTATGTTAAATTATTGATTTACTCAAATAAACCACAATCACTTAGTGCTCTTAAAGTCAACCATATACATACCATTAGTGAGATAAGTCCCTCGCTTGGTATAAACCTTGACGTAGTGCGGGGGCTTAAATTACAATGTATCACTCATTTTTCATTTTTACAACATTTTTTTTCTTCTTAGTTTCTAAATTACATGCTAGACAAAAAATGCTTAAATTCGAGCTTAATTATCTTATATTATAACTTACTGGTCCTTCACAGGCGCTCTAAGCTAAACATTACATAACTATTGTATAATTTGCCTTTCGGCGACAGAACTTTGTTTGGCTGTACTTATGATTAATTTGATGACAAAGAACAATTTGGAAAACTTTGTGTCGACATTTTTTTTTTGTTTTTTTCTTAAAATTTCACCTACATAATTTTTTTTTCTTTTCATAAAATTTAATCTACATATATATATATATAAATCTTTTATTTTTTTATTTTTTTTTTTTTTAAAGAACTTAACTTAACTTAAATCTTATACTACCCTAATTCTAGAAAAGCCAAGTCTGTGTAAGCTGGCTGATGATATTGATATTCTACCGACATTGGTATCCACGTCTTTATATGCCATTCAACCACCAGAGCTGTTGACGCCGTCCAATTCTATCGTTTCGGTCTCTGTGGGAGATAGCCCTACTGAAGCGCAAGAGCTCTTCTTCGGTGCGCGTGACTTCCCGGTCGTAGCACCATCGCCCGTCTACGGATGATCTACTTACATTATAGATCAGTGGAATTCCGGATCTATCCTGTATAAGCCCTTTCATGTCCAAATCAAGGAACGCCTCTGGTGGAACTGTGGGTTGGTTGGTGGAGTGCAGGCGTACTGCACCGGGTTCCCTTCCACTCCCATCGTCACTAAAAGATAGTTCCGCCTCATATGAAAGATCTGTGTTTCACCGCAAACGAGTCAAAACACTGTAGGTAGTTTTTATGTTGGCATCAGCAAAGATGCAGGTTGCATAAAAACACCACCGATGTCTGCTGCCAAAATTGTCCCACAAGAAAAATCAAACGCGCTGAATTCATTTTAATGTTCCTTTTATTTTGGTGAAAAATCCTTATGATTAAACAATATCGTTCGCTTATTCGTTCTATGGGTTAATTTTAGATTTGCACGGTGCACTTGGTATATAAGGTATGTACACGAATTTAAAATACAACGTTACATTCTTAATCGACAATCATTCTTAATCAGCAATCATTATTATGATCACTCGCACACCAACTATTCGATTCTGTAAAGACGCGACAGTACTTCACATACGTATTCGCCTGGGAGCGAACCTGACTCCTTGAGGTGTTAAATTTTTCTTTTTAAATCGTGTGCGCACGCTTCAGGCGATGAAATCTGACTCAATTATATTCGTCGAGTTTAACCTCCACCAACCGCCATAAAGATGGATTCTTCCTATATCCCTTCAGGTCAATATACTGGTGTTTGCTTTGATGTGCTGGTTGGTCATCATATGGCATGGCATGGGTAAGATTGTCTAAACAATGATCATATCCATGCCCATGCCACGAATTGGTATTAGGGGCTGCAGGCGTCGTTGAGATAAGCGATGGCGAAAAATCGCCGAAAGGAGAAATAGGTTTCTGTGTCTTAAATAAACAGAAACGCTATTTCAAGGGCCATAAATCTTTGATGACCTACGCCTGAGAACGAAATAGGTTTTTACTTTAAGACTCACAAAAACGCTATTTCAAGGGTCACGATGATATGCACGTCGTGTTTGTTTATTTAACAGGCCGGAGCATCGTTAGGCATGGTCTGGGGTATGATTGTCTAACGTCAATCATATTAGTGCCCAAATCCCACGATCGGTAGATAACCGACAAAGGAAATTGGTCGCAAGTGTTGCGAACCTTGAGGCTGGGGCAATAAATGGACATGAACCGTAGCAAGAAACCATCCGCTACAGCTATGTCAACAGTTACGCTGGCCAGCTAGTATTTATCTATTATAATTGCCGACAAGCCGAGCCGATGGAGATATGGTACGGTTCATAAACGGAAAAATTCAATGTGATGCATGCCTTAATGAGGTTTAACTTTCAGGTGAAAGTTATTTGAAAGACAGCTTAAGCTGCTCGAATGCAGGTGAGTATTATGGGTTTGGAAGGTGGTTAATTTAAGAGGATGAGCGGTTCTTTGGGAATGTATTAAAGAACCGCCACAACACCACCACTAACCGATCACACCAGTAATAAAACACGCAGCATTGACTTTATTTGATGTTCCTTTTTATTTGATATTCCTTATACGAGCGCGTGTTGTGGTTATCATTTCTACAGCGGTTATATGTCTATAATAGGTATCATATATTTATATCTGCTTTACACTTAGTACAAACGGTCACGGATTATATAATTATAAAAGTAAATTTGATACATTTTAAACTCCATCCAACTATTGTTCACTCTGTCGACTCACGAGATAGGAATTTGACTTTTGCTTTGGAGGTTGAAATGCGACTTATTGTGTACCACCGTACCGTCGAGAGGTACGGTGGAGGGAGACGACCCGACCAACTCGATGGTTGAATGACGACCCGACCGCTCCGTTCAGTGGTCGGGATAAGACTCACCGATATCCTTTCCAATAAGGATATCGTTTTTACCTACCACCAGAGAAACGTAAAGTCTTTCTTGGTGGTGTAGGAAACCAGATGTTGTAATAAAGGTCATGGTGATATGTGTGCGATTGTTCAGATCGATGTGCTCGACAGCAGTGGAACAACGAAACAGGCAGACGGCAAAGGCGATTCATGATCTATGTCTATGCTGTGCAACGTCGCTATGATAGACGTTAGGAAAAGGAAAAAGGTGCTAAAATGGGATGCGATACTTTATACAATGGAAATTGTATATCGTATCCTGGGTCGGCGGCAGAAACGGTTCACTTGCATGACTTTGTATGTGTCGGGTCGTTCGTTTTGTGGCGACGAACAAAATTGAAGATTATTTGTCTATTGATGGTGAATCGCCGGTCGGCTTGCTGCAGCTGTAAAAACAAGTCGCCCGACGTTGCACTTCAATTCATAACAATGGGTGCCGAATGTTGTGTATTTATGGTGCATATGCACATTGAGGAACTATTTTTAGAAATTTCAGATAATGCTTGAAAGCGTTACATGTTCTTGGAAAAGGAAATGTTTTCTGGGGCAAATGCATTGGCGGGAAACAATGGGAGTTATGGAATTCCTAAAAAGGCCATGAAGAATTCTTACAAAAAAATGTATGCGAAGAGATGCATGAAGATAAGTTTTCTTAACAGGGAATTTAAGATCATGGGTTTGATCTCTTAAATGCGTGCAGCGTTTTTGTGTGCCGAATGCGATTGCATTGGCGAAATTATATGGGAAGATGGGTGTTATGGGGGTTTTTAAGGAAAGCGTACCGTGGGGGATAATAAGCCCCAAAAATGAGGTCATTGGACGAGCTTATTGCTCTCGAAATATGTCCTCTGATTAATTTGATCATAAAGTTATCCACCCTATTTATGCAGGCTTCATTATATAAAGTCTCATTTGAGTAGTACTTTTTGTAGTCCGATTCCGGTGTTCAATATAATCTGAGACAAGTTCTGAGACACTTCTTTTCGAACACCCGAATCTTTTCCATCAAATTTGGACCTGTGAGTAGGGCTTCAGAATATACTCGCAGCTAGGCCGGCTTGTCGTAAGAGGCGACTAAAGGCCAAGTGGTAGCCGGCGTCCCAACGCCCTTTGCGCCCGGTGAAATACCACCCCATCAAGCTTTAGGCTCCGTGAAATGGTCGGCCCCGGTCCCCGGCCATCTTTCGGAGCTTGGCTGATGGACCCGTTCGAAAAAAGATTGGTTTAGGTGGTAGTCGGTCGCAAGGTGAGATACCAACCCGCCACGCTGTATTTACTGCGATATTGTCGAGAGAAATCTCCGACGGCGTTTCGGATGTGTGGCTGATGGCCCGGACTGCCACGAAGAAAAGTCATGATGGTACCTTCTGATATAAAGAATTCCGGAGGTAAACTAGTCTTACATTCCGAACTCCGGGGGGAGGGCTATGTCAGAAGGAACATCATGCAGATATCATAATAAATGACCTACCTTTAAGAGGTTCGTCATCGCATCCTCGCTCTCGATGCTCCTCCCACACTCGACTGATAACGGCATTTTGTAATATTAGGGGCTTCGGTTTCAGCAATACGAATGTAAACACCGTCCACCAATATTTGCAAAAAACGAAACCTGCTATGCTTGCCCTAACTAAGTCCCAGGTCGATTCGTCAACTGGCTCGACATATCTTCGTTGCTCAGGATGCGACTTACATTCGAGATTCCGTTTTAAGGGCGGAGTCTGTGTCTTCGCGCGGTCCGATCTGGCTTGCCAGAGGATGGAGGCGTTGGAACCCAATAATATGGACACCATATGGTTGAGGGTCGTGCTGAGGAATTCCGTTAGATTGCTTTGTTGTCTTTACCGCTCGCCGAATGACGATCGACCGGCGGCATTTTTCGAACATCTTTCACATACCGTCGACTGGATACAGATCAACCACCCAGCTTCTGAAATTGTTGTCCTTGGTGATTTTAATGTGCACAATTCCGGCTGGTTGTTACATTCTAACAGAACCGACGAGGCTGGGAGGGTGGCGGAGATGTTTGCTGTAAGCCACAACTTGACTCAAGTCGTGGGGGAGCCGACGCAGGTGCCGGATACCCGAGGCGATTGTGCGAACACCCTGGATCTGTTTTTGACATCCGAACGCAGTATTCATACTGTAGAGGTTTCTGCGCCACTGAGAAACTCAGATCACTGCTTAGTATCTGTCGCGCAACCGCTTGCATGTCAAGCGAATGACCGGCCTAGGCAGCATCGCCATGTATGGAAGTATGAGGCTGCTCACTGGGACAATTTGCGAGATTTCTTCGCATCCTTTCCATGTTCGGAGGCGTGCTTCAGAGACTCCGATGTTAACGCTTGCGCGGAATCGGTATCAGAGATTATTCTTCTGGGGATGGAGATGTATATTCCACATTCCATCAAACGAAGTTCGTCTGATAAACCTTGGTTTGATAAAAAATGCGAGCAGATTACAGCGGCAAAAAATAGAGCTTTTAAGCAATGGCGCTCAAATCCCACCGATCTAAACAGAACGAATTTTGTTAGAATCAGAAACGTGTGCAACCAGGGGATTGATACTGCGAAGAAGGCTCACAACGACAGGGTGATCAATAAGCTCCTTCGGTGCCCAACTAGTTCGCGCTCCTTCTGATCAATGGCAAAAGTTGTTAGCAGTAACTTCGCATCCTCCTCCTTCCCTCCGTTGGTGACAGACAGTGGGACGTTAGTTACCAATTCAAAGGATATAGCTAATGTGTTCACGAATTTATTTTCCGCGAATTCAAACCTCGATCCCGGCCTTTTGGAGCCACCTGTGATCGCGCCGGTACGGTCTTCCATGTGGGATGTGAGATTTCGTCCGCGTATTATTCAACGCATTATACGTGAACTGGATTGTAGGAAGGCAACCAACCCGGGCGGAATACCAGCAATAGTCCTTAAGAACTGTGCTCCAGAACTATCGCCGGTTCTTGGCAGACTCTTCCGCTTATCTTATGCACAGAGGACCTTTCCTGCCTGCCTCGCTCGAGTTCAGCCAATCCCAAAGAGAGGAAAAAAGTGTCTCCCACAAAATCGTCCGATAGGATTACTGTCTATTTTATCTAAGGTGATGGAAAAAGTCATCAATACAGAATTAGTTAAGTATCTAGAGTGCAACGGACTTCTCAATGACCGTCAATACGGACTCCGTGGCAGGCAGTCCACGGGAAACCTTTTGACACTTATAACCGATGTATGGACATCTGCGATTGAGCGGCATGATGAGTCAAGGGCGGTCGCATTGGATATCTCCAAGGCTTTTGACCGCGTCTGGCACGGCGCATTGCTTAGCAAACTCCTTTCATATGGACTTTCCCAACAACTTTGCTTCCTTGAAAATCGATCGAGCCGGGTTGTTGTGGACGGCAAGTGTTCGGATCATCATCGTCGGCACTACAACCGGGATCCGGTCTTGGCCTTATTTAGCAAGTTTCTCCATCGGTATCCGGTCCTTATCCGAGACTTGTTAAATTGCCCATAATAATTTGTTTTTCCGGGCAAGGTTATTAGCCTTGCGCCAATAAGAGTGTTCGGATCTGTATCCTATTAATTCGGGGGTGCTCCAAGGTTCTATTTTGGCTCCAACCTTGTTTTTGCTTCACATAAATGATTTGTTGGAGACAACGGATAACAAAGTGTTCAGTTTTGCGGATGATAGTACGCTTGTTTCCTCCTTTTCGAGTGTTCGGCCGATTGGTGCATCTGCGTCGCATCAGCTGAGATGTAGACAGATTGACTTTCTGAATCAGGATCTAGATAGAGTCCTGCAGTGGGGAAGGGCCAATCTCGTCGACTTCAATGCAGCGAAGACACAATATACAACATTCACAAAGAAAAGTGGATCATCGGTTCCACAACTGATGATGAATGGCCAGGCCCTAGAATCTGGGGAAAGCTTGAATTTGCTCGGCGTCACGGTCTGTGGGAATGTATCATGGCATAATCCCGTGTCGAGTATCGCCAGGTCAGCCTCAGGAAAACTGAGCTATCTTTTTAGAGCCAAGAAATGTTTTACTCCGGCCCAACTTCTTCTCCTATATAAATCCCAAATTAGACCCGCGCTCGAATATTGCTCTCATGTTTGGAGCTCGACTCCTAAACATACCCTCGACCTACTTGAGAGCATACAGAGACGAGCGATCCGCCTGATCGGGGACTCGGCGCTGACGGCGGGACTACAGACGCTACCACACCGAAGGTGCGTAGCCGACCTCTGTCTGTTTTACAGATATTATCATGGGTACTGTTCTTCGGAGATTCGTGGTATTGTTCCACGCAATTCGGATTATGTGCGCTCCACAAGATAATCCAACGGATCGCACCCGTTTGTGGTTCATCTCCCGACGGCGCGAACATCCCTGCAATAGAACTCGTTCCATTACAGAGCGGGGAAGTTGTGGAACTCCCTTCCCACGCGAGTGTTCCCGGAGCGTTACAACCTGCAATTGTTCAAAAAGAACTGCAACAGTTATTTGGCGGCATCTCGGGGCGCCCACTCGGCGCTATAGGTTTGCCTCCTCCGAGAGAAGTCTAATAAAAAAAATAAAAAAAAAGTTAAACCATACTGGATAACTATATATGAGCATTAGCCTGATTAGCGTCATGTAGCACATGACTTTTACCCTACTGTCAAGTTGGCTACTGTGAAATAGCCCCCTTGTCATAGCAAACGTTTTCCTCGCTTTGACCAAAGCAGCCTTTACATGTCTGTTGAAATACAGATATTGATCTAGCCAGATTCCAAGGTATTTAATTAAACTCTTGGTTTCCAGTTTATCTCCATGCGGTACCACGATAACTAGCTTTCGCCAGTTTTTCCTTGTGTCGTTCGTGGCTTTATATAATGGAGTTCTAAATAGGATGGCTTCACATTTCTGGAAGTTGATCTTAAGTTTCCAGTCATCGCAATAGCGCTGCACGTTGTTGAAGTCTCGCTGTATTAAACTATTTATGATCTCAACTTTCGGAGCTGTTCTGTAAATTATGAGATCATCTGCGTACGCAATAGCCTGCGGAAGTGTATCTAATAAGTCGCTAATGTAAATGTTAAAAAGAATCGGAGAGAGTACCGCACGCTGTTGCAAGCCATTCTTGATATTATACGTTTTATTAGAGGTCACATTCCCACTTTTGACCACGAACCTCCTGTCCTTTAACATATCGTAAAGTATATATAGTAAAGGCTTATATATGCCTTGTCTGACCAGTTTGTAGTATAAACCTTCGATCCGGAGGGCACCAAAGGCCTTTTCCAAGTCGATCAGACAGGCACCTGTGCATTGGTTCCTACATTTATTTCATTGTATGTCGGAGACCAGTTTAGCTGCGGCATGTGTGTTTCCATAACCCGTCTTAAAGTCACACTGGTTACTCGGAATAATGTTATTGTCGTCTATCCATTTTAGCAGAGCTTTGTTAATGGTCTTTTCGAATACTTTACTGATGCTTGGGAGTAAACTTATCGAACGAATGTTCATTGGGTTTATACAGCATTTCCCCTTTTTTGGGATGGGTTGTGTGATTGCCGTTTTAGGCGCGGGAAAGTATGCATTATTCAACGCGTATTTAAACAGGACCGTGTATATATCTATTGCCATTGGGGGCAGGTTCTTGAGTACGGTGTTAGGTACTCCATCTATTCCCACTGAATTTTTGCTTCTTAATGAATCGAAGATACTCTGAATTCCTTCAGTCGTAATTAAAAGGCTATTAGCCCCACCATTGGCATTAATGTCAATTGACAGATTATCGTCACTGAATTCGGTAAAACCCGAATTCTCCGATGCAAAAGTGAAATTTCATTTCGGAGGTGCAGGTGATTCAGTAGAACTCTGTCCTCCAAGTCGTGATTTCGGCGAATGCTTTTATTCACCTTGTATATTTCCCGAAAGATAGCTTCCACAGCGTTCACCTTTTCCAAAGGATCTTCGATCAAGAAGAGCTCATTATTAAGGATAGCGTTCTCTGTATATATGCCAATGTTGATTAGCAGCTGCTTGTTTACCTCAGTACGTGGAATTTGGAGACACTGAATCTCGTTTTGATTATTTCTCCTGAATATTTTATTTATTTGTGGGAACATATCCGGGTTATTAGTTTTTATAGCTCGAATTCTGTTGTTCCAATACAAATTTGTTGCTAATCCATAGTTAGCTTTAAGTAATTGTTGGAGGTTTTTTAATCGGGATTTCAGTGATATTATCCCCTGGTCTTGTCTGGTTGTAAACTGTCTGTGGAATTGTTTTAGTTTCGATAGCAGTCTGCTCGTTTTCCTGTGAAGTGCGTTTATTGTTGTGTTTCTATACATGTTTATATGATCTGTAACTGTTGTTTCGGGAATTGTTTTGTCCATTGTTCGTTTTACGGTTTCGTCTATTTGTTAAATGTATTTGTCGAGTTCGTCATTTTTCAGGTTTCTGTATAATGGCAGATTAAAGTCGTTCGAACGAAGTTCTCTTGTTAATGATCTGGTGAGCCGCGGCCATCGCACTGCACCGTAGTTGTATGGTGGCGGGATCACGAATTCCTCCAGATCTGCGAGATCGTTCGGAAGCTCTATTACTGACGTGAATGCACAGTGGTCACTGTCGTATTCAACTGTCGGTAAACAGTTTCTGTTTCGTCTGTTGGTGTTGAGTAGTCTCAGTCGTGATTCAATTAGCAAGATATCTAAAAACGATCTACCTCTAGGGAACGATGGATATTCCGTAGCTAGCAGGTCAGTTCTATATTCAATATGATACTTATCTAACCAGCCACCCAACTGATTTCCTCTGGCATTAGATACATAATTTCCCCAATTTCTATGCTTGGCGTTCATATCTCCCCTCAGGATAAAGTAGTTTTTGTCCAGGTGCAATTGTAAGCATCGCAAGAGTGTTTCGAGCTCTGCTATAAATAGATTATGTTGGTGCTCGTCAGGTGCATAGACTGCAATCGCATACAAACCCCTTCCTTGCTGAAGGAGTATGCGTACGGTGCAGGCTTACAGCACCCGAAACCTGCGCACTTCTCCACCATATATAACTTTATGTTGTATTCCTTTTCTAATAAAAATTGCGACGATTCTAATAAAAATTGCGAACCAAATGATGAATCTCGTCGAGGCGATTTCTCCATTCGGCTACGTAGTCTTCGGTCTTATCTATGGCGTCTGGAGGTATTCCGAATCGCAGATCGAAGTGTCCAGCGGCTGGAAAGATTCGCCTAGGCGAAGATCAGAGGAATTCATTTCTACTGTTGCTACGCTCCGCCAAGGTGGGAAATAGAATATTTCAAATGCTTTTTGGACAAGATAACACAAGAAGCCTCTTATAGTTGCTGGCGATTTCAACGCTTGGCCAGTAGAGTCCTAACACAAGGACCAACAGTAGAGGCCAGGCACTACTTGAAGCCTTTGCAGTCCTAGATGTGGTGTTACTTAATGATGGTGTTGATGACACCTTCATAAACGAGAGAGGCCGGTCCAAAATTGACATCACATTTGCCAGCTCCATGTTGGCAAGAAGTATGGAGTGGCGAATTTTGGACACCTACACCCATAGTGACCACCAAGCCGTGATGTGCGAAATAGGGCATTCATCACTAGCAAATTGGCTAAGGAAGCCCAGAAAAATGGGTGGAAAGTAAAGGACCTCGATGTGGAACTGCTCGATTATATATTAGAAGACCAAATCGAACAGTTTGACGCAGAGGTCAATGCGTACACGCAGGCTGGAAAAGTCATGAAGTGGCTAACTACGGCGTATGATGCTTCCATGCCACGACAAAGACAACCAGGAGGGGCTATCAAACCAGTGTATTGGTGGAATTCCAAAAACGCCCATGTGCGATCGGAGTGCAACAGGTTAAGACGCTTGCAATAAAGAGCAAGAAACCGTAACACTTACCCACATTTACATGCGGAATTCGTCAACAAACGGAGAGCTGAGAAATGTAATCCGCAAAAGTAAATATGACGCATTCTGCTCTCTAAGGGATGAATTACATAACAACCCATTGGGCAGCGCCTACAGGATAGTCATGAAGAGACACAACAACAGTAGTCAAATGCAAAAAAGTAAAACTGACATGGCCAGAATCGTTGCTGTCCTCTTCCCGCAGTGTGATGAGGTGTTGAGAGTGCAAGAGGAGTGGAGTATCACTGAAGGAGAGATACATCCAATGGCCACCGAAGAGGTGCTCTTGGCGACAAGGGTTGTTAAAAAAAACAAGACCCCGGGACTGGATGGTATCCCTAATGCTTTAGTGAAGGCTGCTCTAACAAAAAATCAGTCTCTTCACAACCTGCCTTCAAACACGACAATTTCCTAAACGATGAAAAAAAACAGAGGCTTGTGCTTATACCAAAAGGTGTCAAGAATCCAGAAGCGCCGTCGTCTATCGCCCGTTGTGCATGCTGGACACAACAGGAAAACTGCTTGAGCGAATAATTGCCACTTGCACGGAACAATTCACTGAGGGGACATCGGGGCTCTCTGAATGGCAGTACAGGTTCCAGAAAGGTAGATCAACCAGTAAGGCACTATCGGTGTTGTGCGACATCGCTCGCAATGCGATAGCTGGAGCATGATGGCTAGGTGGTACCAAAAAATATTGCGACGTGGTGACGCTAGATGTTAAAAATGCGTTTAATTCGGTGAATTGGAATCGGAATCTAGATGCATTGGGCGATCTAGAAGTCTCACCCTACTTGATGCGTATATTAGAAAACTATCTCTCGAATAGAAGACTGCTCTATGACACAGATGAGAGACGACAGAATTATAAATATAAAATAACAGCGGGTGTACTTCAGGGATCTGTATTAGGTCCGCTGTTATGGAATATCATGTATGATGGTGTGCTCAGGGTCAATGTATCGGAGAGGGTTAGAATCATTGTGTACGCAGATGATCGGCAATAGCGGCTCTAGCTAAACATCTATATGACCTGGAGAATATTTGCTCCTAAGCAATCCAGAGCATTAAATGCTGGCTAGATATAGCCGGACTGAAACTATCTGGACATAAGACAGAGGCAGTTTTAATAAGCAGCCGCAAGAAAGTTTAACACCTTGATTTGGAAATAGAAGGACAAATAATCAGATCCAGCCCCTATATTAAATATCTTGGTGTTATACTCGAAAACAGGTTTAGCTTCAAGGAACACCTGAGGAAAACGATTGAAAAAACGGCACGAGTCTGCAAAGTTTTGGCGAGACTGCTACCCAATGTTGGAGGACCCCGGCCCCACATAAGGAAACTCATAACCAGTGTCAACTCTTCCATTATAATGTATACAGCTCACATATGAGCAGGCGCCGCAGAGTATAAGTCGTACATAGGGGGAGTGAACTCAGCACATCAGCTGGCATCACTAAGAGTATGCTGTGCATTCCGAACCATATCCGAAGAAGCCATAAATGTTTTGGCCAGGAGGACACCACTTGACATTGCAACTAAAGAAAACGCTGCATGCGTGAGGTCGCCGAACAGAATCGTCGGAGAATGCGGTCACAATTAGAACGCTCAAGCCTAAGAGAATGGCAACGAAGGTGGGATTCTTCCACCAAAGGAAGATGAACCCACACCATGATACCTGATACAGAAACATGGTGAAAAGGAAACATGGCGAGCTGAATCACCACCTGACGCAGCTAATATCAGGACATGGAAGCTTTCGGCAATACTTGCACAAGTATAAACATGTGAATCACCCATACTGCTTGTATTGCGAAGGCAAAATAGAAAATGCGGAACACGTACTCACAGGGTGCGTGAGATTCGAGACCGCGCGAACGATTTTGAAGAGACATTTGAGACGGACAGTTACTGCGGCAGGAGTAATAGAATACATGCTGAGTTCAAAACAGGCATGGTGCGTAACAAATGGTATTTTCCGTGAAATGGCAATTAAATGATGCAGCAGTTGCGACGTGACGAGCGGAGTAACAGGTAAATTCCGTCCCACCCCGCGATGGAATATCTAAAAGAAAATTCCGCGGCGATCAACGGGAATATGTGCCTGGCCGGAGGTGGTTTTAGTCAGTAAAAACCCGGCATGCCCCTGGATCGGTCCAGAGGTAGCTTTTGAAGATTTCCACCTTCCTGCCCAAACAAAAACAAAAAAAAAACAAAAAAAACCATACATACATACTGCTGAAATCCAAACTGCTATCACGGAATATAGGCTCCGTGTCTATAGAATCAGCTCCTCGATAGTATAGTGGTTAGTATACCCGCCTGTCACGCAGGAGGCCGGGGTTCGATTCCCCGTCGGGGTGCCTCTGGCACAAGACTAGTGACCTTGCCCGGAAAAAAACAAATCATTATGGAAAATTTAACAAGCCTCAGGACTTGCTAAATAAGGCCAAGACCGGCTCCCGGTTGTAGTGCCGATGATGATGATGTCTATAGAACCATAATCATGCCGATTGTTCTATACGGATGCGAAATATGGGCTCTCACAAAACGGGAAGAAAACAAATTTCGCGTATTCGAGAATAAAGTCCTAATGGGTATCTCTGGCGGCAAATATGACGAGTAGGCAGGAGAATGGACGAAACACCACAACTACGAATTGGAAGAGCTATACCGCAAACCTACAATAGTGAGAGTAATCAAACCGCAAAGATTAAGATAGGCCGGACACGTGGCGCGAATGGGCAACGACAGGACCGTGCATAGAATGCTTGACGGTAAGCTAACCGACAAGGCGGCCGCGACGGAGATGGGAGGGCAATGTTAGGTTGGACCTCGAAGAGATCGGATCGGATGGTCGAACGTGGAAGGAGAGCGCACGGGACAGGGAACAATGGCGAAGTCGAGTCGGTGAGGTCATGAACTTTCGGGTTCCAACAGACCAATAAATAGTAATAGTATAGCATACATACATACACTCGTACACGCATGCACGCGAGCAATACTTTTTATATTTTTTTATTGACGGGCGACGATCGATGTAGTTAGTCCAACGACTTTTCAGGTACTGTGTCTCTTACATATCTAGCTAAATTAACTACAGTGATATCTCTTAATTTATTTATAATAAGATTTATTGACCAACAGTTTCTCTGGCTCTTGATTGTCAGAAAAGATGTCATAAGTATTCATTTTACTCAGTAAAGATTATAATTTATTAACTAAATCATAAATGGAACGCACTTTCATGTTTAATATTTCTCTCGTCAAGTCAGTGCTGCTGATGTTACCAGTAATGTTGTCTGAAGAGCTCCTTTGCCTCACGCCACTGACAAAGAGTAGATCCATTGCTCGTCCTTTGACTTTGGTCTGCTGAATTATTGTCCATGTTGCTTGCTAATCCCCTCCTGTATTTGCAAGATAGTTTTCCACCATGACTAAGAAGTGTGGCCGAGTTTTACTGTCTCCTTCGAATTCGGGTAAGTGTTTGGATTTCTTTTAATACATGACCGACAACGCTAGCCTGTGGAATTCTGGCGACTATAGCCATTAAGCTGCTCAAAATGTCTCGGTTAGATACTTCTGGACCGTCGTTTTTATTTTGGTTTTCCATTTTAACACTTTTTTATATGGTATTCAACTAAATCACAGCTTATTAATCAACAGTGCTTTCGCGGTTTTAAGTTTTTTTCACTTTATTGCCGATTCACGTTTTTTTGTCGTTTACGATCACAACCGTCATGAGCTTCGCGATTTCGGCCTAAGGATTTTTTCCTTTTCTGGGAACTGTACTTTCTTGTTTTGGATCAAGATAGTTGTACCTGATCCTACCGACTGCGCCAATTGAATTAGTTATAACACTGACACATTTTTTAATAAAGATTTTGGTTTATATCTATATTTTTTGCATTTTTTTTACGTTTTAAAAATTACTAAACTGGCGCAAGACTAATGACCTTGCCCGGAAAAAACAAATCATTATGGAAAATTTAACGAGCCTCAGGACTTGCTAAATGAGGCCAAGACTGGATCACGGTTGTAGTGCCGATGATGATGATGATGAATAATTATTAAACCGTCGCTGTTTCCACAGGTCTGCGCCGTATATATTGTTTAGTTACTAAAACCAAACTGGTCACATAAAAATAGTGATATGCCAGAAGAAGGTTGAATATCCGAATATTACAACTTAGCTCCTCTATTGACTTGTTTGCATTTACATTCTTCAAGAGGTCAGCCGAATGCATTGCCTTCATTTATTCACACTGTTTCTGAATAGGTTAACCAAATGCATTGGCTTATTTTTTTATGTTGTTCGATCGTCGTCAGTTTTATGGGTCAACATAAAAGTGATGAGGATAATAGTTTACGGTATGGAATAACTGAATAATGTAAACACAAGCAAGTATAGTCTACGAACATATACATAGTACGGTTTTATGACTTATCTGCGTGATGATAAATCGATGGCTCCAACTCCTCATTAAAAGTACACTGAGGCATTCAGCTTAAAGGAGACTACTCAAGAAATTACATTTACTGGAGTAATCTTAAGTGTTAGTACAGCTTAATAGACTATTAGTATCAGGGTACAGAGTCCTGCAAGACCGGAATCAAATAAATAGCATATATTCGGGACACCTGCACCTTCATAACCCCCTTTTCTCAGAAGTTTCTCAATCAATTTTGAGTTCTCCAAATCGCAAATGTAACAGCTCAACTTCTTGAAATTGAATCTTCAAATCAGTTGAGGATTTTCCAAATTCCAAATATAACAAATGAACTTCTTCGAAATTAACAATTAAATTTCTTGAGGTTGAAAATTCAAATTATCGCTTAGGGACTATTTGCCTATTATTTGTAAATGACTAAACACCAAGACTTAACCTCTATCAGTCGTCTCATTCCCCGACGAATCAGTAAATATATAGTTTACGATGGTCGTTAGGCATACCCTTGTATAATTATCTTCAACTTGCCCAAATTCAGTAATCTTCCTGATGTGGTCATTGAAACTCTTTTCCATATTCCAGTCTTTGTCAGATTGTTGCGTTAAAATGTTGCTACTAATTTGGTTTCTTTTTTCTTTAATCAGATAAGCAATCCCATAAAGTCCCTATCAGCAGTAAAAAAAATAATATTATTTTGGTCAAATATTATAATCAAACATTCGAAGGGGAATTTTAACATTAATAAAATTTATTGTTATTAAGCAATCGTTTTTTCCTTTTTTTCAACGGGGTGCCAACCGAATGGAGTGCTTGGACTAGGTTCAAACTGTTCATGGTTTGATAATAAGATTGCCGTCACGCAAATAGCATTTCCAAACGGCAATGTTGACCAACCGCAATCCCATTAAAACTTTCGACATCCCAGAACGGATTCAATTCAATTTACATATCCGGACATTAATCTCACCCCATGAAAGGGTGTAACCAAAATGATTACGACCCGGCCCTGCATGGCTACCACACACACCAACTGCTCCGGGTCGAATTTCTTTGTGGATTTGGAAAATGTTATCTTCCAGTCATTATGTGTTCACAGCAAGAGATTGAGTCCTTTTAGCGAATATACTTTTGCCCGCAACAAGATCACAGTTGGGTTACTGTTACAGACCGAATATATTGCACCATTACGATATCGTTATACTATGTTAAATGTGTTTTGTGTCCGCTTAAACTTAGAGTAGTAAAATGTTCATCGTCATCATCGTCAATAAGGGTGCATATGTGGTTTGAATTAACCTAACACAGCAAGATATCCTGGTAGTTTGGTCAACTCACTCCACAACGACCTGATTTTTGGCTGAAGTTGGAATTAGCTAGGCACCATCTGACAACCGTTTGTTGAATGTCAGATAAAACTTAATTAAAACGCATCCAAAGCCAAGACAATGAAAAGCCCATAAATCGTTGTCAAAGGATACCCAACGCAACTTCAAAATAGAAGATCTCATTTATTTTAGGTTTACAACTTAACTAAAATGCTACAAATTAATTAATTTGTCCGCTGTAATACACTTGGTTACAATAACAGGAAGAGGAGTCTTGTATGTGTGTAGTGTTGATTGAAAATCGTCCTGTGTGCGTGCTTGTGTTGAAATTTCATAAGCAACAGAAACAGGCAGTAATTTTATTTTTATATTTTAGATGACACGCCAACGACAGATAAAATCTTTATGAGTAAAACATCCTTCCCAGAAGAGAGAACTGCGTAATGTCAAGGAATTGGTATAGAAAACGTGTACATAGAGAATGTGCTGAGATTAACAGTTAACATCTGGAGGTAAGTAAAAGTGGAACATTGTTGATTCCAAGAATTTCCTTTTATTGCACCTAAAATTTCATTCAAAGTTCAGAAAAAATGGTATGTTTTGGGCGATTGAAAATCAATATTGAGCCATATTGTCCTTTTACAATTGAAGTCAGAAATATTCTTCACATCTAGTTGTACAAAAAGGCGATTGAAAGATGAAATTAATACATAGGCTGAAAAGTCCCGGGATTTTTATGGAAAACGATTGTTTTTTGGCCAAAGTTAATTTTATTCATTAACATAATTGACTTCGAGAGCGATACACTTGGTATAGCGATTTTCCAACGTTTCGACGTCCTTTCTGCAACGGTCAAGCCTACGAAATATGGCTCGGTTTCTGCGATGACTTCCTCATTCGATCCCTGGAACCACCACTTGGGGTTTGGTAGCAGATAATAGTCGCTGGGGCGAAATCTGGAGAATACGGTGGGTGAGCAACCAATTCAAATCGTAATTGCTCCAATTTGGCCATGCCTTTCAAGGACGTACGTGACGGTGCGATATCGTGATGGTACATAACTTTTTCTGCTATAATCAATGAAGATTATGCCATGCACATCCAAAAAAACATATGCCATAACCTTGACAGTGGAGCGTTGATCTTTTGGCCACTTTGGTCGGGATTCGTGGCTTTCCAGATACTCTACCGATTACCCATTGGACTCAGGCGTATAGTAATGAACCTACGTTTCATCTATCGTCACGAAACGTCGAAAAATGTCCGCTCGATTACGCCGCAACAACGCCAAACTAGCCGTTGAATCATCAACGCGCTGCTGTTCTTGGTCGAGAGCCGGCAAACAAGGCACCCATCACGTCGATAGCGTTTTCATCTCATTCTTTTGAAATGCCCGCGGCCTCAGCAAATTTGAGGAATTTCACTCTATGATCAGTCAAAACGTTTTGATGCACTTGCTTTACATTTCCGCGTTCGTAACCTTTCTTTACCTTCCAAAACGAGATGCGTCTTAGGTGCTTGTACTACCCATTTTAAATTCACTAAACCACCGATAAACCGTTGTTCTTGAAGGATCAGATGTGGGATAACATTTCTGCAACCATTGCTATTATTGTTCAGAAGTTTTTTCCATCAAAAAAAATGTTTGATCAAGATGCGATATTCCTGTTTTTCCATATTTTTTTTCCAAAGGCGAAAGTAGCGTCACTCAAACGACTGTAGCTTGTAACCGAATAGACGAAATGTCACAAAACTTAATAGATAAACTAGTGACAGCTGAGCCCCTCGAAATGAGTCATGTCCATTTTATAGTGGCGCCACCTGTTGAAAAATGTCAGGGCTTAAACACGTTCTCTCCTTTTCTTTCTGTTTTTACCTCTCTTTTTTTCTCCTTTTTACTTATTTTACTTAAGCTAATTCTTTTAATTTTAATTTTAATTTATAATATAGGTGGAAAAAAAAAAATATATATATATATATATATATATATATATATCATCATCATCATCATCATCTTCGGCACTACAACCGGAGTCCGGTCTTGGCCTTATTTAGCAAGTCTCTCCACCGGTATCCGGTAGTTATCCGAGACTTGTTAAATTGTCCATAATAATTTGTTTTTCAGGGCAAGGTTATTAGCCCCCCGCCAACCTTTCTCAGGATGTCGCTGCATGCATTGTTGTCAAAGTAGATATCCAGGGGAGTCACATGGAGACTGCATGTCAACTTGAATTGAACAGGGACAAGTATCGTCCTGGCCTTCGCCGGGTTGAAAGCAGAGACTTTCCATGTATATTATATGGTAAAAATATATACATAATTTAAAAAACAAAAATATATATACATAAACAAACGAAAAAAACAATATAAATCATAATAATGTAACCAGATTCAAGTTTTTCTTATTTTCTCCGATATAATTTGTAAATGTTGCTTAAAGTAAAATCAATAATAAATAAAAATACTGTGTTGGGGTGAAGAAGTATTGCACCAGACACGGGCGCGGTTCACCTCCTTCACACTGCACTCACCGATTGTTCCGTCGTAAATTGTTCACCACAAGGAATACGAATAAATAAAAACGCACTGGAGGTTTTATGTTGTTTAATGTTTTCTTTAATTTTCTTTAAAACTTTTCCATATGCACAAATATATTAATGACATTTACTGCTTTCTTGAAGATAATTAATCCGACTTTTAGTGGTAAATGTATAATTGCAAACCGTCTATTATAAAAGGGCAACGCGTTTCTCTTTCTCGATTGACTAACGGGATACTACGTTCGTCTGACAACACTTTTCTTGTGTTCTGACTCGAGCGTGTGCACCGGCGTGCACACGCTACGGTAGTTGAATAACGACTAACTTGAATTAGGGATGAAGATGGGTAATTTCTCCTTTCGCACAACGATCAACCAATGGTAATCGTGGTCTCTTGTGCATCCTTCAATTCCCCACGCTCATCATCATAATGGGCGTAGAAAGGATGAAGAAATCAAAACGGAAAGCACAATAACACAGGGTTGATCTGGCTTAGTGTGCGTGTATTAATGCAGTCTCCAAGGTGTTCCACTGACCCAGTGCAATGTCGGTGGTGATCTCCCAGTGCATTGAACTGTAGGAAGACAGAACTGTGAAGGGAAGGAAAATTTAGCTGGTGCTATTCACCTGCGAAAAGAGATCATTGAACCCCAGCGGATAGTGTCTGGGGAAAGTCGAAGTGACGCTACTTTGGCTAGGGTAATACGAGGGTTGCCTCTTATGTTTCGGGATTTGGCAACCCTAGCGTTGCAATCCGGCAATTGACAGATCTGTCGTAAAGTTGGACATTTTTGAGGTTATACGCACTCAGAACGTTTTGACATACGAGCGCTATTTGTATTGTTTACAGTAACTTAAAAGATTCATCTCGGCCCAAAAATGGAATTAAATCGTCAACATTTTCGTGCGATTATTTTTTACAACTTTCGGCGTGGATTAACTCAGCAACAGTGGATGGATGAACTTAATTCAATTTTTGGCGATGAAGCTCCATCAAGGAGCAGTGTTTATCGATGGTATGGTGAATTCAATCGTGGTCGTAGTTCACTCCAAGATGAATTTCATGAAGGTCGTCCAAAATCAGTTGTTGTTCCGAAAACCATTGGTGCTGTGCGCGAACTGATATTGGAAGATCGTCATGTGACCTATCGTGAGATTGAGATAACCTTAGGCGTTAGTGGGACCAGCATACATTCAATATTGCATAAACATTTGACTGTCAAAAAAATTTGTTCGCGTTGGATCCCACACAATTTGGCAATCGCCCAAAAAAAGGCTCGTGTCAATTGGTCGAAAGAAATGCTCAAAAAATACGGTCGCGGTGCTTCGAAACACGTCTATGACATCGTGACAGGTGATGAATCGTGGATTTACGCGTATGAGCCCGAAAGTAAACAGCAGTCGACTGTCTGGGTGTTTCAAGATGAGCCAAATCCAACAAAAGTTGTTCGCGCACGAAGCACTTCCAAGCAAATGGTCGCTTGTTTTTTCGGAAAAACTGGACATGTCGCAACCGTACCACTAGAACAACACAGAACTGTCAATTCTGAGTGGTACACAACCATTTGTTTGCCAGTTGTCTTCCAAGAAATCAGGAAAACCAACCGCCGAAGACGGATCACTCTTCACCACGACAATGCGAGCTCTCACACATCGGCTGCGACAACTGCATTTTTGAGCACCCAAAACATCGATTTGATGGGTCATCCGCCGTATAGTCCTGACTTGGCACCGAATGACTTCTTTTTATTCCCGTACGTAAAAAACAAACTGAGAGGTCAACGTTTTTCGACACCTGAAGAAGCGGTTGCTGCATTCAGAATGCATGTGTTGGAGATACCTCAATCAGAGTGGCAAAAGTGCTTCGACAATTGGTTCAAACGCATGCAAAAGTGTATAGATCTTCATGGGGAATATAAAACAATAAAGTGATTTTCGATGATCAATATTTGTTTTTGTTCTCTAATCCCGAAATATAAAAGGCAACCCTCGTATTAACGTGGGAAACATGTTATGGACTTCGATAATTACCCAAGCCGTTGCATGATTATGCAACAGCGTCGTTTGATTCGACTTGTTGTTGCTAACCACGTGGATTGGAATTTCCGGTGTAAATCTCATGGTTAGAGAACTGGAGTTGCCGAATGGCAGAAAGGTAGCTGAATTCAATTATGCATTACTTGCATAGAATAATGAATTCAACTATGCGTCCGTTATAGCAACATGCTTTTGAGGTGAATAGATAAGTAGGGAAAATTGAGGTTAGTTTGACACGCTGTTGGCGATCGAAATTAGGCTGAAATAGTGGGTCGGTTCTCCATGTTTTATAGAACCCCTACAACTGTATACCGATAGGTAACATATTTGAAACAAAATGAATGTCTTACATAATTACCCCCCCCCCTCCCCCTTAACTAATTCGCATTCAATCCGTCAATCCCTGAGTCCCCCATATCAGAATTCCCTACTTGAAACCGAATCCGTCATGCTGGTTTGCAACAGCAAAGCATGTGTAAACGACCCAGTTTCTGCATAGCGAAACAGTTAGTCTCCCTTTTGCGCATTCAAATGCAAAAGAAGATCCCAAGCGGAACCCCCTCTTTCCTGTACAGAAAAGTACAGGCAATACGCTTAGGAATAGTTCCTGTACAAAAGAGTACAAGCATTCGCTTGGGAACAAAATCAATGTCAAGTGAAAAGTATGCATGACTATACGTTTCAACCCTTTATATTTCCCCTTCTTCGCGTGCACTTCCGAGAATAACCCAAGCTTCAAAAGGAGATTACGAGGTTACCCAATTGATTTCGTTGTTCGTTGCGAGCGGAACCAAATCCACCCCTAAGCAGGCTGCTCTCCTTTGTAATTTTCCTATTCTTCCTGGGTTCATTGACTGTTGATTAAATTCCCAAGAATTTATTTACCTTAATGGGTGGGGAAATGGGAAAATAAGGATGAGTGTGCGATCGGAAATGGGCGATCATAGAGAGAGTAGTCAGGAGTGAGAGTCAGTGGTCGTTGTCTGTTTGTTGTGTGAAAAGTTGTGTGATATCCTTAGGGTAAGCAAAAGCAATTTTCTAATTGCATTCAGCGAATCCTCTATTTAAATTTATTAATCAAAAAAGGAAACACCATGAATAGTATGAAAACATACTCTTACATTCATCCGTTTCGCCATGTATTGAAAAAAGTTGAATTCCCCACACCGGGGTACAGCAAATTGTATACCAAAGAAAAGTCCAATAAAGTGCTTAACAGAAAGTGAAAACAAAAATATTTATATTATTGAACTGAGTAAATCCTGTCTCACATCTCGCAGTTATTGCTATCAACAAGGATCCAGAACTAAGTGGGCACCATTTATACAACACAAGACAAGATACCAGCTACACAGTGAGTATCCAATTATATGTGTATATATATATATATATATATATATATATATATATATATATATATATATATATTTATTTATATATATATACATATATATATATATATATATATTTATATATATATATACATATATATATATATATATATATGTTATGCACATAAGTATTACAAATGTACATAGAATAATTTAGAGTGCTCATAGAGACCCCGTAAATTACATAAAAATGTAATATGCTAAAACACGATTAACATTTAATCTAATATTGTAAAAACCTTATCTGCACTTCTTTTTCTTTTGCAAATAAATGCGTTAAAAAACCTGTTCCTGCCCATTGATGAATGATTTTGCTGGTAAAAAATTCGCCTCAAAAGAAGCTTGTGAAAATCGACCGCCTCAGGTTTTTGCCAATACATGACAATATCTATGAGAGAACCATAATGAAATTACCTTCGACATGGCAATAGCTTACCGAACAAAACGGTACATATTTGACCTACATCGAATCATTTTAACGATGCTAAATAATGTATATCTTTTTACAACTATTATATAAGAGACACAATTAGGACGTTGATATGTTTGCATATTTCAGCTGTTGGTGCGGAAGTTAAAATTTAAACTGTCAAATTAAGTGCACACTATTGCGAAAGTGCGAGGACAATCGATACTAATGCTGTATATAGAAACAAAATAGATAAGTGAGTGTAGTGCCTCTTCAACCTCTATTAATTAATTCAAATCAAAACAGTTTGGCTTGGAAATTTTAAAAGTTGGGTCAAGATTATTTTAAATGAAGTAGAAATAGAATAGAGAAATTGGAACAAGCGGGGGTTGACGAACAATAGCTCGCAGAGGGCGAAGCCCTCTAGTGCTTGTATATATATTATTACAAAGACATAGTTGTATAATCCAACAGGTAACTAAATACACAATCTTCCTCACATAATGTTTTTCAAGCGAATGCGTTCGTTAAAACCAATGTGGGGCAATATTCATACTTATTGCGAATTTATGGGATGCCCTGCCCAGAAAATTGCTTTTTAGTTTTTTATTCACAACTTAGAATCACTTCTCTTCATCATTACGCCAAATTTCATTTGATTAGTTATTAAATAAATAACAAACCATGAAACCACGCTGAATCTTTGGGCCCATAGTGAGGTACAATAATTTCACATCAAATCTCTTTGAAATACCTCCGATTCCCCTCGTCTACGTTAGTAATCAATTTTACAGAAAAGTGGATATTTTACTTGGCTGCTCACAAATAATTCTCAGCACGATACTGGAAAACGGATACTACTAACGCAGTATGGATCCTTTAGACAAGGGAATTGGTTTGCCCCCAAGACGTAACCATCTTTTCCCCATCTCCTTCATCCAATCAAATAAAAGCAAATTCACAAAAGTCCAACGCAATCGAAACTCCTTTCTTAGAAACTGATGGCGTTTCTATCGCAGTATGTCCTCGAACATGAGTTAGCAGAAATGTGAATAGCAGAAATAACGTAACACAATAAAAAAAGGATGCCCACAAAAGTGTTTAATACTTACTTACAATGTGTTTGCCCACAATAAGCTAAATATCCAATAAATGTGACCTTGATAGTAGCTTATGGCTAGTCGACATTGCACGTTTGATTGATTGTAAATATTGAGGGAATGTCCTTCCAAATCATCTGCCGCTCCTTACAATTTCTTTGAATTACGCTGTAATAACGTGACCGAGTAGTGTAAGTCAAACAAAAGCCTCTTCATCTTATTAGGATACTGACAGTGTAATAAATAACATATATGTAGCTTTGTACTATGGAGGCAGTTTGATAAGTCATCACTTTTTGAATAAAAGACTTTTTTTCTTGGCAAATAAGCATTTTATTTCTCAACATAGTCTGTCTCCTTTTAGCTCGATGCATTTTGTCCAGCGTTTTTCCAATTGTTTT
Organism: Microdon myrmicae; assembly: GCA_963931805.1. Taxonomy (NCBI): domain Eukaryota; kingdom Metazoa; phylum Arthropoda; class Insecta; order Diptera; family Syrphidae; genus Microdon; species Microdon myrmicae. Next base: position 109,776,311 of record OZ007501.1, read on the forward strand.
ATTCCTTCCATATAATAGGTTTCCTTAAGGCCCTCAAAATATGCGTTAATTTCTGTGATGACCTCTTAATTCGACCCATATCTCTTACCGCCCAGCCATTTCTTCAGGTTTGGAAACAGGAAATAGTCGCAGGGTTCTAAATCTAGAGAATATGCTGTATGGAGTAGCAGTTCGTACCCCAATTTATGGCAGTTGATGATTATGGTTGGCGCAAGGCTAATAACCTTGCCCGAAAAAACAAATTATTATAGACAATTTAACTAGTCTCGGATAAGGACCGGATACAGGTGGAGAGACTCGCTAAATAAGGCCAAGACCGGATCCCGATTGTAGTGAAGATGATGATGATGGTGGATTATGGTTAATCAGCACACAAAATTCACTTTTTTCATTTTCGATCAACTGCTTTCGATGGCTGTCAGACACAAACTAAATGACGCAGTTTGCTTAGACTTTGACAGAAATCTATTTATAATTGGCTAAATAGGGGTGGTTGCATTTAAAGTTATTGCTCGAGAAATTTAAAAAGTCACAGACTTATCAAACTGTCCTCGTATATATAAATTAATTTTGGTTATCTCGACACACTCTATTTCGGAAATACTTTTATATACGAGGGCTGATCAGTAAGTTCTTAGAAAATCTAAGAAACGGCGCTCATAGCATCGCTAATGGTCTGTTTTTAGTAAGTATCATTCCTCACTAGGTCTCTGTTAAATACAATGCATAAATACCTTGTAGGTATCTGATAAATTGGTTATTGTAATACGCCTTTCCCACCAATGGCCGTAATTTTAAATGGTGAAGTATAATTCTGTTCAGTGTAACTCCGACTTTGCCGCGGCCGACGTCTACTTGTGTTCTCGCGGACTGAACGAACGCTAACTTCAGTGTTGGTTGAGTATGCAATATAAAAAGGCGCATGGCGGGCACTCGCTCTCTCTTTTTCCGGCGGTGAGTGTCAGGATTATTAATAAAAATATAAGACCCTTTGTTAACATTATTAGAATATATAAATAAAACTAACCTTTTACAGAATGAAAATAATATCTGGGTGCCGCATTTTCTCTCAGCTGAGAACAAACACAATTGCGTAGTCTCTTCTTAGGCTCTTTTGGAGCACATACATTGCAACCCAGATGAGTTCTGCGCAGATTAGTAACTGTAGATGAAACGTGGTGTATCCTATACTGACGAGATGAAAGAACAGTCAAAACAGTGACTTGTTAAAGGCGAACGGACTCCAGAGAAGGTAAAGACGGTGATATCAGTTGGAAAGGTTATGGCTACTGTGTTTTGGGATGACAAGTAATAAAGGTGAAAATTCAACGCTTGAAACTAAGAGGATAATAGACACATAAAAGACACAGTGAATAAAATAAAATAAGAATAAAAGTGCATAAAAATCACTTCACAAGATAATAATTAATTAAAATATATCACCTCGGCCGCAAGCGTGAAAAACAAAAATAACAATATATTGCTCGTTAAGCAATCTGTATTTAAATTAACATTTAGAGGGAGTGTAAGGTGACTGACTCTTAATCGGCGCTAGACGAGTTCGAGTATAGGTTATCGAGAACCTGAATTGCGTCGAGGTTCGTACAGGCACAGTTGGTCGCCTTTGTTTTTCATTGTAATGAAAACAAACCGGAGACTACCACCATGAACACGGACGAAGAGAAAAACGCAACATCAAATAAAAGGAAAGGGGCCCCGAAAAATACAATTGTGACGCGAAGCAAAGCCACCAAATTGATGATGGAGAAAGAACAGCAAATGGAGGAGGACAGTTAGCTTGTGGGGGTTCTCTATATCACATGGAGAACCAACCCACAATCCTAACCTAATTTCGACCGCTAACAGCGCGTCACATCAACCCCTATCCCACCGTTCATGCTATTCAAAGCCGCCAAATTAGTGGCGCATTAACCAGCTGCCCCAACGACAGTTACAACTACCGCTGCTCCGAATGCAGCCCCCGTCCAGCCTAAGGACCTAAACCCAGCCAGCTTAGTGGCGCATCAACAAGCTGCCCAGCGCAACTATAGAAAGCCGTCTGATTAGTGGAGCATCAGCAATCTGCCCAGTGCAGCTATAGACAACCGCCCAAGTTCTCAGGTAAGAGAATTTTCAATTTCCAACTAAATTACCGCCACCAAATTTGTGGCAAACAGAAACTGTCTCCATCAGCTACCACTACATTGCGCCCAGTTCGAGACACAATGACGGCCAGATCTGTGGATCAACTACCACCAGTTCGCGGTGCAGCCCGGGATCCAGATCTGTATCGACTACCGCCGCCAAGTTCGCGACATTCTAAAGGGCCCAGCTCAAGGGCCGACCAACCTCAAGGACGCGGGACACCAAGTCCAGACGCAAAGACCCACCGTTGTCAACAACCAGAGAAAGCCCCAATGTCAGAGAAATCTAGAATGACAAAGTCTACATTGGCGGAACAGCTCATCAATGCCCAGTTAACCGCACAAGAAGAAATGATGGGAATTTTCACTAAGTTCATCAAGAGAGGGCCACCGACGTTGGCCACCGTGGAGGCGCAAGAACGAGATCTCCATCGGCGTTGGGGCGAGATGCAGAATCGGCATGAAGATCTCATATGCCTGATCACTCCATGGACGGCCATCCGTCAGCAGTATTTTGAAGAACGGTTCATCGACCAGGCCGAAGAAACATACCTCATTGAGGCCACGGATCTTTCTGAGGTACGGCACGCACTGATCGCCAACCGCCCGACCAGTTATAAGACTGCGACGCACATCATGTATCCGCCCAACAGTCGTTTACCGCCATTGATGTCACAACCATCTTGGTGACTAGGAAAGCTATCAACACCAGGCATGCATATGCCACCTGGCCATCCTTCCAAACTACCATCGCGGATGATGCCCCCGGAACCCATAATCCATCTGACAAACAAAGGTGTGACGACAGACACCGAACAACCAGCCAAGGCAGGTGCTGCCGACAGCAAGACAGCCAAAGGAGGAACGGTCGAGAAGAAAACCGATCCAAGGCCTACAACTAACGCCGCCAAGCACGTCAAAAAGGATCCAGAGGCAGTGAAAGAAGTGACAACTGCAGCAGCATCCATCACAGCTAAAGCGACACCACACAAGAAGGCTGATTTCAGTAAGAAGGCACCAGCAGCTGCCAGTGCACCAGAACCAGCGACGGCGGATGCCAACAGTTCTGAGGCACCCAGCCCAGGAAAAGAGCCTGCTGCAGAGAAACCCGCCGTGCAAGGCACTGATGACCAACTCCCGAGACTGCTCGAGGCTTCGTTCGCGCTCGACTCAGTCTCCCCCATTAAGGCAAGCGAAGCCGACCAAGGCAATGATGCCCAACTCCCGAGACTGCTCGATGCTTCGTTCGCGATCGACCCAGTCCCCCTCATTAAGGCAAGCGATGCCAACCAAGACAAAGATGCCCAACGACAGTCCCCTGTGACATCAGCGGTCCTCCTCCGTCACTCCCAATGAGTATGCATCAGCAGGCCGCCGACCAGAGTGCCGCCTGCCCCAAGCTCAACCCGGCCCCTGTTCCGATGCTCGGAACTTACAACTCCGACCCAGAGGAATGGGTCCACCTTCCATCAATCGATGGTCAAAAACCGCTACCATATGTAGCCACCCCCATAGAGATAGAAGAGAACAATGCCCCGCTTGGCGAGCGGCGCGCATTCAAGAATCAACCAGCACGCCTCTCCGTAGTCCAGCAGAGACGGTACATCGACCAGCCCAGTAGGCACTGGGTCCGCACCAGTCATTCCACCAGGACCCGCGGACGGTGCCATGGAAGAAGTCGCACCAGACTAAACGTTGTGGCCTCACATGATAAAGGCCGCATCCCGTCGGCAGCTACCCCCGGATGGTCGCCAATGGACGCACCATTTATCACTGCCACCGGTCTCGAGGTAGTACTTTTGACCACCAGCCATTACGTGGTCATTGAACGTGGGTTGCGAATTTCCAACTCCAACCCAGATCAAATGGTCAGTTCTGCGACTAAGAGTACCGAACACCGACGACTGAACTCTCGTTGTCATCAATACATCTATCACCAATTCAGGGCGGGCGGCTCTTTCCAGGCCTCTACATCAATAGAAGTCCAAGGCCCTGGGCCACCGTCCCCTGGAACCAACGGCTTCGCCAATGATTGGCGAATGCAGCTGCGACCAATCACCACCAAGGGAGCGGAAACGGAGCCGCACCTCTCCCCAGTGAGGGAACATCGACAGGCCGCTGATCGACTTGCCGCCTATCAAGAGATCGACCTGAACCATGTCCTGGTGCATGGAGCAGTGCCCACGGAGACAATCGCAATGATGTGTGGGCCACATCACCAATTGACCGGTCCTCGGGGGTTGCGACTGTACAACTCCGACCCAGAGGACCTGGTCGAGCAAATCCCTGTGGATGACAGCTCACATAAGACGACCACGAGGAGGTACTGTCGTGGATGTCGGCCTCGATCTATCGCCCCCCCCCCCCCCCCCCCCCCCCCGCTCCCCGCTGGATCATTCATCAAAGCAGGCCCTCGCCCGCTGAACCGCCGCTTGAACATCGGGCAATTGAAGAGCCTTCAAGGGCAACACTCGTTAACACCACCTGTTGTCTCGATGGAGTGAGACCAATGATCAGGCACGTGGTCACTGATTGTGTGTTGCAACAGCCCAACTCCAACCCAGATCACATGACCAGCAACGTTAGCCGCATCCTCACACTGAAAGAGGAACCTCCCTTCCCCGCTCCTGATGACCATCCCCTGGAGCCAGACGATTCGCCAATGATTGGCGAAGGCGGGCGGAATGTTGCGGATTCGCCTTTGAGACAACCGGCGAATTCGCAATTTAAAATCTGTGGCACCACTTGAACAAGATATGTGGCATCACCTTCAACAATGTCAGCAATCAGCTGACATTTGTGAATTTTCTGTTGGTTGTCACTTGACAACCATTTTTACGTTTATATTTCTCTTCCTTTTAATCCCTTGACGAATCCACTTCGTCTTTTGTAATCATCAAAAATCTCAATCATCAGACAAAATAAATACTATATATCATTGTATTCAAGAGCCCCATCGTTTTCAATCACCGGGAAGTTCCAATTTATTTGCAAAGCAGATATCAATTGTTCCGGAGATCCTTCCCACGGAACCAGCATCACTACACGGCAAAAGAACGAATCGTTGTTCTTGACGCCATTTCGCAAATCAAACAAAAGGAATATAACATGAAGTTATATATGGTGGAGAAGTGCGCAGTTTCCGAGTGCCGGAAGCCTGCACCGTACGCATACTCCTTCAGCAAGGAAAGGGTTTGTATGCAATTGCAGTCTATGCAGCTGAGGAGCACCAACATAACCTCTCTATAGCAGAGTTCGAGGAACTCTTTCGATGCTTACAATTGCACTTGGACAAAAACTATTTAATCCTAGGCGGAGATATGAACCCCAAGCATAACAATTGGTGAAATTATATACCTGATGCCAGGGGAAATCAGTTGGCCGGTTGGTTAGATCTGTATCATATAGAATATAGAACTGACCTACTAGCTACGGAATATCCATCGTTCCCCAGAGGTAGATCGTTCTTAGATGACTTGGTTATTGACTCACGATTGAGACTACTTAACACCAACCGACGAAACAGAAACTGTTTGCGGACAACTGAATACGACAGTGACCACTATGCATTTACGGCAATAATAAGGTTCTGAGCGATCTGACAGATCTGGAGGAATTCGTGCTCCCGCCACCCTACAACTAAGGGGAAGTGCGATGGTCGCGCTTCACCAGATCATTAACAAGAGAACTTCGTTCGAATGACTTTAACCTGCCAATAAACAGAAACCTGACAAATGACGAAATCGACAAATACATTCAACAAAAAAACGAACAATGGACAAAACAAGTCCCGAAACAACAGTTACAGATCATATAAACATGTATAGAAACACAACAATAAACGCACTTCACAGGAAAAAGAGCAGACTGCTATCGAAACTAAAGCAATTACACAGACAGTTTACAGCCAGACAAGACCAGGAGATAATATCACTGAAATCCCGATTAAAAAACCTCCAACAATGACTTAAAGCTAACTATGGAATAGCAACAAATTTGAATTGGAACAACAGAATTCGAGCTATAAAAATTAATAACCCGAATATGTTCCCACAAATGAATAAAATATTCAGGAAAAATAATCAAAACGAGATTCAGTGTCTGCAAATTCCACGTACTGATGTAAACAAGCAGCTGCTAATCAACACTGGCATAGATACAGAGAACGCGATCCTCAAAAGTGAGATCTTCTTCATCGAAGATCCTTTGGAAAGGGTGAACGCTGTGGAAGCTGTCTTTCAGGAAATGTACAAGGTGAATAAATGTATTCGCCGAAATCACGACTTGGAGGACAGAGTTCTACTGAATCACCTGCACCTCCGAAATGAAATTTCACTTTTGCAATCGAAGAATCCGGGTTTTACCGAATTCAGTGACGATAATCTATCAATTGACATTAATGCCAATAGCCTTTTAATTACAACGGAAGGAATCCAGAGTATCTTCGACTCATTAAGAAGCAAAAAGTCAGTGGGAATAGATGGAGTACCTAACATCGTACTCAAGAACCTCCCCCTGGCAATAGATATATACACGGTCCTGTTTAACGACGCGTTGAATATTGCATACTTCCCCGGCCGTTGGAAAACGGCTATAATTCAGCCCATCGCAAAAAAGGGCAAAGTCTGTACAAACCCAATGAACATGCGTTCGATAAGTTTACTCCCAAGCATCAGTAAAGTATTCGAAAAGACCAGAGTTTGGCTTTAAGACGGGTCATGAAACCATAATGCCGCAGCTAAACTGGTCTCCGTAATAAAATGGAATAAATGTAAGAACCAATGCACAGGTGCCTGTCTGATCGACTTGGAATAAGCCTTTGATACCGTCTCGATCGAAGGGTTTTATTACAAACTGGTCAGACATGGCATACATAAGCATTTACTATATGTACTTTACGATATGTTAAAGGACAGGAGGTTCGTGGTCAAAAGTGGTAATGTGACCTGTAATAAAAGATATAATATCATGGATGGCTTGCAACTGGGAGCGGTAGTTTCTCCGATTCTTTTTAACATTTACATTAGCGACTTATTAGATACACTTCCGCAGGCTATTGCGTACGCAGACGATCTCATAATTTACAGAACAGCTCCGAAAGTGGAGGTCATAAATAATTTACTACAGCGATGCTTCAGCAAAGCAGCGTTACTGCGACGACTGGAAACTTAAGATCAACTTCGAGAAATGTGAAGCCATCCTATTTAGAACCCCATTATATAAAGCCACGAACGACACAAGGAAAAACTGGCGAAAGTTAGTTATCGTGGTACCGTATGGAGGTAAACTGGAAACCAAGAGTGTAGTTAAATACCTTGGAATCTGGCTAGATCAATATCTATATTTCAACAGACATGTAGAGGCTGCTTTGGTCAAAGCGAGGAAAACTTTTACTATGACAAGGAGGCTATTTCACAGTAGCCAACTTGACAGTAGGGTAAAAGTCATATGCTACACGACGCTAATCAGGCTAATGCTCATATATGGTTGTCCAGTATGGTTTAAAATAGGTTCCAAATTTGATGGAAAATATTCGGGTGTTCGAAAGGAAATGTCTCAGAAGTTGTCTCAGATTCTATCGGACACCGGAATCGGACTATAAAAAGTACTATTCAAATGAGACTTTATATAATGAAGCGTACATAAATAGGGTGGATAATTTTATGATCAAATTAATCAAAGGACATATTGCGAGAGCAATAAGCTCGTTCAATGACCTAATTTACGGCACCTATTATACAAATACTTTGTTCTATGAGACCGTGCGTCGCATCGGTTTTGTTCCACCAGAGACGTTCCGTGAGTTGGCCTTCTACGGAAGGGATCCGGAATTCCGCTGATCTATCATGTAAGTAGATCATCCCTAGATGGCCGATTGTGCTACTACCGGGAAGTAACGCCCACCGAAGAAGAGCTCTTGCGCTTCAGTAGGGCTATCTCACACAGAGACCGGGGCGGTCATATTAAACAGCATCAACAGTTCTGGTGTTTGAATGGCAAATAATGACCCGAATACCAATGTTGGTAGAATAACTGCATTATCAGCCAGCTTACACAGACTTAGCTTTTCTAGAATTAGAATAGTATAATATTTAAAAAGTTTTTTTAATTTTTCTTTGTTATACAAATAATCATAACTAGAGCCGCAAACAAAGTTCTGTCGCCGAAAGGCAAACTACGCAATAGTCATATAATGTCTAGCTTAGACCGTCTGCGTAGGAATAAGTTATAATAAAAGATGATTAAGCAAAATTTAAGCATTTTTTGGCTAGCATATAATTTAAAATCTAAGACCAAAACGGAAATAAAAATTGTTGGGAAAAATGAAAAAAAAAGTGTTTTGGGATGCACGAAGCAGTATCTTCATTGAATATTTGGAAAAGGGACAGACGATAACTGGACAGTATTATCCGTCATTATTAGGTCAGCTAAATAAGAAAATAAAAGAAAATCATCATCATTTGAAGAAAAAAAAAGTTCTCTTTCTCTAGGATAATGCACGAGCGTTTGGCCGATGTTTAGTCTATGTCGAAGTTGACACAGTGTTCCGCCGAACACTGTGCGCAAAAAAAAAATCAAAACGAAACTAGAGCGAATGATGTGCTGCACAATGAAACGCAAGGATATTTGTTCTTAACCTGTGGTTTTTATTTTATTGTTATTAAATTTAGTTTACACTGGTTGATAATCGTTTAGGACAGAATTTAAATTTTTTATTAATACATTGGTGTGCCTACCTTTGGCTTTTCTTATATTTTGCCTTTGGTATTGTGTGCGACGTGAACTACGCGATTGTGAGGAAAGTGTCAAAGTGCTCACTCATATAGATACGGAGGTTATTATCCACATGCTGTAGATCACTTTTTTTAGTTTTTAAACCACATTTATTTTCCTAATTCTTTTTACATGTATAATATTAGGGGTAAATGTTAAACCCTTTTCTACAATCAGTACTTAAATTAACTTACTGGCTCTATGCGAGCTCTCTAAATTACACATTACAACTTGATTTTTATATATGCCTCTCGGCGTACATCTTTTTTTTTTGTTTCTTATATATATATATATATATATATATATATATATATATATATATATATATATATATATATATATATATGAAATAAGTCATATATTAGAGGGACATCTATATGTATACATTATGATTACACTTCTTTTTTTTTTTTTTTTTTTTTTTTTTTTTTTTTTTAATTATAACAAACAAAAACTTCAAAACAAAACGAATAAAACATAAAATAAGAAATAAAAAATAAAATAAAAATAAAAGTAATGGGGAAAGGAGGACAGGGGGAGGGGGGACAAGAGGAAGGAGAGCGTTGCTCTTGAGAGGCATACTATATCTGAGGAAGTGAAGTCCTCTCCTCGTTGAGAAGCCACCACCATTTGGTAGATGTTCGATCTTTGGCTGATTTATCTCTTTCACTGATCGCCGTGCTAAAACGCATGCGGTCTGGGGCATTGGAGATATTACTATCATGGAGAATTCGTTTGTCCCTGGCACCACGGAAAGCGTGGTAAATAATCGGGACTCCATGCACGTCTTGGATAAGGCCTTTTTGGTCCAAGAAAAGGAACGCTTCTGGGGGAATAAACCCATTCTGGAGGGTATTCTCTAGATACATATCATTGGGATAGAATGCTCCCGCGATAAGGTTATTGTCACTGCACATTGCCCTTGCTGTGTGACCACGAATCATTTTAATTATGAAATTGTCTATCCTATTTAACCCTGATTTGTTATACAGGATTTTGTTGGGATAGAATTTTTTGTATTGCGACTCTGGTGTTCTATAAAGTCCGAGGCAGGAACGCAAACACAGCCGTTCGAACACACGAAACTTCTCCATATAAAGTGGAGATATATTATACCATACTGGACAGCCATAAATCAAAACTGGTCGGATGAATGCCGAGTACGAAATTATTTTGACTCTGGGGTCAAGAAGACTACTCCGGAATAGACTTCTTGTCATAGAATATGCGCTTTTAGCTGCGGGAGGGACGCTGCTACGTGCTCGTCAAAATATAAATACTGGTCTAGCCAGATACCAAGGTATCTAACTACAGTTTTCACTTGCAGTGGAAGGTTATTGTTACCTACAATAGAGAAGTGTTTCCAGTTGTATTTTGTATCCCTCGAGGCCCTGGATAGGGGCGTTCTGAAAAGAATAGTCTCGGTTTTCTGGAAATTAATTTTTAATTTCCAGTCGTCGCAAAATTGTTTTATTTTGTTGAAGTCATCTTGAAGGTGCCTATTGATGTCGTCTATTTTTCCTCCTGTTCTGTACACCACTATGTCATCGGCGTACGCAATGGCGTTTTCGAGAGAACTCACTAGATCACTAGTGTAAATATTGAATAGAATGGGAGAATTCACAGCTTCCTGCTGTAAGCCATTTTTAATTTGGAAGGTGTTGTTGGAAAGTATGTCCCCGCATTTCACCACAAAATGTTTGTCCATTATCATATCATAAATAATGTATAGCAGATATTGCGGTATACCCAGGTTTGTTAACTTATAGACAAGTCCTTCTAACCATACGGTGTCGAAAATCTTTTCAAAGTCAACCAAGCAGGCGCCTGTACATTGTCGCTTTGCCTTGTTCCACTGTATATCGGAAACAAGTTTCGTCGCTGCATGAACTGTATCATGTCGCGCTCGAAAGCCAAACTGGTTGTTGGGGATGATATCGTTTTCATCACACCAACCTATCAGTGCTTTGTTTATAATTTTTTCGAAGACCTTGCTGATGTTGGGAAGCAGGCTGATCGAGCGCAGATTAGCTGGATTGCTCTTCTCCTTACCCTTTTTGGGGATAGGGTGGACTACTGCAGTCTTCCAATGGGTTGGATAGCGTACATTGTTTAGAGCGTTGTTAAACAAAGTAGTGTATATGTTCACTACTTCGCGAGGCAAATGCCTTAGAACCACATTTGGAATGCTATCTATTCCAGATGATTTCTTATTTTTTATTGAGCTAAGTATGTTTCTAAGTTCATCCTTGCGCACAAACATAATTGTATTTTCATTCTGACTTGTGAATCCTCTCTATTATTTTCGCCGAATGTGATGAAACTATGGTTTTCGAACAGCTCGAATTCTGTTGCTCCACTCCTCACTTATTACTGCTCGGTAATTATCCCGGATCAGTTTTTGAAGATTTTTAATCAAGGACTTGATAGTTTTGATTTCATTGCTATTTGGGTCACTGAACTGCCTATAGCACAATTTCAGCTTTGAGAGCTGGGTGCTCTTTTGCCTATACAAAGCATCGATAGTTGCATTTCTTTATCGGTGGGTATAGCCATCCATATGAGCTACTTTGGGGATGGAACGATTCATTGTGTTAGTAACAATATCGTTCATAGTTAGGAGGTAATGATCGATTTCATCATTACGAAGGTTTCTATTAGTCGGTGGGTCTATGCCAATGTTGCGTATTTCTCTTTTTACTATGCGATCGAAACGCGACCAATGTGCTTTTCGGAAATCGAAAGAGTGTACCTGGTCGTACTGCTCAAGTAGATGGTACTCGTTTGGCACGTGTATTACGGCTCCAAGTCGAAGACAATTTCGAGTAGTTACCTCGGTATCTGGTAACTGAATTCGATCATCTGTCATAAGTAAATCCAAGAAGGAGTTACCTCTTGGATAAGACGGCGTACTTGTAGCGTACAATTCTAGTTTATGCTCGATCGCATTTGTTTGCCACCAATCAAACAAGGCATTGCCTGTGGTGTTCGAGGTCAGATTCCCCCAGGCGCTGTGCTTGGCGTTAAAATCACCTGCCATTAAAAAGTAATTGTTTTCCGAATCTAACTTGAGACTTCGGAAAAGCGTATCGATTTCACTGATAAATTGGGTACCTTGAACAGATTCAGGAGCGTAAGCAGCGACTATATATAGATGCCTTTGACTTTTTAGCGGAATGTCTATAATGCATGGCTCTAGCACCTGGAATTTGTGTACTTCCGTGCTGTAAACGACCTTATGGTGAAGACCTTTCTTAACTAAGATAGCGACCACACCCCCTCGAGTAGAGTGTGGTCGATCTCGTCTAATTATGTTTTAATTTTTGTAGCCCATTTTGTCCCCTTGGTTTAGCTTAGTTTCGCTAGCCCAAAGCACATCTGGGCATTCGACTTGGAGCAGATTGCCTAAATTATCCCTTCTTTCGATGTGGATTAGTGAATTTACATTCACAGCTATAATTTTTAGGTTAAGTTCAGACGGAGGGTTGAAGATTTTGATGTGGAGAGTTATTTGAGAACAGGGTTGAATAGAGAGTATCTATTCGTGCTCTTTGTTCAGTCAGTGTTCTTTGAAATTCGGCAAATTGTCCTTGCATGGTTAATAACATTGTTATTATTTCTGAATGTGCCTCTGGTGCAGGCATTTTCCCATTACTATATGTATGTTCCATGGATGCTGGTTGCTTAGGAGCACCGGCCATTTGTACATATGACACACAAGGAGCCACGAAATTGTTGTAAGAACGAGTTTTCATTTTTTTCTTTTCTTCAACTTGTTTCTTTTTGGATTCCAATTTTAATTTCATTTGTTGAAATTTAGGACATCCTCTAAAATTAGCAGTGTGACCTGTATTTTTACAGAGGACACAGGACAGTGTTTTCCTATCTGGAAGCTGTTCCTTGCCCAAGGGGCATTCACCAATGATATGGTCGGAGAGGCACTTTACGCACCTGAATTGCATGTGGCAGTTTGATGCCGCGTGCCCGAAGCGTTGACAACGCATAACGATTTTTCTAATTTTTTCCCAACTTATTGTTTGGTGGTTGAGGTGTTTGATGTATCGGAGAGCATCAACTTTACTGTTGGGACTCAGTGATACAATAAAGAAAGGCAATTTGCAATTGCGTTTTCTGGAGTTGGCGGTAGAGAAGGGTTTCACACCTGTAAATTTTAAATTGTCGGTTTCGACATTTTTTAATTCCTCTAATACCTCCTCAGGGGAAAAACATGGATCAACGCCTTTTAGGAGCATGGAGATTATTTTCTCCGATTTCGGGGTGTACGTGTAGTACTCGCTTTTTGTCCTACCCAAAGCAGTCATTACTTTGCGATAACCTTCAATATCATCGCACATTAATTTTATTTTAGAATTATTAATTTTTTTTGTTTTGAAATTTTTGCAAGTTAACTCACCTAATTTTATAACGTCCTTTGTTTCCATGGACGTAAGTATTATAGGCGGCGCCTTTTCCTTTTTATTGGTTACGATGTGCCGGTTTGTTTGCTGCTTCTGCATCTCCTTTGTTTGCTGTCTTTTGTTTGCTTCCTGATTTTTCCGTTATGCTGTTGTATTTTCTTGGCTTTGTTGTTGCTGCACCAGGTCTTTTAATTTGAGGATTGCTTCTCTTTGTTTATTGAGTTCCTCTTTTTTTGTCTCAATATCCGCAAGGAGTTTTTCTAATTCCGCCGGATCTGTTGCAGTACCTGTGATATTGTTTTCTTCCTCAGCAGGTAATTCGATTTCACTTGGGTCAAGGTCAACCAATTCGTTGAATTGGTTACCTGCGCCTGCGTATTCGTTTTTCTTTCCTTTTGCATTTTTTTCGCCGTCCGTATTTGGCTTGTGCCGCTTTGTTATAATACTCGGCTGTCGCTCGAGTCGGCTCCGTGTCATCGCTTTCAGGTCTGCCTGGCCCCTTTTCATGAAAGGCGACGAGCTCTTTAGCACTTTGTTTGTTTCCATAATTTTTTATTTTTTTATTTATTTTTTATTTTTTAAACAACCGCTCTCAGTGGCGGCCACACTGTTTAATCCACACTTGTTCACTTACACTTGCGCGACGAATTTATTTATTTATTTTTTTTTCCTTTCTTTTGCTTTCTCCTGTTGTCAGGTATACGTCTTATCTCTTTCACGTGTTGGTAACGACTGTTGTGCTGTAGATCACTCTGTGATCAGAATTTCACACCTCTAATGGATTGCTTACGTAAACAATCGGGTGAGCGTTTTCCTCTAGGCGATCATGGGGTAATGTAATTATGGTTGTTTACATAGCCCTAAAGCACAGCATTTTCGTTTATTGCTGTTGCATCGCAGTGGCCTTTGTTTAGGCGACGTACATTGCGGCAGGAACAAAAGTTTTGTCGACGGATTGGCTTTCCGACAATTAGCTTATCGCCGGAGATGTGATGTCTGTCGAGATCTGGCGCAGCTGTGCCAACCGTTTGTGTATATCCAGTTGATGGATTGGTACACAATTTTCATGTTGGGTCATGTCCTTCGATCGCCGTGCAGGCGTAGGACAATTGGTCAGACTTGTGACCTACGTATCAGTGGATACGTGGGGTTGTTGACTCCCAGATGCATGCTACCTTTTATTTCAGGTGGAAAGGAGGACTTTTGAGGAAACGTGTCTGTGGGCACGTGTAATTTGGATATAGGTGAGTATGTTCCTTGGTGGGACGACGATATCTCGACTTATAGTGGATTGTGCGGTTCATATAACCGCCACAAGTGCATACGTGTTCAGTTCTAATGGCTAAGATTGAGAAATTGAAGTTTGAATTGATAGACCATCCACCGTATTCACCAGATCTGGCCCCGACTTGATCATGACTTCTTTTTATTTTCAAATTAAAAAAAAATGGCTCGGGGCCATCAGTTTACATCATCGCACATGCAAATGCCTTTTGAGGAACTACCACAATCATACTTTTCTGAAGGCTTAAAAAAGTTGGAGGGACGTCTGTCAAAATGTATTGAACTAGAAGGAGATTATGTTAAAAAATTAAAAATAAAATGTTTCTATATTTTTCTAAAGTCTTATTGACCTGCCCTCGTAAATTTCGGAGTATCTAAATCTAAATTAAGTAACTGTCTAATTTTTCTATGAAACGGTTGTTATATCGAGGAGTCGTGTGTTGGGTCGATGATTTCGTTCTTGAATAAAAATTCATAATATCCAAAGGAAATACTTCGAAAACCTAATAAACTAGAAGGATGATTCTATTAGCCAGACAAATTGATTAACAGGGCTTATTTTTCGGCGAAATGGTTTTCCTTCAAACCCTGTTGCAAAAGAATTGTTAGATAGACTACTCACTGACTAGACGTGAGGATTTAACGCCTAACAAGGAATCCAATACACATCCAAACTTGTCTTTTTGATATCATGTCAAAGCATCCTCAGCACCGTTTCAATTTCGAAAATGGTTAAGTATTCGCATGATGATCAGTATACCAAACAAGCGAACCATTGAGGTAGTTATTCGCGTAAGACGAGTTAAGTTAAGCTAAGTGATTTTACATAACATTAAAAAAAAAAAAAAAAAAAAATAGGTAAGTTAAGTAAGTTCAATTTTAAGAAAAAAAAAACAAAAAAAATTGACAAAGTTTTTCAAATTTTTCTTTGTCTTTCAAATAATTATAAGTATTGCCAGAAAGTTCTGTCGCCGAAAGGCAAATTATACAAATATTAAGTAATGTTTAGCTTAGAGCGTCTGCGAAGGACCAGTAAGTTATTATATAAGATAATTAAGCTAGAATTTAAGCATTTTTTGTCTAGCCTTTAATTTAGAAACTAAGAATATAAAAAGAAAATAAAAAAATGTTTAAAAAAAAAAAAAAAAAAAAAAAAAAACACCGAGACGACTGAAGGACACGTCACTAACAGCAGATCAATAGGCCTTGCTTGCATAAGCCCACTGAAAATAGCTTTTCACGATCAAAGGGAAAAACGTTTCGGTTGTTTTTAACTAGACATCCATGTGAAAGCACGTTACCGAATTATTCTGAGCGAGGACTCATGACAGAGAAATAACATCTGTCTAGTTGGGGCAGTTATACATATGCGGCTTGGACCCCCTAAAGTGGGCATGGCCCTAAACATCCCGAACCCATTTATTTTAGCAATAACTCCTTAAGATCAATGCCTAATAAAATACATCACAGAGAGGATCTTAATGTACGACGGAAACCCATCCAAGAAAATATCACGTAAAGGGGCCACTTTTGTGGAACATAATATACAGCGAGGTACTTGTTATAATGAGCCCGAGGGAGGAGCGAGAGGGCGGAGAGTTGAACACGTTTTTTTTTGTTTTGTTTATTACAATTTTTATTAGTTTAATATTTTTATTTATTGTTTTATCTTAAAGCAAAGAGCCTGCTGGTCCTCAGCAAGGCTGAAAACCCTTGCCTGGCTACTTAACTCTGATTCTAATCTATTTGCCACCAGATCTTTTATACACAAAATCATTAAGGCAGAATCGCAAACTGCAACTAACTCTTTTGACACCAAGCGCGTCATTTACCCCGCCGCAATTTCACTTATTCGGGTTGTACCCATATTGAGTGCGATTGCCCTAAACGAGTCATTCGCATTTCTTAAGTGCTAATTCATCCACTTCAAGTGCAGCGACCTTGGCTCAAACAATTTGTATCGCTTAATTGATATTCGTATCTCGTCGTTGTGCATGTGCCTGCCTTTCGTAGACCTCGGCATTTCGATGGAGACTCCGTTAAACGGTAGTATGACGCCTGGCGTGCGACATTTGTCTTTGAATATGCCGGCAGCGTCCCACGCCAGGTGTGGCGCTTCTTTTTGAATATGATGCAAAGAAATATACTTGTAATGTGAAAGCGTGTAGCTTGGGGACTGACAGTGCGTCATTACGCGCGCAATTAACGAGAAATCGATATTATTTTAATTGGATTGAAACGAGTTAATCGATTGTGGAATGAATTATGTTCATTGATTGTGTGTTTATGTAAGGGAATACAACACACTAAACATCGGCAAACTATGAGGACGCTCGCAGAAATTTACCACAAATCGAATTAAAATGCTTAACCGGCTTCTAAAGTTTAAGTAGCAAATGCTAGCGTCGAACTAGCAGTGCGAGACAGAAGTGGTGTTGATGATTAGCCGCAAAAAAATAAAGCGAATTAAGTTACACATTGGTGGACACGTCATCGAATTGATATAATACCTTGGAGTTATCTTAGAATTACCTTGGATCACCACAAACATTTCAAACAACATATGTGACATGTAACAAAGTATGCAGCTCTGCGGAAATTATTAGCAAATGTTAGAGAGCTTAAAACGTCTGCAAGGATGCTCGTCACCTCAATGAGTGCGATTAGATGAAATTTAACGCCATCACGACAAATGTAAGGCAACCTTCTGTTTTACTTTAACCCATTTTTATATACAACAGAAATACAAGAATCAGGTTAGTATTTAAATCACAGTGCCCTAAAGTGTTTAAGAAAAATACACAATGAAATTGCAACCAACTGGATCGACCCAGCATGAAGCCAGTTCAACAGCCGAAGCTAACTGAGGAAGAAACCGACGCCACCGAATTACTTGAATTATCCATAATATCTGCCCCACTTTTTCTCTTTCGAATTGCAAGTGCACAAGTTCAAATCTTTGCTACGAAACTTCGAACATGGCCCAGTTCAGAGAAGAAACTACGAAATTTGAAAGTAGAGTAATTCAGTGCCGCTACAGATCGGTTCTCTTATTGGCAGCTCACATACTACATATGCTGAAAAGTCCCAGAATTTTTAATGAAAACAAACACGTGCCAAACTTATATTTATTCCTCAAAATAGTTGCCTTCGAGGGCGATACACTTGGTACAGCGATTTTCCAACATTTTGATCCCCTTTCTGTAGTACGAAACGCCCAAGCTTGCAGAACACGCCTCGATTTCCGCGGTGACTTTCTTATTCTATCTGAATCTTTTTTCGTGCAACCACCGCTTGAGGTTTGGGAATAAATAATAGTCGCGAGGGCCAAGTCTGGAGAATACGGTGGGTGACCAACGAATTCAAATCGTAATTGATCAAATTTGGCCATTGCTATCAACGACGAGTGGGGCGGTGCGTTTATCGTGGTGGTACAGAACTTTTTTTTCGACATATGGGGCCCTTTTTTCTTTATTTCCTCGTTCATCATCATGATTTGTTTTTTCCGGGCAAGGTCATTAGTCCTGCGTCGTTCAGTTTGTCCAATAACGCTACATAATACTCTCCTGTGACTGTTCTTCCCTTCTGCATGTAATCGATGAAGATTATGCCATGCACATCCCAAAAAACATAGGCCATAACCTTCCCACCCGAGCGTTGGTCTTTTAGCTGCTTTGGTCGGGTTTCGTGGCTTTCCAGCCACTCGGCAAACTGCCTATTAAACTCAAGCGTAGCGTAATGGACCCACGTTTCATCCATCGTTACAAAAAGTCCGCTCGATTACACTGCAACACCACCAAACCAGCCGTTTCATCAACGCGCTGCTGTTCTTGGTCGACGATCAGCAATCGCGGCACCCATTGGATCGATAACTTTTTCATCTCCAAAAGATCATGCAAAATGTATCACGCCCGTTCTTTTGAGATCCGCGGAACTTTACTTTACAATCAGTTAAAACGATTCGATGCACTTGCTTTAGGATTACTGCATTCGTAGCCTTCCAAGGTGCGTCTTCAGTGCTTGTACATTTTAAATTCACTAAACCACCGATAAACTGTTGTTCTCGAAGGAGTGAATTTGGAATAACATTTCTGCAACCATTGCTATGATTGTTCAAAACTTTCTCCCATCAAAAACAATGTTTGATCAAGATGCGATATTCTTGTTCTTCCAATTTTTTTACGAAGGCGAAAGTAGGGTCACTCAAACGACTGTAGGTTGTAAATGAATAGACGAAATGTCACAAAACTTCATACACAAACTAGTGACAGATGGTCTTCTCGAAATGAGTCATGTTCATTTTCTAGTGGCGCCACCTATCGAAAAATCCCAACACTTTTCTGCCTATATAGTAAAGCAAGAACACCTGTTTTGCTCACAGATCAAGCCCATGGTATCCGAGTTGAAGAGTTTCAAAGCTTGCAGACCGGTATTCCACGCAGTAACCGCGGTAATTGCGGAGAACTGGAAGCTAAAGCCATGCACCAAATGTACAAGCTCAGCTAACCAAACTCATTTAACTCTGATAAATTCGATTGCAACAAGACACAGCAGGAAAATAGACTTACGAAATTTTATCTGAAATTAAGGAGTGGAAGAATAACTTTATAAGAGGGTAAATTTATACATAACCCAATGCTTGACAGGACACAACAGTTGAGGATCCATACTGAATTTTAGGTTATCTCTTATCACTGTGTCGTCCATGTCATATTTTAATATCTTTTATCTCATGTTGTAATACTTTACACTCACATTCACTCATAAAGTGATGAAGTCAGAAGTAAATCAGTCGATGCCCAAGGGATTTAGTCCAAAGCAGTTGATATAAAATGTTTGAAAAATGTTGAATTGTGTGACAGTGAAACAATTTTCTGGAATCCTGAATCATACACTCCAAATGACTCAGAATATATTAGCCAACTGAAAACTAATAAGAACACTAATTAGCACTGATGTATAATTACGCAGATACCCTCTTGTTGTCAAGAGCAACTTTTCACCTGAATACAAAATTTGAGGTTGCAAACTCTGTGTAAGAACTTCATGAATTACCCTTAGGAACAGGAAACTTTCCTTAATTTGTGGTGATCAATTGACAACGGCAGGTCACAACAGATAGCAGTTGCCACAGGTAAAGTTTCCTTTACGTTCGCATAGCTAAATGCTTTGATGGCATACTTGTAATTTTCCGTAAATATCAAGGAAACTCGTAGCTGAAACAAATTCCAATTACAAACATGAAATCATGAATTCTTGTCTTCAAAAATGTTCACAAAATGATTTTTAAATTACCAGAGTTATCATAATTCAATTCTTGAAGTGGCGATTGTGAATGGAAATAATGTTTTTAATAAGTTTGGATCGTGATTTTGTATGTATATCCGATTTAATATCAACAATTTTCTCTAATTACAATATATAATCGCCCACCCGCGTTCCAACATATTTAGTTGCTCACTTTTTTCAGCCCACACAATTACCACAAGCCGCACTGAATAACTATTACAGCCTAATTTAAATGGTAACGACCTTCATGATTATGGAATGGATGGAATATCTAAAAGAAAGTTCCGCGGGGCTCAACGGGAATATGAGCCTGGCGGGAGCTGGTTTTAGTCGGTAAAAACCCGGCATGCCCCTGGATCGGTCTAGAGCAATGATTCCCAAAGTGCTCTATATGGACCCCCAGGGGTCTATGACAACCTGCAAGGGGTCTACGTCAGCGGAAAAGAAATTTGGGGGTTCATGAAATGAAAATGGGGGTCCACGATAGTGGATCTCAACATACACTGATAGTACCTATTTACTTACAGTATGTTTAAAAAAAAAAAACGCATCAATGATAAATCATTCAGAATTGTGGTCTAAGACTCAAAATTAAACATCTCCGTTTGCAAACACAATATATCAAATTTTACATGGTTTTTTCACAAAGTTTTATATCTTTTATTCCACGTAATTTAATTAAAACTCGTTCTAAACAAAATAGATCCAGAAAGACTGTACATTATACTATCTTATTGTAGCGAGCTTAGGGTTCGCTAGATTAATTATTTTTAGTAAATAAATAAGAGCCGTTAAATCGATTTTGAATTAATCTAACACTTTATTAGTCCGTTAATAACAACCGTTACTTTTACCGTACACATAACGATTTCTTGACTTATCGCTTCTTTAGTTATCGCTTGCTTCACTGTCTTACTTATAACTCAACTCCCAATCCGCGTGCGACGTATTTATACCGTTTTTCCTCATTATGATTTGGTGTATCGTTTCCGTTCGTTCCATAGTCTTGAATGTTCTATTCCAGTTTTCCAGTACTTCCTAAAATAATCTAGTACTTTGTTTCGGACTTTCTCGAAGATTCCAGTACTGATTGTCATATGCGTCACACTACCCTCCGCCTAGATTAGTTCGTCCCGAACTAAGTTCGCTGATCTCCTGGGTTAACAAAAGTCGCCAGTCGGTCACCATGTACCACTTTCATCTTGGCGTTCGGTCTTCGCTGAATCCTATAGACAACGTCGTTAATTCTTGTGAGAATCTTATACGGTCCTTCCCAATGTTGCTGCAACTTCGGAGACCTTCCTTTTTGCCGATGAGGGTTATAAAGCCATACGTTATCGCCTGCATTAAATCCGGATGCATTGGCTCGGACGTCGTACCTTGTTTTCATCCTGTCACTGGATACCTTGATTTGCTTTCGAACCAAATGATGAATCTCATCGAGGCGATTTCTCCATTCAGCTACGTAGTCTTCGGTCTTGTCTATGGCGTCTGGAGGTATTCCGAATCGCAGATCGGCTGGTAATCGTATCTCCCGTCCAAATATAATTTTTGCTGGAGAATGGCCCGTCGTATCGTGATTAGCCGATCTATAGCTCATGAGAAAGGTTTGTACATATTTGCCCCAATCTAAATTTTTTTTTTTTTTTTTTTTTTTTTTTTTGTATTTGGTAGATAATTACATTTATGGTATATTTTACAACTAGTACTTAAGAGATTTAGGATACCAATTCCTTTACAACTATAATCTTAAATCTATATAATGACAATAGCACAATTTTAATGAATAACAAATAATAAATTACGAGGGTTGCCTTTTATATTTCGGGATTAGAGAACAAAAGCAAATATTGATCACCGAAAATCACTTTATTGTTTTTCAAAATATTCCCCATGAAGATCTTATACACTTTTGCATGCGTTTGAACCAATTGTCGAAGCACTTTTGCCACTCTGATTGAGGTATCTCCAACACATGCATTCTGAATGCAGCAACCGCTTCTTCAGCTGTCGAAAACCGTTGACCTCTCAGTTTGTTTTTTACGTACGGGAATAAAAAGAAGTCATTCGGTGCCAAGTCAGGACTATACGGCGGATGACCCATCAAATCGATGTTTTGGGTGCTCATAAATGCAGTTGTCGCAGCCGATGTGTGGGAGCTCGCATTGTCGTGGTGAAGAGTGATCCGTCTTCGGCGGTTGGTTTTCCTGATTTCTTGGAGGAAAACTGGCAAACAAATGGTTGTGTACCACTCGGAATTGACTGTTCTGCGTTGTTCTAGTGGTACGGTTGCGACATGTCCAGTTTTTCCGAAAAAACAGGCGACCATTTGCTTGGAAGTGCTTCGTGCGCGAACAACTTTTGTTGGATTTGGCTCATCTTGAAACACCCAGACAGTCGACTGCTGTTTACTTTCAGGCTCATACGCGTAAATCCACGATTCATCACCTGTCACGATGTCATAGACGTGTTTCGAAGCACCGCGACCGTATTTTTTGAGCATTTCTTTCGACCAATTGACACGAGCCTTTTTTTGGGTGATTGACAAATTGTGTGGGATCCAACGCGAACAAATTGTTTGACAGTCAAATGTTTATGCAATATTGAATGTATGCTGGTCCCACTAACGCCTAAGGCTGTCGGAATCTCACGATAGGTCACATGACGATGTTCCAATATCAGTTCGCGCACAGCATCAATGGTTTTCGGAACAACAACTGATTTTGGACGACCTTCACGAAATTCATCTTGGAGTGAACTACGACCACGATTGAATTCACCATACCATCGATAAACACTGGTCCTTGATGGAGCTTCATCGCCAAAAATTGAATTAAGTTCATCCATGCACTGTTGCTGAGTTAATCCACGCCGAAAGTTGTAAAAAATAATGGCACGAAAATTTTGACGATTTAATTCCATTTTTGGGCCGAGATGAATCTTTTAAGTTATTGTAAACAACATAAATAGCGCTCGTATGTCAAAACGTTCTGAGTGCGTATAACCTCAAAAATGTCCAACTTTACGACAGAGCTGTGAATTGCCGGATTGCAACACTAGGGTTGCAAAATCCCGAAACATAAGAGGCAACCCTCGTAAGGGAAAACTACAATAAAAAACCCTTATTTGAATCTTAAGACTAATATTGCACGAGCTTCCAGTTATTTTATATAGTAATGACCTCGATATAATTTTCATAGACAGAGTACATATGTAGTGATTTAGGATAACGCAAGACGGGAAACGAGAACATTGTCAGAAAAAGAACAATTGACGAAGAAGTTTCGATTGATTTTGTCAATAAGGAACTCTGCCGGTTTAACGTTGGCGTTTTCATGTAGTTCATGTGTCGAATAATGCCATGGCAAATTCAGCAACATTTTCAATATCTTATTTTGACACCTTTGCAATTTTATTTTGTGTGTGCGAGCAGAAGAACACCATACAGGGGCCCCGTACAGGAGTATCGCTTGAAAAATGGTTTTAAATATTATAATTTTATTTTCGATGCTAAGCTTTGACTTTCTACACACTAATGGATACATAACTCTTACGACTTTGTTTATTTTGTCAATTGTGGTAGTGACGTGTTTTTGAAAGATAAGTTTTTTATCTAGAATAATACCTAGATATCTACAGTCTTCGGACCAATCAATATCAACTGCACACATACTGAGTTTAGTGTCATTTGGTAGGTAGCAGTGTTTCCTACATCTCGAAAACCAGACAGCTTGTGTTTTATTACCATTTATTTTTATTTTCCATTTCCTGTAATATACTGCTAGCTTGTCAAGAGCTGCTTGCAAAGAGTTGTAGACATTAGTGAATAAGGCACCCGAAGAGAAAATGGCCGTATCGTCGGCAAACATAGCTACCTGAATGTTTTCACCTAGACATGGTAAATCTGCGACAGACAATGTAAATAATATGGGACCAAGGACCGAGCCTTGGGGTACATTATGGTGGATTTGGTGAGTAGAGGATATGTCGGTTCCTAAACTCTCAACATATTTTCTCGAACGAAGAAAGCTCTGGATAATTTTGATAAGCGGTATTGGCAGCTTAAGTTTTAGTAGCTTATAAATCAAGGCATCGTGCCATACCGTATCAAAAGCTTTTTCGATGTCTAGAAGAACCAGTCCCGTTGACTCCTTGTCGATGAATTTACCAGCTATGTGGTTTTTAATGCGCAAGACTTGGTGGATTATGCTGTGACCACTACGGAAACCGAACTGAAAGTTTGGTAAGATGTTATTGTCTTCCACAAAACGATCAATCCTTTCCTTAATAATTTTTTCTAAGTAGACTAATAGGTCTGTAGCTTTCGGGGCTGTTCTTCGGTTTGCCGGGTTTCGGGATAGGTATTACTTTTGCTGTTTTCCAACAGTCCGGAAAATTGTCCCAATCTCTTTGGTGATCACTAACGACCTTCGATAAGTACTCTTTCATTGTTCGGTTGAACTTTTCGACCATTCCGTCTGACTGCGGATGTAAGGGTGTGGTCCTGGTTTTCCTTACGCCCAGTGCCGCACAGATGCCTTGAAATATCTGTGATTCGAAATTTCGGCCTTGATCGAGGGAACTCCATATCTGCTGATCCAATTATTGATTAGCTGCTCAATGACGGTAGTTGCTTCTTGGTTTGGAATTGGAAGGACTTCTACCCACTTGCTGAAGTAATCCATGATAACTAACATGTATTTGTTGTTGTCGTTTGTTTTTGGGAATGGTCCTGAGATAACAATCGCAATTCGCTCGAAAAGGGCACCCACGTTGTACTGCTTCATAGCGCTCCTTGGTTTTGCCGTTGGTCCTTTGGTCGCAGTGCAAGTTGTGCACTTCCTACACCAAGACTCGACGTCATCTCTCATGTGAAGCCAGTAAAAACGAGATCGTAATTTTGAAAGTGTCTTATTAACTCCCAAATGTCCACCGGAGGCCCCGTCGTGCATTTCTGTTAGAACATCTTTCACTTTTGATGGTGGGACTAGAATCTGCATTCGATGGGATTTTCCGTCCGCGGCTTCCCATTTACGCTTAAGAATACCATCTTCCCAGTCACCCGCGAACTCTCTTACAGAGAACACCAGTTTAACAGTGCGCCAGTTAAAAAGTGAAGTGACTACATATTTAAAAAGCAAAAGTATTTCAAAAGCAATTTTTGACAACAAATACGATTCCTAAGAATTCACAAACAAAAGACAACAAGGACACATCAGTGAACTAAATATTAATGTAACAAGCGCGACAAACAATAAATATACTCGAGTTCACGCCAAAAGTTTAAATTCAATAGACATGTGGTGACCAAAATTAAAACAGTGAAGATAGTCAAAACAATGAAATTCAGAAACCAAACAAAATAAATAATAAACGTAAAAACTTAATTGTAAATACTAAGTCAATTAAAAACACATAAATTAAAATAAAACCTAAAAGCAAATGTGCATATTGCAGTGAAGTGCGAAAAATAAAATAATAATCAACTATAAGAAACATAATATATCACCTCGGTCGCAAGCGCAAAAAACAAAAATTAAAATAGATTGCTCGTTAAGCAATCTGTATTTACCAGGTGTACCGGTATAAATGCATTAAATAAAATCAAAATAAGTGCATATAAAAACAGTTGAGTGAGGTGCAAAAAGTGTTCGAGACAATAAAAACAAAAACAATAAAAAGATAACACTTCGGTCGCAAACGCGAAAATTAAAACAAACAATATATTGCTTGTTAAGAAAGCAATCTTTAAATCGTCGTTTGGCGCGAGTGCAAGCTTACTGACTCTCAGCAGGTGGTAGGCGAGTTCAACTCAGCTTGCAGGAGAAATCAACTCGCCGTGGTTCAAAAGGTCGCCTTTGTTTTTTTTTAATAAAAACAAACTGGAAAGAACCAGAATGAACACGGAGGACGATAAGAACACGACAACGCACAAACGAAAAGGCGCCCCGAAAAACTCCATTGTGACGCGAAGCAAAACCGCGAAATTGACGATGGATAAAGGAGATCAACAATTGGCGGACGACAGTGAGCTTCCCTTCGCCTCCAATTTTAACATATATGGGGCAAATAATTCATTCGCTTCTCTTGCACCCGCAGAGTCTGAGGATGAAGAGGAAGAGATAAGTGAATTGGAGGCGAAACTGGCGATGGCAAGAGCCCGATTACAAGAGAGACGCCGAAAGAAAGAAATAGCGGCGCTCGAACAAGAACAAAACCAGCAACAACTACAAAAGCTAAAGCCAAAAGTCGGCCACAGCAACAATTTCACCATCAACAGCAACATCATCACCATTACCGCGGTAAAACCATTCACCACACCCAAGGCAAGAAGGGAAAACCGCAAGCTACCCTTCTTTTTGGTGCAATTAACACCCAGCAGTAGGATTGGTGGTCTAAGAAAAATTACAGTCTTGGATCATCAAATGGTCACATGGGACAAATTAAAAAAAGGCAGAGACATCCTGCAATGTGTACGTTGCCAAAGGTTTGGTCACTCGGCGGCTAACTGTGAAATGCAGCGCCGTTGCGTAAAATGCGGAAAGGACCATAAGGCAGAAGAATGCCCTCTGGGAAAAGAAAGGTTAGAAGACAAAGCCCTTCTAAAGTGCGCAGTGTGTCGGAATGAGGGACACCCCGCTAACTATCGAGGCTGTCCTAAATTCCGAGAAATAGTGGCAAAAAAACACAGAGCCAGCTCGTACTACAACAATGCCCGCAACATCGCAGCGGTCGTACGCACAAGTTGCTTCGGGTGGGAGAACACCAAATCAGGCTACATCACAGGTAGCCACAAATACTCCCGCACGGACTGAAACAACACCGCAAGCGGACGTGTTCGCAATCCCGCTCAATCTGCAGAGACAGATGACACAGCTACAAAGCCAAATAAACGAGATCTACTCGCATTTGCCCAGTCTAAAGAACAAGTCGATATAAACCCTCTAACCACAACATCAATAAAAGCTCTTGTCGTGAATGTAAATTCACTAATAAGAACTGAGAGAAGAGCCAATCTTTTTAACCTGTTGCAAGAGGAACAACCTGATGTACTTCTGGCGGGGGAAACAAAGTTAAACCAGAGACATAAGATAGGACATAAAAACTACGATATTATACGAAGAGATCGACCTAACTCCTCTCAAGGGGGGGTGTCGCAATCTTTATTAGAAAAGGGATCAATCATAAAGTAATATATAGTGGAGAAGTGCGCAGGTTCCGGGTGCTGGAACCCTGTATCGTCCGCATACCCCTTCAGCAAGGAAGGGGTTTGTATGCGATTGCGGTCTACGCACCCGAGGAGCACCAACAAAACCTATTTATAGCTAAGCTCGAGACACTCTTTCGATGCTTACAATTGCACCTGGACAAAAATTACTTTATCCTAGGGGGAGATATGAACGCCAAGCATAGAAATTGGGGAAATTATATATCTAATGCCAGAGGAAATCAGTTGGCTGGTTGGTTAGATCAGTATCATATTGAATATAGAACTGACCTGCTAGCTACGAAATATCCATCGTTCCCCAGAGGTAGATCGTTCTTAGATATCTTGCTAATCGACTCACGACTGAGATTACTTAACACCAACAGACGAAACACAAACTGTTTACGGACAATTGAATACGACAGCGACCACTGTGCATTCACGGCAGTAATAGAGCTTCCGAACGAGCTCGCAGATCTGGAGGAATTCGTGATCCCGCAACCCTATAACTCCAGGGCAATGAGATGGCCGCGGTTCACCAGATCATTAACAAGAGAACTTTGTTCGAATGACTTGAATCTGCCAGTAAACAGAAACCTGACAAATGACGAAATCGACAAATACATCCAACAAATGGACGAAACCGTAAAACGAACAATGGACAAAACAATTCCCGAAACAACAGTTACAGATCACATTAACATGTACAGAAACGCAACAATAAACGCACTCCACAAGAAAAAGAGCAGACTGGTATCGAAATTAAAACAATTACACAGACAGTTTACAGACAGACAAGACCAGGAGATAATATCACTGAAATCTCAATTAAAAAACCTCCAACAATTACTTAAAGCTAATTATAGATTAGCAACAAATTTGTATTGGAACAACAGAATTCGAGCTATAAAAACTAATAACCCGAATATGTTCCCACAAATAAATAAAATATTCAGGAGAAATAATCAAAACGAGATTCAGTGTCTCCAAATTCCACGTACCGAGGTAAACAAGCAGCTGCTAACCAACATTGGCATAGATACAGAGAACGCTATCCTCAATAGTGAGCTCTTCGTGATCGAAGATCCTTTGGAGAGGGCGAACGCTGTGGGAGCTGTCTTTCAGGAAATGTACAAGGTGAATGAAAGCATTCACCGAAACCATGACCTGGAGGACAGAATTCGACTGAATCACCTGCACCTCCGGAATGAAATCTCACTTTGGCAATCGGAGAATCCTGGTTTTACGGAATTCAGTGACGATAATCTGTCAATTGACATTAATGCCAATGGTGAGGCTAATAGCCTTTTAATCACAAGGGAAGGAATCCAGAGTATCTTCGACTCATTAAGAAGCAAAAAGTCGGTGGGAATAGATGGAGTACCTAACATAGTACTCAAGAACCTGCCCCCAAAGGCAATAGATATATACACGGTCCTGTTTAACAACGCGTTGAATAATGCATATTATCCCGCGCGTTGGAAAACGGCTATCATTCAGCCCATCCCAAAAAAGGGCAAAGACTGTACAAACCCAATGAACATGCGTTCGATAAGTTTACTCCCAAGCATCAGTAAAGTATTTGAAAAAATCATTAACAAAGCTCTGCTAAAATGGGTAGACGACAATAGCATTATTCCAAATAACCAGTTTGGCTTTAGGGCGGGTCATGAAACCACACATGCCGCAGCTAAACTGGTCTCCGACATACAATGGAATAAATGTAGGAACCAATGCACAGGTGCCTGTCTGATCGACTTGGAAAAAGCCTTTGATACCGTCTGGATCGAAGGGTTGTATTACAAACTGGTCAGACATGGCATACGTAAGCCTTTACTATATGTACTTTACGATATGTCAAAGGACAGGAGGTTCGTGGTCAAAAGTGGTAATGTGACCTCTAATAAAACGTATAATATCAAGAATGGCTTGCAACAGGGTGCGGTACTCTCTCCGATTCTTTTTAACATTTACATTAGCGACTTATTAGATGCACTCCCGCAGGCTATTGCGTACGCAGACGATCTCATAATTTACAGAACAGCTCCGAAAGTTGAGATCATAAATAGTTTAATTCAGCGAGATTTCAACAACGTGCAGCGCTATTGCGACAACTGGAAACTTAAGATCAACTTCCAGAAATGTGAAGCCATCCTATTTAGAACCCCATTATATAAAGCCACGAACGACACAAGGAAAAACTGGCGAAAGCTAGTTATCGTGGGACCGCATGGAGATAAACTGGAAACCAAGAGTTTAGTTAAATACCTTGGCATCTGGCTAGTCAATATCTGTATTTCAACAGACATGTAGAGGCTGCTTTGCTCAAAGCAAGGAAAACGTTTGCTATGACAAGGAGGCTATTTCACAGTAGCCAACTTGACAGCAGGGTAAAAGTCATATGCTACATGACGCTAATCAGGCCAATGCTCATATATGGCTGTCCAGTATGGTTTAACATAGGTCCAAATTTGATGGAAAAGATTCGGGTGTTCGAAAGGAAGTGTCTGAGAACCTGTCTCAGATTATATCGAACACCGGAATCGGAATACAAAAAGTACTACTCAAATGAGACTTTATATAATGAAGCCTGCATAAATAGGGTGGATAATTTTATGATTAAATTAATCAGAGGACATATTGCGAGAGCAATATGCTCGTCCAATGACCTAATTTTCGGGGCCTATTATCCAAATACCCTGTACTATGAGAACGTGCGTCGCAACGGTTTTGTTCCACCAGAGGCCTTCCTTGATTTGGACATAAAAGGGCTTATACAGCATAGATCCGGAATTCCGCTGATCTATCATGTAAGTAGATCATCCGTAGACGGGCGATTGTGCTACGACCGGGAAGTAACGCGCATCGAAGAAGAGCTCCTGCGCTTCAGTAGGGCTATCTCCCACAGAGACCGGGACGATAGTATTAGACAGCGTCAACAGTTCTGTTGGTTGAATGACATATAAAGACCTGGATACCAAAGTCGGTATAGAATCACACTATCATCAGCTAGCTTACATAGACTTAGCTTTTCTAGAATTAGGGTAGTATAAGATTTAAGTTAAGTTAAGCTAAGTGATTTTACATAAAAAAAAAAAAAAAAAAAAAAAAGTAGATAAGTTTAGGTAAGTTAAGTAAGTTAAATTTTAAGAAAAAAAAAAAAAAAATTGACAAAGTTTTTCAAATTTTTCTTTGTCTTTCAAATAATTATCAGTACTGCCACAAAGTTCTGTCGCCGAAAGGCAAATTATACAAATATTAAGTAATGTTTAGCTTAGAGCGTCTGCGAAGGACCAGTAAGTTATTATATAAGATAATTAAGCTAGAATTTAAGCATTTTTTGTCTAGCCTTTAATTTAGAAACTAAGAATATAGAAAGAAAATAAAAAAATGTTTAAAAAATGAAAAAAAAATACCATCTTCCACCAGCAAGGAATTCCATTGTGCCCAATATGCCTTAAATGTTCCACTCTTGTCGGAAATATTGTTCCAAGTTGGCCGCTGATTCTTTTCTTTGTATTCCAGAATTAACGACATATCTTCATCCTGAAGTTGAGCTGTGCGTATAGCATCACTCGTCCACCCATCTAGTACTTCTACTTGTACATTTCGCAGGTCGTACTTCTCTTCCGCTTTATGACAATGTTTAAAATCTGGCTTACGTCGTCTTCTTGATAGAGCATCAGCGTTATTATGCACATTCCCTTGCTGAATTGAGCTTATCATTGATACGGGTACACATTCTGCGGTTAACTCTCCTTTTCTTATTGCGACCGGCTCTTCGGACGCATTTAGTACTCTGACAGGTACAATGTGTTTCTTCACCTCAGGTTGTTCCGTTGATAGTCTCCTCTTATGACAAGCGCATGAACAACAATTCTCACTCGATGTTTCATTCATTCGTCGACGTTTCTTACAGTCAACAGAGATGTGGCCGACTCCGCCGCATGTCCAGCACTTCATAACAGTTCTCGGGGTTCTCCGTTGTACATGCCCGATTCTTTGGCAGGAACATTCTTGGACGGACGTTTCTCGAACTCTATATGTACTCCTGGTAGCCAGTTTAGCAGATTCATATGCCAATGCGAACGCCAGTATTTCATTAGTCGTCTTCTTTCCCGCCAAACGAACGGCCTGTTGCAAGTCCCGATCTTGGAGTGCGTTTATAAATGCATCCATTGCTACCTCGTTCAGAAATTCTTTAGTCATATTTGTATAAGCCAAGTTTGCCAATCGCTCAATGTCTGCCTGCAACTGTTGCAGATTTTCTCCCGGTTTCTGCGTTCTGCTCCGCAGTTGCATGCGGTAGACCTGCTGCATGTGGTTGTCGCCATACCTAGCTTCAAGGCCGTCTCTTATCGCTTGGAAATCTGTTTGCTTCTCTGCTGGTATGGTTTGTAGCAATTCTGCGGCCGCCCCGCGGAGTGACAAGATTAGTGATGTTGACTTTTGCTCATCCGACCACTTATTATCATTGGCAGCGGCGTCAAACTGACGTATAAATACGGAGAAGGGTCCCGTTCCATCGAAAGTTGGCGGTTGCATCCTTGTATCTTTGTAGTCATGTTGATTGCTAGGCGATGTCTTATTTCTCTCAACACACTCAAGTCTCTTTTCGATTCGCGTTATTTCATCAGTGACTTTTAGAACCAGATTTTCTACTTCGTTTCGAATTTCTTCCTTAAAGTGTTGAAAATTACATTTCATCCACTGCGTTTGGGTATCCAACTTTGCATTTTGGGCGTCGAATTTTGAATTTACGGTGTCGAATTTTATCATCATCATCCTGAACATCTCCGAAATGTCCAACTGTGGCGAACTCTTCTCCGTTACATTGGCACCATCTTGACTCGCTGTTTCTTCTCCATCCGGGCAGTCTGGCGCAATCGTAAAAACATATGTGTCGACATCAATACCCTCTTCCTCCATTGCTGCTTGCAGACGCTGTCGAAGAATTTGCTTCTGTCCTAAACTCAGGAACGCGAAGATCCTCCAAATGTCGATCTGACATCGTCACAACACACTTTCACACACTTATTCACTTAAACAATAATTAATCCCACTTCTGACACCAATTGTAGCGAGCTTAGGGTTCGCTGGATTAATTATTTTTAGTAAATAAATAAGAGCCGTTAAATCGATTTTGAATTAATCTACCACTTTATTAGTCCGTTAATAACAACCGTTACTTTGACCGTACACATAACGATTTCTTGACTTATCGCTTCCTTAGTTATCGCTTGCTTCACTGCTTACTTCTTACTCGAGACTTATCGCTTGCTTCACTGTCTTACTTATAACTCAACTCCCGATCCGCGTGCGACGTATTTATACCGTTTTTCCTCATTCTGATTTGTTGTACGATACCGTTCCGTTCGTTCCATAGTCTTGAATGTTCTATTCCAGTTTTCCAGTACTTCCTAAAATAATCTAGTACTTTGTTTCGGACTTTCTCGAAGATTCCAGTATTGATTGTCATATGCGTCACATTATAATATAAAGACATACATTATTTATAAAAGTACCTATTAAGTAAAAAATTTATTATATATTGTGACGCATATGACAGTCAGTACTGGAATACGGGAAAGTCCAAAACAAAGTACTAGAATGTTATATAAAGTACTGGAAAACTGGAGACTATGGATAATAGAACATTCAAGATTATGGAACGGACGGAAACGAAATACCGAATCAGAATGTGTGGAAACGGTATAAATACGTCGCACACAGCTCATGGAGACAAGTAGTAGAGAGTAAGAAGTAGAAAGTGAAGCAAGCGATAAGTGTGGTAGTAAGAAGTAATAAGTAAGAAAGCGAAGCAAGCGATAAGTAAGAAGTAAAAGACGGGATAAGTACGGAAGCGATAAGTCAAGAAATCGTTGTGTACGGTAAAAGTAACGGTTGTGATTAACGGACTAATAAAGCGTTATATTAATTCAAAATCGATTTAACGGCTCTTATTTATTTTAAATAATTAATCCAGCGAACCCTAAGCTCGCTACAATATGTTTATAAAATTGTGTAAGTTGTAGGATGTAGGCATTCGCTTTGTGGTCGCAATACATTTTGAACTTGTAAAAACCTGCACATAATGATATACCAGTATCATCTTGTTACAAGCATACGCGCAGTCTCAGAGCAAAGATCTTAATAATTATAAAGATGTCCCAATATAAATAATATGCATAGTAAAATGAATGGATTAATTGTTTAAGAATCTTCTCTTTCTTTAAGTAACAAAAAAAAAACATAAAAACAATTTTTTTTAAAGCTTCAAAACACTCCTCGTGTAATATTTTTGGTGCACCGCCGTGCTTCCGGTTCCCCGGGAAGAGTGGGCTACCGTAGTTGTCCTTCATGGATGTGTCGATCTCTTCTATACACTTTCCGCGTACTAAACACGCTAAACACTCGCAAAAACAAACACTTCAGATTCTTTCTACAACTGATTTTATTTTTCGTTTCAGAACAGATTTTACATTAAATCTCTATTATTTTTGAGGAGGTCTTCTCCTGATGCGCGCTACACCCAGACTCCCGTCAAGCGACTTCTTCAACTCTCCTTCTCACTTCAAAATTCTAATTTTCAAATATCTTTATGTTCTTTCGAAGGTCAAGATGCATCGCCACTTATCGTTTGATCCTTTATTGGGGTTTTTATTTCTATTAGCCATCTGGCTAATGCAAACAACAATTTTCGTGCATTTCAAATAGGTAGCACAAGATCCGTGGAAATTGGTTGTTAGCTTAGGATCTGGGAATCCGTGTCTATTAGCTAGTCATAAAACATCTGGTATACGTTTGGATGTTTATTATTGCAAGAATTGTGTGTCGGCGTATCGAATAGATATGCCATTGTTTGGACACATGCACTTTTAGGTTTTGGATCTTGTGGGTTTTTTAGGTGCTAATTGCTTTTAGCATACCTGAGAAAATAATCATTATGCTGTTTGATTTTAGGAAATTGAATCGAACAAATGCATTAAA
Source organism: Microdon myrmicae (assembly GCA_963931805.1). NCBI lineage: Eukaryota > Metazoa > Arthropoda > Insecta > Diptera > Syrphidae > Microdon > Microdon myrmicae. The sequence goes on from OZ007501.1 coordinate 109,810,417, forward strand.
TTGAATAAATAAATGTGAATTCAATAAATCAGAATTTGAACGTTTAGTTCGATTTAGTTACAATGTTATGTTTGGAATATCAAATGGATTTTCTTATAGGTGGGAGGAAAATGTAATGTGGGAGGCAAATGTAATGTGAAGGAAAATGGTAGGGCTTCTTGGAGCACTACACTCGCGAACACACCATACACACATGAAGAAAGTAACCATACAGAATTTGTTTTGTTCTTATTGTTATCAAAATTAAATGCTTCAGAGGGAGAATCAAGTAAAAGTACTCTCACATTAAAGAGCTTCGTGGGTCTTTATAAATCCACTTCAAAATGTAGCTAAACACAACTTTTGTATGGGGTGAAACATCTTTGTAATTATTAATGCCTTTGCTCAGAGCTTCGCGAACTTGCACTGACTTGTTCAATTCGTCAGTCTATAAATACGAATGTGAGACAAATACGTTTATTCGTTTCCTGAATCTTGAAAAGGAAAGTGCTAAGAAAATATTTAAAAAATATATAAACTGGTAGTTTATCACACAAATTATAGTGAATCAGTGTTATTTTGTTTGAGAGTGCCGGAGAATAGTAAGTACATTATTTTTGACTTTGATTTTTTAATATACAGCTGCTGGACTTTATGTCTTATTTAAATAGATTAATTTTGCCCACATATGACTGATGCCATGTCCGAATCTAGAAAGAAATGTAGACAGTACAGTGTTGATTATTTGAAGCTTGGCTTCATTCCATCATTGTCGGACAAACAATTGCCTATGTGCCTTCTATGCACCAAAGTTTTGGGCAATGACGCTATGAAACCATCTAAGCTGCAGGATCATCTGAGAAGATGTCACCCTGATAAAACGGATAAAGATTTGAAATACTTTCAAACACTCAACGATAAACTTCAGAAGAGACCCACGCTGGACAGAATGTTCGCTTCGGCGTCACAAAGAAACGATGATGGTTTTCGGGCGTCTTACAATATCTCGCTACTTATAGCAAAATCCGGAAAACCGCATACTATCGGAGAGAAGTTAATTTTGCCAGCCGTTGAAGAGGTTTGGCGGTATTTTTATCACGTATTCTAGATGATACTGGGGTGTTCCGCCGAACACTACTCCCAAACAACGAAACAAAGGAACGGAGCGAAAGCAATGTCAAATTAAACCACGAGAAGAATTGTTTTGTTTTGTTTTTATATTTGGTTCTATTTTTATCTTACAGCGCTTCACTACACCGCACGCGTGATCACACTCGACGTTACTTTATTTTTTTTTCTACTTCGAAAATGCCTACTCGGATTTTTATACACTCGAAAATTGTTCTCCTCGTCTTCTCCGATCGAAACCTAACTTCGTTGGTCGAAATATACCACCCGATATGGCTATCGAAATCAGACTAAGTATCTGCCCTCAACCATATCCTGCTCACACAGATACCCAGATTCAAAACTGGTATCTGTATCTATCCGGAAAATTTTCCCTATTTGCTCTGCTAACAGAACTTCCGAATTTCTGTTAGCAGCATGTTATCCCATCCCCCGGGATATTTTGTAGTTTCCTGAAAGGGGAAAGTCATCTTGCATACATCATTATTATCGCTGATAGAATTTCATTTCCACGGCCTTCTGTTTGCACAGAACATCTGGCGCCCAGACCAGAGATATTCGGCGATTGTTTTGACGTGCAGTCCGTGGGACTTATTTGAACTTGGTACCCGGAATCGAAATCCATTAGATCTTTATAATGGTGCGAAATTCTAGCGTGGCCGTGAGACCGGAGTATTGCCTTTGTTGGCTTAACTCCTCATAAATTATCGGATATCTCGTTGAGATATATTCGATTGCGATAGGTCGTGGCTGCCTTCTGTTGTTCAACGGATTTGGGTGGTCCTTGCGTTAGATTACCCGCACGTGCATCCGTTGATCGGCTCATTCTTTGATGATAGCAATTCTTTTGTATTGAATTTCGGAATTGCCGGTTCGATGAGATGTTCCTGGGCGCAGGCAGCATGTATGGCATTTTGGGAATTGTTTTTTTTTTTTTAGGAATAGAACGCATGGATGTTTATGCCTTTGTTTCAGGCATGAAGAGTTATAATTGTTGAGCTTGACCTAAAAAGCTTTGGGAACGTTCAGTTCCTTGTTTTTTGGTGTCGGTCTCAACGTTGGCTGCGAGTTGCAGGCCCTATCGCGGGACTTTGGGGCACGCGTCTGTGGGCGCGTGCAACGCTCTCAGGTAAGTAAGTTCTTTGAAGATAGGAACCTTACCTGCGTAGAATTATGCGTTCGTAGAACGCTACATCACTCCCCCCCTAGTGACGTAGTCACGATATGAAGTAGTTAGTTGCTTGGGGGGTGTAGTTGAGTTTTATGGGCGTGCTCCCTTCCGTATTGGGCGGTGTTTAGGTGGTAGAGGAGCGAAAGTTATCGCGTTCGTCGTTCTTTTTCGCTTGTCAGAAGTTGGGGTTTCAGGTTGCCGTACATTGAGAATCTTCGCAGCGTCTTCTTGTGCGCGCAGATCTCGGGCGCGCTGCCGCGTTATCGGTCCGTGTAGGATGTCCGACGCCCCGCGCGCGACCATTTCGCGAGGGTTTGGTTGATTCTCAACATTTGACGTGCCTGGCGTTTCGTGGGATTCTGCTGGGTGGCGTACGGGGCAGGTTTCGGCTGCCGCCGCTGGTTGTTGATGCCCTTCTCCCAGTACGGTATCTGGTGGTAGTTCCAGGTGGCACGGTTTCAGTCTTTCGACACTGACGGTGTACGGCTTGCCGTCGATGTCAACGGAGAAAACTCGGTCGTTTATTCGATCCAGCACCTTGTATGGCCCTTCGTAGGGCGGTTCTAGAGGTTTCCTAACTTTGTCCACCCTGATGAAGACGTGCGTGCAGCTGTCCATCTCTAGGTGAACAAATATCCTCTTGGAACCGTGTCTGGCGACAGGTGTTGCCCTGACCTTTCGCATGAGTTTGCGTAGGTTTTCCAAATTTGGCAACTGTTCGAGCGGTGGTTCTCCATCGGCGAAGAACTCTCCTGGGAGGCGCAGATTGGTTCCGTAAGTCAGATCTGCTGCTGAGGCTCCCAGGTCTTCTTTTATGCTTGTGCGCAAGCCTAAAAGAACTGTTGGTAGTACGTCCAGCCATTGATTATCGTCGTGACACATCAGTGAGGCTTTCAGCGAGCGATGCCATCGTTCAATCATCCCATTGGACTGGGGGTGATAAGCTGTCGTGTGGCTTTGTTGACAGCCGAGTAGATCGGTCAGCTGCCTGAAAATCGCTGCCTCGAACTGTGGTCCTCGATCGGCTGTGAGAGTAGCTGGGACGCCGAAACGTGTGACCCAAGTCGAATAGAATGCTTTGGCCACATTCTCTGCGGTCACTGTTCGTAGTGGCACTGCTTCTGGCCACCGAGTGAAGCGATCGATCATCGTCAGGAGGTATATGTAACCTCTCGACGGCGTAAGCGGTCCCACAATGTCGATGTGTACATGGGCGAATCGTGCCTCGGGGAGCTTAAACTGTGCTGGTTGTAGCACGTTGTGTCGATCGACTTTGCAACGCTGACATTGCAAACAATTGCGTGCCCAATTTGTTATGTCTTTGGCCATATGTGGCCAGACGAATTTACGTCGGACGGCTGCAGCGGTTGCGCGTCCGCTTGGGTGGGCAGGGTTATGGAATGTTTCGTACACATTCCTTCGAAACTTTTCTGGGATGTAGGGGCGAGCTGTCCCTGTCGATACATCACACCAGACTTCATCGTTTGAGTCGTTGAAAGGGAGTTTACGCAGAACTAGTGCTGTCTCCGCTTTCAATAGGGACTCGAGTTGATGGTCCTCTCCTTGCGCTTGTGCCAAGTCGGCATCAGCGATTTGCGCTCGGAGTTTAATTGCATCGATACGCGAAAAGGCGTCTGCAATTACGTTGTCTGCACCTGGAACATATTCGATTTGGGTACTAAATTGTCCGATGAAATCCAGGTGCCGCTCCTGTCGTGGGGTTGAACTTTCCGCTTTCCTTCGGAAAGCGTACACCAGTGGTTTGTGATCAGTTTTGATCGTCAACTGGCGTCCTTCGACCATGTGCCGGAAGTACTTTACTGCGGAGTAAATCGCTAGTAACTCCCTGTCGTAGGCACTGTATCGTCGCTGGGTCGGGTTCATTTTTTTTGAGAAGAAGCCCAGCGGTTCCCATTTACCATTGCACTCTTGTTCGAGTACGGCCCCAATTGCAGTGTCGGAAGCGTCACACTGTATGGACAATGGGGCTCCTTCGATGGGATGTCGAAGCAAAGTTGCGTTCGCCAACTGCTCTTTCGATAAGCGAAAAGATTGATCAGCTGACTCGGTCCATTGAATCGGTCGTTTGTCGTTTCGTTTGGCTCCTACTAGGTATTCGTTCAGCGGAGCCTGGACCTGTGCGGCGTTTCGAAGCGTTGGGCGATAAAAGTTTAACATGCCCAGATAACGCCTAAGTTCTCGCACATTCTTGGGGCGAGGAAACTGCATTAGTGCATCCACCCTGTCTTGTAATGGGCGGACGCCTTGGCCATTTATACAATAGCCAAGGTACTTGACTTCCGATTCTCCGAGGTGGCACTTGTCTGGATTGATTACCAGGCCGAAATTTCGGAGGCGCTCGAACACTTGCTTCAAATGGGAGCGATGTTCGGTCATGTTTTTCGATGCTATGAGTATATCATCGATATACGCATAGCAGAAGTCAAGTCCGCGGAGAGCTGAGTCTATGTAGCGCTGGAACGTTTGCGCTGCATTTCGGAGACCGAATGTCATCACCTTGAACTCGAATAGTCCAAAAGGTGTGGTTACCGCGGTTTTCGGTATATCTTCGGGTGCCACCGGGATTTGGTGGTACGCCCTCGTGAGATCGAGGGTCGAGAAAACTTCGCACCCCTGCAGCTTATAAGAAAAGTCGTGCAGGTTTGCTATCGGATATCGGTCGGGTGTCGTTATTGCGTTCAGCATTCGATAATCACCACATGGGCGCCACTCGCCGTTACTCTTTTTGACGAGATGAAGTGGGCTCGCCCATGGGCTGTCGGACGGCTGGCAGATTCCTAAGTCGAGCATATACTCGAATTCTGCACGAGCCTCGCGCAATTTTTCGGGAGCCAATCGGCGCGGGCGTTGGCTCACTGGGGGGCCGCGCGTTTCAATGTGATGAAAAACGCCGGCCTTTGCACGTCGGGGATTGCTAAGCGGAACTGTTATATCCGCAAATTCTCGCAACAGATCGCTGAATGGTCCGTTTGCGACAGTGCACGTTAACGTCAATGCCTCTCCCGCCTTTGCGTTTACTGGCTGAGAGAGAGACGTTAACGGGTCCATCAGTCTGTTGCTGGCTACGTCCACTACTAGTTTGTAGTGTCGCAGCAGGTCCGAACCTATTAGGGGTTCGGTCACATCGGCCACTACGAAGTACCATCGAATTGGTCGACGTAGGCCTATTTTTAGTGTTATTAATTTCCGTCCGTAGGTTTTAATTGGACTATTGTTCGCGGCGAACAATCTCAATTTACCCGGCAACCGATTTGCAGGTGCGTATGAGCGCGGAAGAACGGAAATATCCGCACCTGTGTCAATAATGAAGTCCATATTTAACTTCGAATCGTATATTGACAAGCGACTTAATTGGGGGTTGCCGGCCGTTTGCGCTTTTTCTACGGTCGGCAGTTCTAGTTTAAAGAACTAGACTGAATCCAGTTGCAAGGTTGCCTGCACCTCCTGGCCTGTGCCCCGAAACGATGGTGGAGGTAACACCTGCCCAAGGTGTTTTCGTTGGCAGGCGTGCGCGATCTGACGCGCCCGCGTCTAAAGTTCTCGCGCGACCTGCTTCGGCGTCGTGATCTGTCACGGCCAGGCCATGAATTGTTCCCCACGCTGAGGTTATCCAGTTGCGCTTGCAACTGCTGGACCTGCCTGCCTAAGCGTTCTATCTCATTGCTCGTTTGTGTTGCATGAGTGCACGTTACCGTGGAGGTTCGTGGTTGGGGCAGAGGTGGATTTTGCGCGGGGTTCGTTGCCGGAAGGAATTGGAGATCCGTTCGGGATCTATCCGTGGCCATTACTGCCTCGGCGTGTCGCGCTAGCTCATCGAGACCAGATTCGGCTAGAGGCGCGACGATTGCCTGAACGTATTCTGGTAAAGATTCTCGAAATATAGCCGTTAAGGCTGTCTCGGACATGTCCGTGCCGGCCAGCGCACGGAAATAGGCGGCGCGCTGGGATGGTCGCATCCCAGAGGTGTCGGTCGACCGTAATAAACGTCGCAAGCGATTTTGCGGCGTTTCACTATAGGCGTTGGTCACCATCTCTTTAAACGCCGTGTACGGTTGCGGAGATGGAGTTTTTATTAGACACTTCGCATATGGGATTAATTTTGGGTCTTGTACCCGTGTTACCACGAGGAATTTCACTTCCTCGTCGGTGATTCCTTCCACTCTGAAAACCCTTTCGGCGTAACCGCACCAGTAGTCTGGGTCGTCGGACGTGAAGTCCGGTAATATTGCGTTACGCAGTTGTGGGCGGTGGTCCGCCTGGAATGGAATGTCGGCTTCTTGATGGAGGGCAGGAGCCTGTGATGTCGTTAGCGAAGGTCCGGCGTCGTTAGCCATTTTCAATTTTTCGGCAGCTGGTTTCGATCTAGCGGTTACTGTCGACTTGGGGAGGTTTCGTGTTGATTTTGTGTGTGGGAGAGCGCTTATATTTCCCCTCAACGTTTTCGCTTTTTGAATCGCAGCTTGCGACCTTGTGGTTGGCATCTACTTTTAAATTTCGCGCCGTAAATCCGTCGCTCGGTGCGCGGATTGCCTTAGTGTTGGGGATTCGCGTTTAGTTTTTTTCTTTTCGGGGAATGTTTTTAATGGAGAAACGCGGCGAAACGACCTGCTGGTTCCAAAGATTTACAAGGAAAAGGCCTAGCACCAAAAGGCTACTGTCTGATTTCCAAAGATTAATCAGGGAAAAGGGCCTAGCACAAAAGGATTCTTTCTATTTTCCAAAGATGATATAAGGGTGGGACTACACCAGAGGATACTTCGGTTAATTCGACGGTGCTAGGAGCAGAAAGGAGAGGAGCTTTCCAGTTCAGAGGAAGACGAGAAGAACGAGGAGATGAGAATAATCGAGGATCTTTCGCGGATTCGCAACTGTTTCTGCGTTGCCTTTATTGCGGCGATCAATTTCGCTTTATTTCGCGGTTGTTACGAGAAAGTAATGTCGAGTGTGTCGTTAGTTCGTGCGTGTGCTTCGTGGCTCTGAAGGAGCTTACAAATTCTCTTTCCTTTCGTACTTATATGTAATCCCTATAACAAATATTTCTCTTATTTAAATGTGTCTCAGAAGGAGATAAATTGCCGTATTTCATATTTACATAGGGCTCAGATGGAGCTTCACAAGGGGTTATAGAGGAATATATGTCCCGAAATTCACTTAAACACAATTCGGAAAAAGAAAGAGAAAAAGAGAATATATATATATATATATATATAACATTTACTATTAGAGACTATAATTTTTCTTCATTGATGTATGTCGATTTAAGTTAAACAAAAATTAAACTATTTGGCACATTCTATTGACGGCTTACGTGCAGTGTTTAGTACCTGCAACCTTTTAATACGGTATTCAAAAGCAACAAATGCTTTCGCGAATATTGGAGAAATACAAGTTTTTATATATATTTGTGCCTTGGGTTGGATTTATTATAATTACATTTATTGTGCTACAAATAGCTGATTAGTTAATTTAAAAGGGAAAGGGTTTTGACGTAATTCCACTTGACTGCAGTGGATAGAGCAAACAATTAATACAATTAAGTTTTACAAATTGTTCGTTTTCGTTTAAAATCTTGCTCGGGAGGAGCTTTACACATTTATCCTTTTCGGCTCTGAAGGAGCTTAACCAATTTATAATGAATTTCTGTTTGCGACTCAGAAGGAGCTTTAAAAACTTTTATACACTGGAGGCACACACAAAAGGAATCAATTATATATAAAAAAAAGAAATGTATATAAAAAAAAATTTTATATTAAAAAAAAAACTTGCGGTTTATCCGGAGATGTCCTTCGTTCGTGGGCGTCGTGGTGGCGAAGATGGGCTGCTTTCAGGTGGGCACTTCACTTTCACTGGAACTGTCTTTACCGTTCTTCCCGATTTGTGTGGAATTTTCGCGTGTCCGGTTTTCTATTTTCGCGCGTGTTCACTTTGCTTTAATTTTCACTGTCTGTTTTTTCGTGTTGCTTTTACGTACAATTTTTTCCGTGTTCACCTTTTATATTGTCTTTCGCGTGTTCTTATTTATATTTGGTGCGTGTTCACTTTTAAATTCGCGCGTCGGGCAGTCACCAATTTGGCGGTATTTTTATCACGTATTCTAGATGATACTGGGGTGTTCCGCCGAACACTACTCCCAAACAACGAAACAAAGGAACGGAGCAAAAGCAATGTCAAATTAAACCACGAGAAGAATTGTTTTGTTTTGTTTTTATATTTGGTTCTATTTTTATCTTACAGCGCTTCACTACACCGCACGCGTGATCACACTCGACGTTACTTTATTTTTTTTTCTACTTCGAAAATGCCTACTCGGATTTTTATACACTCGAAAATTGTTCTCCTCGTCTTCTCCGATCGAAACCTAACTTCGTTGGTCGAAATATACCACCCGATATGGCTATCGAAATCAGACTAAGTATCTGCCCTCAACCATATCCTGCTCACACAGATACCCAGATTCAAAACTGGTATCTGTATCTATCCGGAAAATTTTCCCTATTTGCTCTGCTAACAGAACTTCCGAATTTCTGTTAGCAGCATGTTATCCCATCCCCCGGGATATTTTGTAGTTTCCTGAAAGGGGAAAGTCATCTTGCATACATCATTATTATCGCTGATAGAATTTCATTTCCACGGCCTTCTGTTTGCACAGAACATCTGGCGCCCAGACCAGAGATATTCGGCGATTGTTTTGACGTGCAGTCCGTGGGACTTATTTGAACTTGGTACCCGGAATCGAAATCCATTAGATCTTTATAATGGTGCGAAATTCTAGCGTGGCCGTGAGACCGGAGTATTGCCTTTGTTGGCTTAACTCCTCATAAATTATCGGATATCTCGTTGAGATATATTCGATTGCGATAGGTCGTGGCTGCCTTCTGTTGTTCAACGGATTTGGGTGGTCCTTGCGTTAGATTACCCGCACGTGCATCCGTTGATCGGCTCATTCTTTGATGATAGCAATTCTTTTGTATTGAATTTCGGAATTGCCGGTTCGATGAGATGTTCCTGGGCGCAGGCAGCATGTATGGCATTTTGGGAATTGTTTTTTTTTTTTAGGAATAGAACGCATGGATGTTTATGCCTTTGTTTCAGGCATGAAGGGTTATAATTGTTGAGCTTGACCTAAAAAGCTTTGGGAACGTTCAGTTCCTTGTTTTTTGGTGTCGGTCTCAACGTTGGCTGCGAGTTGCAGGCCCTATCGCGGGACTTTGGGGCACGCGTCTGTGGGCGCGTGCAACGCTCTCAGGTAAGTAAGTTCTTTGAAGATAGGAACCTTACCTGCGTAGAATTATGCGTTCGTAGAACGCTACAGAGGTTTTAAAAACAGTTTTACACAAACCTGCATCTGATATCATTAAAAGAATTCCCCTAAGCAACAATACTGTTGAAAGACGTATTGATGAAATGAGTTCTGATATTGAAAGCTCCTTGTGTAATTATTTGCAAACGACCCATTTTTCTATACAACTGGACGAGTCAACTTTACCTGGTAATGCAGCATTATTGTTGGCATATATCTACGAAGAACTGCTCTTCGCAAGAACTTTAACAACCGACACTAAAGGTGAATCAATATTTCATGTTTTGGAGGATTACTTCATTGAAAAAGCAATCCCTTTATCAAATATAATACCAGTAGCTACAGATGGAGCACCTGCCATGGTTGGACGTTATCGTGGATTTATAAGCTATTTAAAACAAAATGTGTCAAGGGTGTTAGCAATTGCCTCATCCATCAACAACATTTAGTTGCTAAAAATTTTAGTGTTAGATTGTGTAGCGTTCTACGAACGCACAATTCCGCGCAGGTAAGGTTCCTACCTTCAAAGAGCTTACTTACCTGAGAACGTGGCACGCGCCCACAGATGCGTGTCCCAAAGTCCCACCATAGGGCCTGCAACTCGCAGCCAACGTTGAGACTGACACCAAAAAGCAAGGAACTGAACGTCCCCAAAGCTTATAAGGTCAAGCTCAATAATTATAATTCATCATGCCTGAAACAAAGGTATAAACATCTATTCCATGAGTTCTATTCCTAAAAAAACAATTCCCAAAATGCCATACATGCTGCCTGCGCCCAGGAACATCTCATCGAACCGGCAATTCCGAAATTCGATACAAAAGAATTGCTATCATCAAAGAATGAGCCGATCAACGGACGCACGTGCGGGTAATTTAATGCAAGGACCACCCAAATCCGTTGAACAACAGAAGGCAGCCACGACCTATCGCAATCAAAAATATCTCAACGAGATATGCGATGATTTATGAGGAGTTAAGTCAACAAAGGCAATACTTCGGTCCCACGGCCACGCTAGAATTTCACACCATTATAAAGATCTAATAGATTTCGACGTCAAAACAATCGCCGAATATCTCTGGTCTGGGCGCCAGATATTCTGTGAAAACAGAAGGCCGTGGAAATGAAATTCTATCACCAATGATATTGATGTATGCAAGGAATGACTTTCTCCTTTCAGGAAAATAGGAAATCACCCCTGGGACGTGATAACATGCTGCTAACAGAAATTCGGAAGTTCTGTTAGCAGAGCAATTAGGGAAATTTTTCCGTGTAGATACAGATACCAGTTTTGAATCTGGATATCTGTGTGGGCAGATAGTTAGTCAGATTTTGATCGTCAACGCGACGACAATTCGAACGGCGAGGAAGTCATCGCGAGGAGGAGGTGAGAAATTGATCGAGTAGCTGGTGTTTCAAGCGCGTATCTTAACATAACTTAACTTCACTTAAGTTCACTTAACTTCACTTAACGTAACTTAAGCGGGTAACTTGTGCTTCGTTCGTGTGGCTTACTGCTTTTTATTAAAACATTGTTGTGACATTCACCTTACCCGAAGTCATCATATTGCGTAACATATAAACAATAAGTGTTATCAAAAAAATAAAAAGATTAAATGCAAAACGATCTTCGTGTTTCATTGTGCTGTTCGCTCCGTGTGATTCTCACCTTCTTACAAACAGTGTTCGGCGGTACACTAGGACAAACTAAACAAAAATCCGCTAAAATTGCATGAATCTCTTCAATTAGACATTAATGCAGTAAACCGAATCCGAAGCAGCGCGTTGAATACGCGGTTATTTGCGCAGTTGTGTGAAGAAAATGACGAACACTTTCATCAATTACTCCTTCACTTTTTTTTTTGCACTTTTTGAGACTATTTTAGAATTTCTGGATACTAAAGATACAATTTTAAAAGACAATCTAATGAAGTGGAAAACAGACATCGCCTATTTAACAGATTTGTTTACAAAATTTAATATGGTTAATTTGCAGTTACAAGGCGACACTCTAAATTTGATTAAAACAAAGTCCATCTTATCAGCGTTTCTTGCCAGAGTTAAAGTAATGAAGCAAAATATTGGACGGGGCGAATTTTCCCAGTTCCCCAATTTGTCACAGACAAACTGCCAGGAAGACGACGTTTCAACCTATGTTCAACATTTAAATGCCCTCTATTCTGATTTTCAAACTAGGTTTGAGGACGTTTTGACTATGGTAATGCCACCGTGTATAATTAACCCATATGGTGACATAGAAGAAACGAATGTCATAATACAAGACGACCTGACTGAACTAAGTACAAACGAAGAACTTAAGGTTCAGTTTAAAAACGGATATCAGCAATTCTGGCCGCAGAACAACATATCCGTTACTTATCCCGTATTATGGAATATAGCGAGGAAATTTTTAATTTCCTTTCCGTCGTCACACCTAGTGGAAAGGGGATTCAGCGCTGTTACCAATCTGCTAACGAAAAAAAAGAAACAGACTGGACATCATTGGCCGAGGAGATTTCAGATTAAACCTTACAAAATTGACGCCAAATGTTGATAATTTAATATTAAAGCATCAGGTTCATCCTTCTCGCTAAAAACATTTACTTATTGCTTAGTTTATTTTATGTTTATTTTATGTTACGTATATTTTATATAACAGATACAAAATTTTATTTTGAGTAGTTTTAATTTAAATTCAATTAATAAATGTATAAAACTTAACATGTGTTTTTACTTTAAGTTTTTAACACTAAACTTCATTACAGTTCGAAATTTACAAAAAATCAATATCTGGTAAGTAGAAGGTCTACCCAAAACCGAAAAACATGGCAAGGGGTCTACTACGACACAAAAAAGTTTGGGAACCTCTGGTCTAGAAGTATCTTTTGAAGATTTCCACCTTCCTACCCAAACCAAAAAAAAAAAAAAAAACTTCGCAGACAGGGCCAACTATTCTATTTTGTTTTTTGTTTTATATCCACTTTTATTTAACAAATTAATTACATATTTTACTTAAGACTAAATCTTAATTTCTATTTTACAAATATTACTCTTACATTAACTTACTGGCTCTTCGCAAGCACTCTAAATTATACATTATTATTTTTCTTACGCCTTTCGGCGTACAATAACTGTTTTTATAACATGTCACAATAATTGATATGTTTTCTTTTTTAAATGTATTCCTTTTTTTTTTTCTACACCATGTACTGTTTAAATTTTTTTTGTTTTTAATTACATATATAGGGAGTTGACACGCAAAAAATAAAATAAAATAATGAAACATAAACAAGGAATACAAATAAAACTAAAAAGATTAAAAATTAAAATTAAATTAAAAACGAAAGTAAAAAAATAAATAAAAATAATTGGGAATTGGGGATAGGGGGGAGGAAAGCGGTGCACCTAAGAGGCATACTATGTTTGGGGACGTGTAGTCCTTTCTTCATCACTGATCCACCACCAGTTGGGATGGGATCGATATTTTATTGATTTATCTCTTTCACCGATCACCATACTAAAACGCAGGCGCTCTGGAAAATTAGAGATATCGTTATCGTGGAGAATACTTTATCCCTGGCACCACAGAAAGCGTGGTAAATAATAGGGACTCCGCGTTTGTCTTGGATAAGTCCTTTTTTATCCAAGAAAGGGAACGCTTCTGGGGGAATGAACCCATTCTGGAGAGTACTCTCCATATACATATCATTGGGATAGAATGCTCCCGAAATGAGATCATTTTCACTGCACATTGCCCTTGTTGTGTGACCACGAATAATCTTAATAATGAAGTTATATATTCTGTTTAGTCCTGATTTGTCATACAGGACTTTATTGGGATAGTATTTCTTATACTGCGACTCAGGGGTTCTGTACATTCCGAGGCAGGAACGCAAACACTGCCTCTCGAACACCCGAAAATTCTCCATGTAAAATGGGGATATGTTGTACCATACCGGGCAGCCATACACCAATATTGGTCGGATGAATGATGAGGATGAAATTAGTTTCACCTTGGGGTCCAGCAGACTACTACGGAACAGTCTTCGTGTCATTGCTTATGCGTTTTTAGCTGCTGTAAGAGCAGCTGCTGTATGCTTATCAAAGTAAAGATACTGATCAAGCCAGATTCCAAGGTATCTGACTACAGTTTTTACCAGTAGAGGAAGATTATTACTTCCTGCAATGCAAAATGTTTTCCAATTCCGTTTTGTATCCCTTGATGCACCGGACAGTGGCGTTCTGAAAAGGATAGTCTCTGTTTTCTGTAAATTTATTTTTAATTTCCAGTCGTCGCAAAAACGTTTGATTTTGTTGAAATCATCTTGCAGAAATCTGTTGATGACTTCAATCTTTTCTCCAGATCTATACACCACAATGTCGTCGGCATATGCAATTGCATGGTTGAGAGAACCCACTAGACCACTAGTGTAAATGTTAAAAATGGAAAGTCTTGTTAGAGATTATATCTCCACATTTCACTACAAATTGTTTACCCATTATCATATCGTAGATAATGTATAATAAATATTCGGGCACACCTATATTTGATAACTTATATACCAGCCCTTCTAGCCATACGGTGTCGAAAGCCTGTTCAAAGTCAACCAAACAGGCCCCTGTGCATTGTCGCTTCGCCTTGTTCCACTGTATGTCGAAAACAAGTTTTGTCGCAGCATGAACTGTGTCATGTTGCGATCGAAAACCAAACTGGTTGTTCGGAATAATACCATTTTGCTCGCACCAGTTAGTCAATTCTTTATTTATAATTTTCTCGAATACCTTGCTGATGTTCGGAACCAAACTAATCGAGCGAAGATTGGCTGGATTGCTCCTGTCCTTGCCCTTTTTGGGGATGGGATGGACTACTGCAGATTTCCATTGGGTTAGATAATATGCATTATTTAGAGCGTTATTGAACAAAATAGTGTAAATCTTCACTACTTCAAGAAGAAAATGCTTTAGAACAATGTTTGGGATACTATCTATTCCAGAAGATTTTTTGTTCTTAATCGATCTAAGAATGTCCGTCAGTTCATCCTTGTGTACAAATATACTAGTGTTTAGATCTCTAAACGGGAAATCCGCTCTATTATTTTCCCTAAAGATAGTAAAACTTCGACTTAAGAGAAGCTAATTGTTAAGTTCATTTCGTAGCGAAATATGTTTTTGGAGAGCCCTATTTTCCAGGTCAAGGTTAGAATGAGACGATTCGTTCAATCTATACACTGCTTCGAAACAAGCGCCAATTGAATTCGCCTTTTTTTGCGGATCCTCTACTATTATGAACTCTTCGTTAGAGTTGATGTGTTCCAGGGTATGTCCTGGGTTCAGCAGAGTTTGACAATTATCGGGAATCCACGGAACTCGCAGACATGGGGTGTCATTATAATCTTTCCTTCGAAAGACTTTATTTATTTGTGGGAACATATTCGGTCCACTAGCTTTAATGGCTTGAATTCTCTTGTTCCAGTCTTCATTAATTACTGATCTATAGTTGTCATGGATCAGTTTTTGAAGATTTTTAATTAATGACTTAACTGTTTTTATTTCCTGGCTGTTTGGATCGCTGAATTGTCTGTAGAGCAGTTTTAACTTAGAGAGCAGAATACTCTTTTGCCTATACAGCTCGTCAATCGTTGCGTTTCTGTACCGGTTTATATGGCTCTCGCAGTGAGACACTTTTGGGATAGAACGATTCATTGTATTAGTTACAATGTTGCTCATCGTCGAAAGATAATGATCAATTTCGTCATTATGAAGATTTCTGTCAGTTGGTGGATCTATGCCATTGGAGCGTAATTCTTTTTTTTTATTATCCGATCAAAGCGCGATCAGTGTGCTTTTCCGAAATTAAAAGAATGTATCTGTTTGTACTGCTCAAGTAGTGAATGTTCGTTTGGGTCATGTATTACAGCACCAAGTCCGTAATGATCGCTATCGTACTCGATTGTACGAAGACAATTTCGAGTAGTTAGATCCGTATCTAATAATTGTAATCGCTCGTCGAGCAACAGTAAATCCAAGAAGGAATTTCCTCTTGGATATGACGCCGTACTTGTACCGTACAATTCTAGTTTATGTTCGATAGCGTTTGTTTGCCACCAGTCGAACAACACATTGCCTCTTGTGTTTGTGATAAGGTTACCCCAAGTACTGTGCTTGGAATTAAGATCTCCCGCCATAAAGAAATAATTATTTTCCGAGTCTAACTTGAGACTTCGAAAAAGGGTATCAAGTTCATTGATAAACTGTAGACACTGTGGAGATTCGGGAGCATACGCAGAGATCACATATAGATGCCTTTGACTTTTCAAAGGAATATCTATAACGCAGGCTTCTAGTACCTGGAACTTGTATACATCTCTACTGTAGACGACTTTGTGTTGTAGATCATTTTTAACTAAGACAGCGACCCCGCCCCCCCTGAGTGGAATTTGGACGATCTCGTCTAACTATTTTATAATTTCGGTAGCCCAATTTGTGCCTTTGGTTTAGCTTAGTTTCGCTAGCCAAAAGCACATCTGGGCGTTCAGCTTCCAGCAGATTGTTGAGATTATCCCTTCTTTCCATGCGGATTAGTGAATTAACATTCACAGCAATAATTTTTAGAGTTAATTTAGTCGCAGTGAACGTTATGATTAGAGCGTGGGTTCGTCTGGAAACAGGGTCGAATAGATAATGTCCGTTCGAGCCACTTGTTCCGTCAGTTTTTTTTCGATCTTCTCGAATTTTTTATCAAACGCAGCAAACTGTCCTTGTATGGACAGTAGTATTGCTGTTATATCAGTTTGTGCCTCTGGAGCAGGCGTTTTAATGATATTACGTGATTGTTCTATAATTGGTGCATTTTTTACTCCACCTACCATTTGGGCGTATGACACACTTGGTGCCACGAAGTTGTTGTAAGAGCGAGTTTTCATCTTTTTCTCTTCTTCGGCTTGCTTCTTTTTGGCTTCCAACTTTGATTTTAGTTACTGGTACTTAGGGCAACCTCTAAAGTTAGCAGGATGTCCTGAGTTGTTACAGAGGACACAGGATAGTTTACTTCTATCCGGAAGCTGTTCTTTGCCCAATGGACATTCTCCAATGATATGTTTGTTTAGGCATTTGACGCATCTGAAATGCATATTGCAATTCGCTGCCACATGCCCGAAGCGTTGACAGCGCATACACTGCAATACGCGGTCGCACTTCTTTATTCTCTCCCAACTTATTGTTTGGTGATTAATGTATTTAATATATCTAAGTCCATCAGTTTTACTATTGGGGCTTAGCGACACAATGAAGAAAGGCAACCTACGGCTGCGATTTCTAGAATTTGCTGTAGAAAATGGTTTCACACCTGTAAACGTCAGGCTATCGTTTTCGAAGTTTTTTAGCTCTTCGAGCACCTCTTCGGGAGTAAAGGAAGGGTCAACTCCTTTGAGGAGCATGGAGACAGTTTTCTCCGATTTAGGGGTGTACGTGTAGTACTCGCTTTTCGATTTCCTTAATGCCGATTTAATTTTGTTATTATTATTATTATTTTATTATTATTATTTATTGGCCTGTAGGAACCCGGAAGTTCATGACCTCACCGACTCGGCTTCGCCATCCTTCCCTGTCCTGGGCACTCTCTTTCCACGCTTCACCATTCGATCCGATCTCCTCAAGGTCAAACCTAACATTGTCCTCCCATCTCCGTCGCGGCCGTCCTACCGGTCTCTTTCCCGTTGGTCTACCGTCAAGAATTCTATGCACGGTCCTATCGTTCCCCATTCGCGCCACGTGTCCGGCCCATCTTAATCTTCGCGACTTGATTACTCTCACTATTGTAGGTTTGCGATATAGTTCTTCCAATTCGTGGTTATGGAGTCTCCTCCATTGTCCTGCCTCCTCGTCATATTTACCTCCAAAGATGCCTCTCAAAACTTTATTCTCGAATAGACGGAATTTGTTTTCTTCCCGTGATTTAATTTTGTTATACCCTTCTAAATCCTCGCATATTAAACTTATCTTAAAATTATTTATTCGTTTTGTTTTAAAAGTTTTGCATGTCAACTCACCCAATTTTATGAGATCCTTTGTCTCCATGTAGCTGATATATATAGGAGGTACTTTCTCCCTTTTTTTGACTGGCACCTGCTGAGATGTTTACTGCCGCGATGTGTCCTGCTGTTGGTGTGATTCCTGCTGTTGATGTGGTTCCTGCTGTTGTTGTTGATGTGATTCCTGCTGTTGAATTTCCTTATCTTGTCGTGTTTTCTTTGCCTCCGTGGGTTGCTGTTGTCTTTGTTCTTGCTTTTGTTGTTCTACCATTTTCGGTTTTCGCTCGTTCTGGGACAGGTTGTTTTTTAGTTTAACAACTTCCTCCATTTGTCTAGTCGTATTTTGCCTTCTCCGATTTACCATTTTGGCATCCATTTGATTTCCGTCCATATTATGGACCGCGTGTTCTCACTTTTTTTTGTTGTTTTTTTTTTTTGTTTTTGGATCTCCGTCCGTATTATGGAAAGAATTCTTTTTTTTTTTTTTTTTGCGTGAAGGACAAACAGATTGTGGCCTCGCGCACACAGTCACAATGTTCGCGCACTCACACGTAAACACCGTTAACGTGTTACTCACACACTTTTTGTATTAAACTTGTTCTTCGTTTTGACACAACACGTGACTTCGTTCTCTTTTATTTTATTCTATTTATTTATATTTACTTTGCCTTGACCGTTTCTATCACTCTAATTTATTTGTTTATAAACAGTCTTTTTATAACACTTCAGCCACTCGCGACTCATAGAAGCAACCTTTTTCACTCAACTCGATCGCCGAACCGAAAACACGTCCGCACTCGGTCACTGTGTATCGTTGTATACCCGCCAACTATTCCATCTTCTACATAATGTGCCACGCGCTGATGCAAATTTATCTTGTCGTCTGGAGCTGTAATTTCTGGTCTGGTATTAATTAATATATATTAACATAGAAAGATTTTTTTATTTGTTTATTTATTTATTTCTATATTTAAATATCTATTTCTTTATTTTATTCTACGTATTTAATTAATTGGGCTCCTCGATAGTATAGTGGTTAGTATTGTGGGGGTAAAAGTTGTATGTTGTGCCAAGAACGGGCACTTGGTTCACTCTATTCCCTACGATGATCCTCCGAAAATTGTTCTCTCAAGGAAGATTGAATATTTAAACGCACTGGAGGTTTTATTGTTAATGTTTTCTTTATTTAACTAATTCACCTAACTATGTTTTTTTTTTATTTTATAGATATTTCATACATTAAACGAAGTGGGTGTAAGTATGTATATTGTCTTGGTACATAAACGGCTATAGCACGATTGACAGCACATGTTGAATTTAATGCAAATTAGATTAGTCCTTTTCACTTTAGTAAATATAGATATATTTCACTTTGTGGTGAATGTAATTTTTACAAGATGTAAAAAGAGACCTAGCGGCACTACTGAAACTAGTTGACTTATGTTAAAAATAAATATTCACAAGACCGGTGCACACTCTTCAGTAGTTTTAAATCGACTTATTAAGCGACGTGACCTGCCACTGTGATGGTTGAGTAATTACTAATTTGAATTAGAGATGAAGGTTGGGATTTTTGGTTTACACCACAAGCGACCAATCAAGATCATCGTTACATTCGGTGCTTTCTCATGTTCCCCGCCCATCGAGGTGGATAAACTCTTCGGTTAATTCAACAGTCGACGGACAAGGGAGAATGAAAGAACCGAAACACAATGTGCAATGATCCCGGGGTGGATTGCCGTTGCTAACCGATATCATGGGTTAGCGAAATGGAGTTCCCGTATGGCAAAGGGGTATCTAAACTCAATTATCCATTATCTGCATAGAATAATGAGTTTAGCTATGCGTCCTTTTGAAACTCGTGTTTTGTAGGTGGAATAGCTTGTAGGGGGAATAAGGGTTGATATGTGACGCTGAAAACGGTCGAAATAAGGTTTGAAACTTGGTTGAAATAGTGGGTTGGTTCTCCATGTAGTATAGAGAACCCCCACAGTATACCCGCCTGTCACGCGGGTGACCTGGATTTGATTTCCCGCCAGGGAGCCTCTGGCGCAAGGGTAATGACCTTGCCCGGAAAAAAACAAATCATTATGGAAAAGGCCAACACCAGTTCCCGGTTGTAGTGCCGCTGATGATGTCATGATCTAATTAATTAATTATTATTTATTAACTTGCATATTTCTTCATTTTCCTTGTTTATTTATATATTTAATTTTAGTTTTACTATTCTGCTTGATTGTTTACTTATAACTTAATAGACATGTAATAGTTAAAAGCAATCCTTTCACAGCAGCTGGGATTATTATAAAGCAACCCATTGAATATTGAAATTTACAAATATAAAAATTCCTAGAACGGATTGTAATTAAACTGTTCCGTATAAAAAGCATGACACAATCAATATTCTCTACCTCAACGTGAACTGGAAACAACTGAATTCGAAAAGTCATAATCGCTCAAATTCAACAGAAATTAGTAAAGGAATAATCCGTCTAGTCCTTTCTGCGAATTTGGGCCGATGTCCCAATTCCGCCCGTATTATGTTCCGATTGATTTAATGCAGTAAAGAAATAATTCTCCCAACAATTGTAATCATCTCCATGACGAGTCTGTACATTTTTTAATGACTCCGGCCGAAACTCTGACCTCTGACTGTACAATAGTAAACTGTTCAATCCCATTAATTTACAATAATATAAGGCAGTCCAATGAGCTAGAATGAGATCACAAGAGCTAATCCCTTGTTAATTAAAGTATCGCACGGCTTCCTATGGTTGAGCTACAAATGACATTTATTAAGTGAGCTTATAGATTTTTTCCAGTGATTAATACTGAAATTGTTTCCACCCTGACTGAACAATAGGGATATATCGAACAGTGGATTTGGTTTACAGACACTTCTAACGTCAAGAAAATCCAATTACGGAGCAAAATATTACTGAATTGTAAATGTAACATTGCTTAATGAGTGGCTCGTTACAAAACTTTTTAGATCTTACCATGGATAGATTGTCCACACCTATCGAATCCAGGATCCGATTTTGATGTCAAATGAAATATTGGTAGGACGTACTAATTCGCAGAAAACAAAAGGTTCCTCTGTTCTGCAAACAATGGGGACATGTGGACGTTCGTACCGCAATGATCTATAAAATTTAGTGCCAGGTGTAGGAATCTGTCGGGGCCCCTGGTAGCCGCTGGTGTCGTTATTTGAGTGCACACGATGATGGTCAGTATGTGTGATATCTGCGGTTCAGTAGGTCGTTGACCAACCAAGTCGTAATACAAAATGGATACGGTATCGTCCTTTACCCCTGATAAACTACCAGGAGACTTTTTTATAATTAATTCCTTAGTTTTGTCAAAGTTGATCCTTGTACGTTTGCATTTTCTGTCTATTAGATGTTGAGGGACATTGAAACCAGTGCCAACTACATTCGTGAACGAATCGTTGTACTAATCTGCACACAACTGACCATCACCACACGAAACAAGGACATTATAGAGATGTGTCATTCTGAACCACTAACAATTTGTGTGTCCGATTTAATGACTCAAACAAAAATAACTGCGGGTCCATGCAGTTGGTTCACTTTTTATTTGATCTGTATGGAAATTAATTCATTCATGAAATTTCGTTGCAGGACAGTAATAACAGTCTTCAATTTTGCATGTAGGGCTAATGTAAATGAGAACACTGAATATTTCTCCTTTTGCTGGGGGTACAATAAAGTATTTAAGAACATTTTTCAGTTAATGTAGACGAGGAACAAATTGCCTGCTCTGCTGGATTTCAACTCTTCCCAGGAAGATGTCATAAATCCTTGAACCCACAAAATTAATATTGGTACTGACCTGCAGCTCATTGGGCGTAGCTTTAACTACTCTACGTACATACTTATTTCGGTGAGTACTAGTAAATTGTAGTACATATTTTTTATTGATTCTGTATATATTTTTTTTTTCATTACAGGGTAAACATTTTATAGATTTTGCAGATTTTGAATTCTTTAGACAATCAAATGTTGCATATAAAATGTTATACGAGGGTAATTCAATAAGTCTTTAGAAAATGGAGACGATTTTCTTTTATTTACTCATTTAGCTGACCTTAACAATCCATAGTTTTTACTGTTCTTTCGTCTCGGAAGTGTAGTAGTGGTGTCTCCGTGTTTCATCTACAGTTACTAATCCGCGCAGAAACTTATCGGGGTTGCGACGCATGCGCTCCTAAAGTTCTCAGGTGAGAGCATCCATCCGGCACCCATCTCATAGATATTTTTTTCATACCCAATTTATCATGCAATTGAAACATGAAACAAATTAAAAGTGGACAAATACCTAGCAGATAAACGATTCTTACTAAAACCAGACCATTATCGATGCGTCGAGAGCCATCATAGGCGTTTCTAAGGACTTATTGAACTACCGTCGTATCTTTTCTTTATTTACTTTAGTGATATTTTAGATTTACAAAGGACAATTTGGTAATCATGCGACTAGACCAATATTTGCTGAACAAAATCTTAACGCATCATTTATTTACTAGACCATACAAATTATATCCCCCAACCCTATCCATAACGATACACCAAGTATCCAATTGCACTTACCGGTTCGCACGACCGAATACAACGAGACTGCTACTATAAGGGCATAACACCTAAAGCAGTCGCTTTTGCTCATCTATTGGAGATCCTGGTTTGCATCGTCTTCCGATGCGATACTGGTTTTCTGTTCCGAATCGTTTCAATTTCTATAGCGTGGATTCAAATCACAGTTTTCACTTCATCGCAAAACCCTATAATTGTTGAGCTCAGTATAGTTTATACAAAAAAAATACATTCCCCACAAAGTGAAATATAACATCCAAACATATCTATATTTACTAAAGTGAAAAGGACTAATCTAATTTGCATTAAATTCAACATGTGCTGTGAATCACACTCCGCTAAGGAATATGGTGCCGACGTGGTACTCATCAATGAACAGTACAGGATGCCTGGCAATAGTACTATTACATGTGAGGAAGACAGCAGCGGAACAGCGGCCATCTGGACAACGGGAAATTCACCCATGGTTTATAGAAGTGTCCAGTGGCTGGAAGGAATTGCCTATGCGAAGATCAGAGGAATTCATTTCTACTGTTGTTACGCTCCGCCAAGGTGGGAAATAGAATATTTCAAATGCTTTTTAGACAGAATAACACAAGAAGCTAGAGATAAGAGCCCACTTATAGTTGCTGGAGATTTCAACGCTTGGGCAGTAGAATGGGGAAGCACAAGGACCAACAGTAGAGGACAAGCACTACTTGAAGCCTTCGCAGTCCTAGATGTGGTGTTACTTAATGATGGTATTGTAGCGGTTCCGCCAAACCCTACGGTCTACTTACCTGAAAAACCCCCATAACTACTACCAAACTCCCTTTAGTTTGCTAATGCAACAGTATTAGTACCTAAAAATGCTGCACGCATTTAAGAGATCAAATCTATGATCTTTAAGTCCCTGTAAAGAAAACTTACCTTCATGCATTCTCTTCGCATACCATTGGTCCTTAAGATTTCTTTATTAACTTACCAGGAATTTCCAATCAATTTCGGGATCTACGTCGCCAGTCAAATTTCCTTAGATGAATTCCGGTAAACAAATAATTAGATTTACATACATTTGTAACCTTCATGACAGGAACCATAAATATTGTGCCGCCTATTTTCCCAGCCGCGTCATGTACCTTTTCATACATATTGCCTGGCAACCTTTTTTTGTTTGTCTTATCAATAAACAACCCAAGCAGCTGCATATAATTAGCGCAATAGACGCTGAAACCAAATTCTCCAGCATTTCCTAATGCAAACATGAACCCGGTTTCTACTGCAGCCAGAGATGCCATAAACATCTAATTTGCTTTTAGCAACTTTTTCTCCCAACGTCGAAAATAGCGACGAGGCATCGCGTAAACAATGACCCGCATTACCAACGGCGCATTTGGTCATTTTTCCCTTTTGTCTTTGCCGCCTGCCTGTTTCGTCGTTCCACTGCTTTCGAACACGTGCAACAACATTGAATCTGTTCGATCGCGCACATATACCACTGCACCAAAAAGATCGCATTTTCTTAGTGGTCACGCCCTTAAGAGAAAAGTGTTTCTCTCTCTTCCATTTTTTCCTTAGCGAAATCATCTCTGTATGAGATGACGATCGC
Source organism: Microdon myrmicae (assembly GCA_963931805.1). NCBI lineage: Eukaryota > Metazoa > Arthropoda > Insecta > Diptera > Syrphidae > Microdon > Microdon myrmicae. The sequence continues at coordinate 109,834,247 of OZ007501.1, forward strand.
TGAGTCTTATTTATCCTTCGACCCGAGCAGGTCGTGACTCATATCGCTACCCTGGTGCGCACAGGGAAGCGATAATGAGTTATAATCGCGGAGTGGTGTTACAACCATTCCAGGAGTTAGTCGGGTCGCCTCCATCTCCACCGTTCCGTGCACACGGTACGGTGATTTACACACGCCTTTTTTATCGTCGCACTCGGTAATTTTGTTTCGTTGTCCGTCGCTGGATTGAACTCCTCACAGTGTTCTGTAGCCTTTAATCAAATAACAGTATAATTCAGTGTGTTATGTGACTAGCGATTTATATATATACCCCACCATAGTTATCAATAAAAACCAGTTCAACTAAACTTAATCCTGAGTGTTTGTTTGTTTCATTGTGTTGTTGTTTTCTTGTGCACAGTCTGCCGCGGCGGAACTTGTTTTTTTTTTTGTGAGAACGAAGTGGAACCCAGCGCCCATGTCGGTGCCACGACTTCGCTCCTACAGTATCGATAACACCTTCATAAACGAGAGAGGCTGATCCAAAATCGACATCACATTTGCCAGCTCCATGTTGGCAAGAAGTATGGAGTGGCGAGTTTTGGGCACCTACACCCACAGTGACCACCAAGCCGTGATGTACGAAATATTACCGCACAGGGGATTCATCATTGGCAAATTGGCGAAGAGAGCCCAAAAAAATGGGTGGAAAGAGAAGGACCTCGATGCGGAATTGCTCGATTATATACTGGAAGACAAAATCGCACAGTTTGACGCAGAGGCCGATGCGAATAGGCAGACTGGAAAAGTCATGAAGTGGCTAATTACCGCATGTGATGCTTCTATGCCACGACAAAGACAACCAGCAGGGGCTATGAAACCAGTCTATTGATGGAACTCAGAAATCGCGCATGTGCGATTGGAGTGCAACAGGTTAAGACGCTTGCAACAAAGAGCAAGAAACCGTAACACCTACCCACAGTTGCATGCGGAATTCCTCAACAAACGGAAAGAGTTGAGGAATGTGATCCGAAAAAGTAAATATGACGAGTTCTGCTCCCTAAGGGATGAATTAAATAACAACGCATGGGGCAGCGCTTACAGGATAGTCATGAAAAGAGTACAGAACAACAGTAGTCAAATGCAAAAAAGCAAAACTTACATGGCAAGAATCGTTGCTGTTCTCTTCCTACAGTGTGATGAGGTGTTGAGAGTGCAAGAGGAGTGGAGTATCACTGAAGGAGAGATACCTTCCGTGACCCCCGAAGAAGTGCTCTTGGCTGCAAGGGTTGTCAAAAAAAAAACAAGACCCCGGGACTGGATGGTATCCCTAACGCTGTAGTGAAGAGTGCTTTAACAAAAAACCCGGAAGTTTTCAGCAGTCTCTTCACAACCTGCTTTCAAACAGGACAATTTCCCAAACGATGGAAAAAACAGCGGCTTATGCTTATTCCGAAAGGAGTCAAGAATCTAGAGCCGCCGTCGTCTTATCGTCCGTTGTGCATGTTGGACACGACAGGAAAACTGCTTGAGCGAGTAATTGCCACTCGCCTGGAACAATTCACTGAGGGGACATCGGGGCTCTCTGAATCGCAGTATGGATTCCGGAAAGGAAGATCAACCGGTAAGGCACTATCTGTGGTGTGCGACATCGCTCACAATGCGATAGCTGGAGCACGATGGCTAGGGGGTACAAAGAAATATTGCGCGGTGGTGACGCTAGATGTAAAAAATGCGTTTAACTCGGTGAATTGAAATCGGATTCTAGAAGCGTTGCGCGATCTACAAGTCTCACCCTACTTGGCGCGTATACTAGCAAACTATCTCTCGGATAGAAGACTTCTGTATGATACAGTTGAGGGACCAAAGGAATACCAAATAACAGTGGGTGTACCTCAGGGATCTGTATTAGGTCCACTGTTATTGAATATAATGTATGATGGTGTGCTCAGGGTCAATGTACCGGAGGGGGTTAGAATCATTGGATACGCAGATGATTTGGCAATAGTGGCCGTAGCTAAACATCTGTATGACCTGGAGAATATTTGCTCCCAAGCAATCCAGAGCATTGAATGCTGGCTAGATATAGCCGGACTGAAACTAGCTGGACATAAGACGGAGGCAGTTTTAATAAGCGGCCGCAAGAAAGTAGAACACCTTGATTTGGAAATAGAAGGACAAATAATCAGATCCAGTCCTTATATTAAATATCTTGGTGTGATACTCGACAACAGGTTGATCTTCAAGGAACACCTGAGGAATAGAAATTATTCGTAACATACCTAGTTATCGGGGCTGTTATGTTTTCTAACAATTTATTTTGTTTTATGTGTATATTATGTTTTTAACAAATTTATAAATAAACATATTGTAAACGTGATTGTTGATGTTGGCTTTGTGTATGTTGTGACGGTAGTTGATATTGTGCCAGTAGTGTTTTTTTTAAATATACATCTCTCTGGAGAGGCGAGCCTATAGCTCTGTGTCGGTGCCCCGAGATGCCACCAAATAACTGTTGCATTTCTTTTTGAACAGCTGCAGGTTGTAACGCTCCGGAAACCTTCACGCGGGGAGGGAATTCCACAGCTTTCGCACTCTGTAACGCAACGAGTTCCGATGCAGAAAGGTTAGCGCCGTCTCAAAATGAACCGCAAATTGTCTTGTGGAGCACATATTAATCGAATTGCCCGAGTTAAGGATAGCCACATGATCACAATACACACGGCACCATGATCCAAACATCAAACAATCATAATGGGTCAATACTTATCTTCGCACACGCTACCATCTACATGAGTCAACGCCGAACGCTTACCTATGACCCAGACATCGCATAAACGCTCTAAAAGCATCATCGGTCAACAATCACCTAAGACACTTATCTTCGCACACGGCACCATTCTCATGGGTCAAAACGGGACGCTCATCTGTGACTGTAATTATAATCGGACTACTTAATTCGCGGAACAATACCATGAATCTCCGAAGAACAATACCTGTGATAATATCTGCAGAACAGACAGAGGTCAACTAAGCGGCTTTGATGTGATAGCGACTGTAGGCCCGACGTCAGGGCCGTGTCCCCGATCAGGTGGATCGCACGTCTCTGTATGTCCTCAAGAAGGTCGTTGGTATAGTATACTTAGGAGCAGAGCTCCAAACATGAGAGCAATATTCGAGCGCGGGTCTAATTTAGGATTTATATAGGAGAAGAAGTTGGGCCGGAGTAAAATATTCTTGGCTCTAAAAAGATAGCTCAGTTTTCCTGAGGCTGATATGGCGCTGCTCGACACATGTTTATGCCATGATACAATCCCACAGACCGTGACGCCAAGCAATTACAAGCTTCGAGGGCCCCGCCATTCATCATCAGCGGTGGAACCGATGATCCACTTTTCTTTGTAAATGTTGTATATTGAAGTCGACGATATTGGCCTTTCTCCACTGCAGGACCTTATTCAGAGAGTCGATCTGGCTAAATCTCAGCTGGTGCTACGGTCGATCACTCGAAAAAGAGGAAACAAGTGTACGTCATCCGCAAAACTGAACACTTTGTTATCCGTTGTCTCCAGCAAATCATTTATATGAAGCAAAAACAAGATTGGTGCCAAAATGGAACCTTGGGGCACCCCCGAATTAACAGGATACAGATCCGAAGACTCGCCATCCACAACAGCCCGGATCAATCGATTTTCAAGGAAGCTCCTCGTCCAGTCGCAAAGCTGTTGGGAAAGTCCGTATGAACGAAGTTTGCTCAGCAATGCCCCGTGCCAGACGCGGTCAAAAGCCTTGGAGATATACAATGCGACCGCCCTTGACTCAACACGCCGCTCAATCGCAGATGTCCGTATATCGGTTATAAGGGTCAAACGGTCTCCCATAGACGTGTGGGGAGGAAGTATGTACCGGCATGGGTACTTGATTCACCTCCTCCTCCATCATTCACTCCACTGTCTATCACGAAAGTACAAGCAGCAAAATGTCACTGAGGGGAAAACAGGCGCACCGAGAGGGAAACACAAAGCGAAACTCCGCGACAACAACACAGGAAAAGTTAAACACACTAATTTACTGTCACTAAGGTTCCGCGAGAAAGAAAGTCAAATGCACTGTCCACCAAAAGAAACAAAACAAGTACATCGTCTCAGCATACCGTCCACCAGAGTTAAAACCATATGAAAACACTTGCGGCTTGTCGTTTGTAATTTATAACTTTTATTTTATCGGTAATTAAAGCGCGCACGGTGCGGACTTAGTTTTAATTAATTCTAATATGGATTAAACACATCGACACAACTCTTAGATACCACACCGTGCCGGCGCCGGTACGGTGGATGGCGGTGACCCGACCGCCTTGAATGTTGGAATACGACTCAACCGATATCCCCTCCAATAAGGATATCGTTTTTACCTAACACCAGAGACACGTAAAGTCTCCCTTGGTGGTATAGGAAACCTGATCTTGTGATAAAGGTCATGGTAGTATGTGTGGTGATCGTTCAGATCGATGCTATACACACGTGCTTGACAGCAGTGGAACAACGAAACAGGCAGGCGGCAAAGACAAAAGGGAAAAATGACCAAATGTGCCGTTGGTAATGCGGGTCATTGTTTACACGATGCCTCGTCGCTATTTTCGACGTTGGGAGAAAAAGGTGCTAAAAGCAAATTGGATGTTTATGGCATCTCTGGCTGCAGTAGAAACCGGGTTCATGTTTGCATTAGGAAATGCTGGAGAATTTGGTTTCAGCGTCTATTGCGCTAATTATATGCAGCTGCTTGGGTTGTTTATTGATAAGACAAACAAAAAAGGTTGCCGGGCAATATGTATGAAAGGGTACATGACGCGGCTGGGAAAATAGGCGGCGCAATATTTATGGTCCCTGTCATGAAGGTTACAAATGTATGTAAATCTAATTATTTGTTTACTGGAATTCATCTAAGGAAATTTGACTTGCGACGTAGATCCCGAAATTGATTGGAAATTCCTGGTAAGCTAATAAAGAAATCTTAAGGAGCAGTGGTATGCGAAGAGAATGCATGAAGGTAAGTTTTCTTTACAGGGACTTAAAGATCATAGATTTGATCTCTTAAATGCGTGCAGCATTTACAGGTACTAATACTGTTGCATTAGCAAACTTAAGGGAGTAGGGTAGTACGAGTAGTCATGGGGGTTTTTCAGGTAAGTAGACCGTAGGGTTTGGCGGAACCGCTACAGACCGCCTGTTACGGAATCCGTATCGACGATCATTCAGAAGTTCGTTGCACTCCAACTACTTAACCAACTCAGTATTGATGACTTTTTCCATTACCTTATATAAAATAGACAGTAATGGTATCGGACGGTAATTTTGTGGGAGACAGTTTTTTCCCGTCTTCGAGATTGGCTGAACTCGAGCGATTTTCCAGCAGGCAGGAAAGGTCCTCCGTGCATAAGATAAGCAGAACATTCTGCCAAGAATTGGCGATAGTTCTGGAGCACAGTTCTTAAGGACTATTGCTGGTATTCCGTCCGGGCTGGTTGCCTTCCTACAATCCAGGTCACGTAAAATGCGTTGAATAGTGCGCGGACGAAATCTCACATCCCGCATCGAACACCGTACCGGCGAGATCACAGGTGGCTCCAAAAGGCCGGGATCAGGGTTTGAATTCGCGGAAAATAAATTCGCGAACATATTAGCTTTATCCTTTGGATTCGTGATAACGTCCCGCTGTCTGTCACCAACGGAGGGAAAGAGGATGATGCGAAGTTACCGCTGACAGCTTTTGCCATTGACCAGAAGGGGCGCGAACAGTCGGGCACCGAGGGAGTTTATCGATCACTCTGTCGTTGTGAGCTTTCTTCGCAGTATCAATCGGCTGGTTGCACGCGTTTCTGATTCTAACAAAATTTGTTCTGTTAACATCGGTGGGATTGGAGCGCAATTGCTTAAAAGCTCTATTTTTTGCCACTGTAATCAGCTCGCATTTTTTATCAAACCAAGGTTTATCAGACGAACTTCGTTCGATGGAATGTGGAATATACATCTCGATCCCCAGAAGAATAAGCGCTGATACCGACCCCGCGCAAGCATTAACATCGGAGTCTCCGAAGCACACCTCCGACCATGGAAAGGATGCGAAGAAATCTCGCAAATCGTCCCAGTTAGCAGTCCCATACTTCCATACATGGCGAAGCTGCCTAGACCGGTTATTCGCTTGATATGCAAGAGCTTGCACGACAGATACACGATATAAATACTCACTTCGGATGTCAAAAACTGTTGAGAATTGATCAATTGACAGCTGGTCTTACGCAACACAACCGTCAGCCTGTGCGAACTTCACACAATTCTGTTTGTTCTTAGACTTGAAGTTGGCACTGATCCTATCTTCCAATCAACTGCCAGATTCAAACGACTGAAGATCGAATGGAAAAAGGAAAACATGCCTCGAAATACAATCTGAATTTTTACAAGTATTCCTTATCAATCAGCAAATCGCTTAACGACCAATTCACTTATCCAAACCAGTGCTATTTAACAGTGTGGAAGAATTCCCGTCTTTTTTTTTCTTTTACAATAAATTAATAATATCAATCACTGCTAACTCTGGACTTTTATTCATTGAGGACCAACCAGCCCGAGTCACCTATCGACCAACAGGTTATGGGCCCAGAACAGCCGTAAAAGGGTTTCGTCGATCATCATCAAGGGAAGTGGGAGGAAAATCGACAAAAGCCGCCCAGAGCGGGAGAACTGGCAAGGACAACGTGACCTACAAATCGTCAAACATCGGAGCAGCCATTGCACAGAAAGTTAACGGTGAGCAACATATACGTAAGTCAAGTCAGTCGAATTGCAGCCTCTCAACCAAATGGACTCCGTCAAATCCCAGTTGGAAATGCTAAGCGAAGACAGCCAGGGTAACGTCAACTTCATTTCATGGCGATTCAAACTGAACCTAGCACTAAAGAATAAGGACCTGTACGAAATCGTAACAGGAGACAAGCTTAGACCGGCAGGCGCTGCGTCACCTGAAACCCTCTCAGCTTGGATCAAGAAGGATGTCGAAGATCAAACGCTGATAGGCCTAAATGTAAGCAGCAAGATCGTGAACAAAGTTGCCAACTGCAAGACTGCCAAAAATATGACAGACAAATAAACTAGTCCATATGGCACCAAGACTGACGTAACACTGGAAATGCCCCATCAAATTCTTCACCTTCAATTACGACGATAGCAAGTCAGCAGTGGAAAACTGTCTGGAGATCCTGGATCTGGCTGAAGAAGTGTCTACCGAAAATGATCCTATGAGAGAAAGTTGGATCATGAAAAAGGATCAGGAGTGTGCTACCGCCAAAACTAGCGCACTGCAGGACTTCTTGGGATAATGTGACCGGAGCAACCAAGAATGTGGAAATTCTCATCGAACGTCTGAGACTTGAGGACGAGCGACTGAAGGAGACGACAAACTCAGAGGGAAACGCCAACAACGCCCTCCTGGCAAAACGCGAGAAGCCAAGGCAGTCGTCAAAGGGCAACAAGGACAAGACAACGCTCGTATGCTACAAGTGTGGAGGAAAAGGTCACATGATCAAGCAGTGCACAGGCAAACCGTGCGAGAAGTACATTGCCTACTGCAAGAAGGACTATTCGTGCAACATATGCAAACAGAAAGGACACTTCGCCAAAGAATGCACTTCCAAGGAAGGGTCAAGCAATTCTACAAGCGGAAGGCCACCAAGGGCGTTCCTGACCACAGCATTTTCAACTGTGGACAGCGACATCTCGAAGGACAGGGCAACTTCATAGTATCAAGACTGCGGAGCCAGTCAGCACATGACGTCTCATAGAGAGTGGTTTGCACAGCTGGTCGAGCTGGACGAACCAATCTCAATAGTGATCGGAGACTCAACCAGGTTGGATGGCGTTGCGATCGGGAACATCGAGATGGAGGCTTTTGACGGTCGGAAATGGTATCCAGTGGTACTTGAGGACGTTATTTACGTTCCAAAACTCAGCTTTAATCTTTTCTCAGTGAGTCAGATGCTGGACAAGGGACACTTTCAGAAGGCAAATGGAAAGCAGTTAACGTTTTACAGTCAGGGTGGCAGGAAAGTTGTGGCAATTACCAAGCGCAAAGGAAACCTCTACAAAATGATGCTCAGGTCAGAAGAGACACAAGTCTGATGACAATGTCAATCAAAACTTGGCACGAGAGACTCGCCCATTAAAATGTAAAGTATGTGAGGAACATACTGAAACGCAAGGGGATCAAACACATTGATGACTGGAACAACTATGTGTGCAGGGGATGCGCACACGGCAAGAATTATCGAGCCCCACACCGAATCAACCCAAAGACAGCCCAGCAACCGCTAGATCTTGTACACATCGACACTGGAGCAATGAATATTCCGTGGTTAGGAGGAGCCAAGTACTGGCTTATGCTCAAGGACGACGTCACCCACTACCGGAGCTGCTATTTCATGAAGACGAAAGGAGAAGCACCTAAGAAGATAGAAAGCTACTTGAGACTCGTGGAAAATCAGCTTGGGAAGAGAGTCAAGTGTTTGAGATCTGACAACGGCACGGAACTGAAAAATGCCAAAACCAAACAGATGTTGGACAAGCTGGGAATATTTCACACATTTACGAATGTGCACACGCCAGAACACCAGAACAGAGCGGAAGGGTTGAGAGAGAAATGAGGACGATTGTCGAGGCAGTCAGGACAGTAATACATACCGAGAACTTGGACGAAAGACTGTGGACAGAAGCAATGAACCATGTGATCTTCACGATCAACCAGACTGGAACCAGCAATGTGCCAGGGAAAGGCCAGCGGAACTCTGGTTCGGAAGAAAAATAAAGATTGAAAATCTGCGACCCTTTGGATGTGAGTGTTATGTACTGATACAAGGACAGAAGAGAGGCAAAATTGACAAAAAGTCAGAAGAAGGAATCTTGGTTGGGTATGATATCGATTCACCCTGCTACAGGGTTTATCTGAAAGATAGGAAAGACATCATCAGCTGCGACAACGTAATCTCCGACGAGGAGAAAATGATACTGAGACAAGGCACTGAAACTGAGGCACGAGCACCCGAGGACAAGACTGAAAAGAAAGATGAAAGTAACAGCCAGACAGAATATGAACACGCAGAAGAGACCGACGAAAGTACCGAAGAGCCAAGCGACAACGAACAAGAGACAACGCCGCCAGCAAAGCAGCCAGAAGGAAGAACCTTGCGAGATCGTCGGAACCTGCAACCACCGCCAAGGTACAGGAACTACGTTGCCAACATGTCCAACCGAGGCAACAGCACAACGGCAGCCATGATCGGTGAAACAGCAGATACCCCGGTGAGCGAAGCACTCAAGGATGAGAAGTGGAGACGAGCGACGCAGGAGGAGTACGATTCTCTCATGGAGATGAAAACCTGGAAGCTGGTGGACTGTCCCGAAGGAGTGAAGCCGATCACTTGTCGTTGGGTACTTCGAGAGAAGCCAGACGGGAGACTCAATGCCAGACTCGTGGCGAGAGGATTTGAACAGAAAGAGGGAGTGGATTATGGAGAAACATTCAGTCCGGTAGCCCGCCATGCATCTATTCACCTGCTCCTAAGTCACGCCGCGTCAGAGAAAATGAAGTTGGTGTCATTCGATGTCAAAACAGAATTCCTGTACGGGAACCTGGAACGGAATGTCTACATGAGCCAGCCTGAACGGTTCGACGACGGATCAAGGAAATTCTGCAAATTGGACAAGAGTCTCTACGGGCTCAAACAAGCTTCAGGGGTGTGGAACGAGAGGGTCACCGCACACCTTGAAAGGAATATAGGCCTGACAAGTACAGACGACGACCCGTATATCTACTACAACAAGGACAGGAGTATTATGCTCTCACTCTTTGTGGATGATGGATTGGTAGCTGGAAAAGATGAAGACCAGATATACAAGCTTCTGAATGAGATAAGCAAGGAATTTCAGATCACATACAGCCAGAAAGTAAAGGACAAGTTGACATACCTGGGCATGGAGATCAAGATTGATCAAGAAGGTATGTTCGTGAACCAGCCCAGCTACACGGAGAAAATACTGAAGAAGATGAAACTCGAACAATGCAACCCAGCGTCCACACCAATTGAGCAAGGGATGATTACCAAGAAAACAGACTACAAGAACGATGAGCCACTTCCAGCGAACAACAACTATCGGGAGGCGATAGGAAGCTTATTGTACCTAGCTACAATCACCAGGCCAGACATCAGCTTCGCCGTGAACTACCTGAATGGATTTTGCAACAAGCCAATGAGGAGCCATCAGGCGATGGTGAAACGTGTATTCCAATACCTGAGAGGGACAACCACAGCCGGAATTCATTTTGGAGGAGACCAGACACTCATGGCCTACACCGACTCAGACTATGGAGGAGACTCAGAGACAGGACAGTCGACAAGTGGAGTGTTAGTGATGAGGGGAGGACCAGTGATCTGGTACTCACAAAAATAGCGTCTGGTAACGACCTCAACCGCAGAAGCCGAGTACCGAGCAGCGGTGTCAGTAATCGACGATGTGTGCTGGATCAAGCGAATCGCGCTGGAACTCGGTATCCTGAAAACCGACCAGGAAATCACCTTGCACGTCGACAACATGTCAGCCATAACCATGCTACAGAATACACACGAGGGAAAGACAAGCAAGGGAAAGAAGCATATTGAGATACCACGGAAGTATATCCAGCAACACGTCGACAAGACGGTGACACTGCGACACGTCGAGAGCAGCAGGCATATTACAGACATTCTGACCAAGCCACTTAACAGGAGAGTCTTTGAGACGCTCCGCCGTAAATTGATCAAGGAGGAGTGTTGAGAATTGATCAATTGACAGCTGATCTTACCCAACACAACCGTCAGCGTGTGCGAACTTCACACAATTCTGTTTGTTCTTAGACTTGAGTTGGCACGGTATGTGAAAGATATTCGAAAAAAACTCGCCGATCGATCGTCATTCGGGGAGCGGTAAAGACAACAACGAAATTTAACAGAATTCTTCAGTACCCCTCAACCATATGATGTCTATTAATTTTATTATTATTATTTATTGGGCTGTAGGAACCCGGAAGTTCATGATGTCTATTAGTGCTATTCAAAATATTTCGCACTTTAGCACTGGTTGATTTTAAAACCACAATTGGCGGAACGGTTTCTTTCGTTACTTCTGCACACTGATTGACGTTGGTAGAATCCATTTCAGGGGAGTCCTCCATTAAACTTTGAAGTGGTTGGAAAAAGGGTTTTTTTTTTATTAAACTTCTCTCGGGAGAGGCGAACCTATAGCGCCGAGTGGGCGCCGCGAGATGCCACCAAATAACGGTTGCAGTTCTTTTTGAACAGTTGCGGGTTGTAACGCTCCGGGAACACTCACGTGGGAGGGGAATTCCACAGCTTCCCCGCTCTGTAATGGAACGAGCTCTGATGCAGGGATGTTCGCGCCGTCGGGAGATGAACCACAAACGGGTGCGATCTGTCGGATTGTCTTGTGGAGCGCATATAAGCCGAATTGCGTGGAACAATATCACGAATCTCCGAAGGACAGTATCCGTGATAATATTTGAACACATATTGAATTTATCTAGCACTTTATTATTAACTTTTGTAAGTTTATCGGGAGGGGTTTGACCTCCAATACCGGGGTCGTAACGCACCCGTTTACGTTTAATTTTGTTTAACACACGTGGCACAGGGGCCAAACTTAACGGATTTCACACTTGATCAAGTTATGTGTTTGCGGTAGCGAGGCAAAGAAAACAAGATAACAAGATAATGGCTTGTGATAATTATTGTGACTATAGCGGTTGATGTAATTAAGAAAAATAGCACGAGCAAAACTGAGAGACAAGTTGTCGGTTTGAAAGTCAGCCAGGTACTGATTTCTTGGCATTTTTTATCATTGCCCTTATCTTGGGTGCTATGGCTTCGGTCGGCGCTCTATTCTGTACTGTCATACGTTTCTCTTCTTCAACTTGCTTCTTTCTAGTTTCCAAGTTTGATTTTAACTCTTGGTATTTAGGGCAACCTCTATATGCATCGATTCTTTCCCGCTGTATGTTCTCACTCATCTTACCACCGCACTGTGAATGGATATTTAAGTGAATCAATACATATCAAACCAAAAATAAAATTATTGTAACATAATGAGACTTGTACTAAGGTTAATAAATAAATAAGTGAAATCTTTTTTCTTAAAAAAAAAGGAAATTGAGACAAAATGAAGCAAAACAAAGGAAGGGCATTTAAATTGAATTCTACAATGTAAAACAAAGTACTAAACATAAAAAGTACAACAGGAACAGATATTTCCCTTTTCTTGTCGGTGAATTCTATTCAGATGGAAAAAAAAAATCATATTTATACACATCACGTAAAGAAACAAATTTCACGTGACTATCGACGTCCCCTTTTGTGAGAGTTCACAATAGTAACTTATTTTAAATTATAAACATTCTGGTTTTGTTCGCTAAAGGAAATTAATTAAAAACAGAAAAAGAACGCATACTCATGATTAGCTTAAGAAAGACTGTGGGTAATGTATATACGAGGGTTGCCTTTTATATTTCGGGATTAGAGAACAAAAACAAATATTGATCATTGAAAATCACTTTATTGTTTTTCAAAATATTCCTCATGAAGATCTATACACGTTTGCATGCGTTTGAACCAATTGTCGAAGCACTTTTGCCACTCTGATTGAGATATCTCCAACACATGCATTATGAATGCAGCAACCGCTTCTTCAGGTGTCGAAAAACGTTGACCTCTCAGTTTGTTTTTTACGTACGGGAATAAAAAGAAGTCATTCGGTGCCAAGTCAGGACTATACGGCGGATGACCCATCAAATCGATGTTTTGGGTGCTCAAAAATGCAGTTGTCGCAGCCGATGTATGAGAGCTCGCATTGTCGTGGTGAAGAGTGATCCGTCTTCGGCGGTTGGTTTTCCTGATTTCTTGGAAGACAACTGGCAAACAAATGGTTGTGTACCACTCAGAATTGACTGTTCTGTGTTGTACTAGTGGTACGGTTGCGACATGTCCAGTTTTTCCGAAAAAACAGGCGATCATTTGCTTGGAAGTGCTTCGTGCGCGAACAACTTTTGTTGGATTTGGCTCATCTTGAAACACCCAGACAGGCGACTGCTGTTTACTTTCGGGCTCAAACGCGTAAATCCACGATTCATCACCTGTCACGATGTCATAGACGTGTTTCGAAGCACCGCGACCGTATTTTTTTTTGAGCATTTCTTTCGACCAATTGACACGAGCCTTTTTTTGGGCGATTGACAAATTGTGTGGGATCCAACGCGAACAAATTTTTTTGACAGTCAAATGTTTATGCAATATTGAATGTATGCTGGTCCCACTAACGCCTAAGGTTGTCTCAATCTCACGATAGGTCACATGACGATCTTCCAATATCAGTTCGCGCACAGCATCAATGGTTTTCGGAACAACAACTGATTTTGGACGACCTTCACGAAGTTCATCTTGGAGTGAACTACGACCACGATTGAATTCACCATACCATCGATAAACACTGGTCCTTGATGGAGCTTCATCGCCAAAAATTGAATTAAGTTCATCCATGCACTGTTGTTGAGTTAATCCACGCCGAAAGTTGTAAAAAATAATCGCACGAAAATGTTGACGATTTAATTCCATTTTTGGGCCGAGATGAATCTTTTAAGTTACTGTAAACAACACAAATAGCGCTCGTATGTCAAAACGTTCTGAGTGCGTATAACCTCAAAAATGTCCAACTTTACGACAGAGCTGTCAATTGCCGGATTGCAACACTAGGGTTGCCAAATCCCGAAACATAAGAGGCAACCCTCGTAGTATGTCGACACGGACACTGTTTCACATAGATTCCACGTAATTGTTCCAACAACTCCGAAAGAAATTGTTCCCACGAGATAAAGAGGTACAATGAAACACGTTGTTATTAGTAGCTTGATGTTGATTTTTATTGCAAACATTATGTGACTACTCCAATTGATAACAAGAACACAAGCACGTAATTCTACATTAATTTCGATGCATTACAATTCAGTGATTCAGATGCGGTCTTTACATATACACTGTTCCTTTGTTTTTTTTTTCTCTGTTCACGCGAATTTAAGTTTGGATAAGCACTGTAGGCTGACTTAGGGTAATTTAAAACAGTCAACAGACTAACTTTTCACGACACGATATTCATCTAATTCAATACCGGCCTCCTCTTGCCATTGACTATTTGAAAAACGCGACCTTTTACACTACGCCCCACGATACGTGTCTCTGGCTCAGCAGCTCAAATCTTACTCCCCGATGACCATTTCAGTCCACATCCGCTAGCGGCCATCGTGATGGAATTTCTTATCGATCGCGTGATAGCCAATCCGATCTTCTTCTTGGTAATCACCATGGGCGATCGAATTGGAGTTTTTACCAGCGGAATTTTCCCCATGCCGTGGTGGTCAAGTACAATACCGTTTGATAGAAGTGCAGACATCGATCGATCCTGCACCTGTTCAAACAAAGGAACAAGCATTAGGGCTGCCAGCATCGTTGTTGTAAATAAATCATGACGATTGCCGAAAGAAGAAATAGGTTTCAGTGTCTTAAGTAAACAGAAACACTATTTCGGGGTTCGTCGCTGGGATGCGCATTGTTTAGTTTAACCAATGCGACATGGGAGCATTTTGGTGTTTACCCAATCGCTCACGATCATGTCGTTGTAGGCTATAAAGGTTTTCGGTGACGATAGGTCGACCGACGATTTGTTTGCCGAGGCAATGGCTAGGGTGGCTATTGTTAGGGTTCATGTGGTGGTACATGTGACATGGTCGTGAGTGCGATTGTTTAAATAACAATCGTATTCATGTTTAATCCTATACTGGGTTGATGGCTGATAATTAGAAATTGGTTGATCTGTTGGCAACCTGATGGATATGGGGGCAATGTTTGATTAGGAATTGGTAGAAGGGACGCGAACATGGGTATGGTTGTTGGACTAGCAATCATAATCGTGTCCGATTCAATGGTAGGAAAATTATCGGCTGCAGCTGTGTCAACAAGTACGCTGGTCGGCGTGTCTTCTTGGACCAACGGATTGTTAGAACAAGAACACGCTGAAAGATTGGCGTATGTTTGGTGATTATGATCGCTGACAAGCTGAGCCGATAGGGGATATGGTGGTTCGTATATTATGAACTGAATAGTCTAACGAGGTGTATGTATGCATGCTAGGGTTTTGCTTTCAGGTGGAAGATGATGCAGGGTAGCATACGCTGCTCATTTGCAGGTAAGTAGCATGACTTTACATGGTAAGTGGAAGACAGGTTAATTTAAAGGAAATGGGTGGTTCTTTGTGAATGCCTTATAGAACCTCCACAAGACTGTAAAACTAGATTATAAAATTTAGTTTAATAATGTATATATTTTTATGTTTCATCTTTTAAATACAAAAACCATTTTGCACGCCTACAATATTAACTTGGAATGCTTGCAGACATTTGGCAACACTGCCTACAGTTAAAAATATTAGACATTAAGTGAAAATGTTTATCCTGATATTGTAATATTTGTACATTATTTATATTATTTATTGAGAAAAAGGAAACAAAGTAAAAATATATATATATGAAATAAAAGCTTCTAACGACTAGATTATAGTCCTCGCATGGGGTCTGCAACTTTACAAGAGAAAATACAATCAACATGTAACTATATACATTTCCCAGGATGGTCTGTAAATACAATATTTATTTATCTCTTCACTTCTCTCCCGAACAATGTTGTACTGTTTTTCTTTCTTTTTTTTTATTATTATTGTTGAATCACAACATTAATATACACAAACACATATAATACATTTATTTAACAGCCAGTAGGTAGAATAATAATACAGAGGGAAGGGTCCTATGTTGGTGCATCGGGGTCCTCCAGCTTATCCATCATCCAGCCAGTACGACTCCGTTTGCCGATCTGTAAACAGACATGGACAACACATCATCAACAACGTCAACAGCAGCAACGAGCTGGCACAACACACAAAAGAGAGAATTTCCTTAAAATCTTTCGTAATAAATAAATTTTATTTAAATATTCATTTTGTTTTGTGTTTTTATCTTTTTTTTTGTAGTTTTGTTTTTGTTTTTTGTTCTTGTTCTATTTAATTAATTAATTAATGTTTGGAAAACGTAAAACATATAATTCTTTTACAAATATTTACAAATAGCTTTTGTTTTCTGCTTTGTCGTTTTTGTTTTTTGTTAGCCAAGTGCAAGTTACGCAAAACCTTTGAAGTAAAACAAATGGCTAGACGAGATAATGGAAGAGGGAAGGTGTGCCGTACACAGCAACTAACTGTGATCGGAATTAAGTCTTAAAAACTAAATAAGAAAGAAGTATAGAAGCATTATAGAGTAATTAATAATCATAAGTGAAAGTGCATTTTGTCTATCTTAAGGTCTTAAGGCATCAACTTATCCTAAGTACTATTCGTTCATATGTTCTACGTCTAGATCCTCGTGGTTCAACGTTTCCTCTTTCGTGTTTCGTTTTTCTTCTTTGTTTTGCTTGTTTTTAGCTGTTTTTTAACCTTTGTACTAAATTTAGTTATCAATTTTCATGCAACTGCTTTGTGCTGCTGTGAAGGATAGAATGATGTTCGGACTTGCGGGAGGTGGCAGTGGATTAGGGAGGGCTATTCGTCAACGCGGGTTTGTATTGTTGGATTGCGGAGAGCGATACACTGGTTATCTACTTCTATTTTTGAGGCTGAACTCTAGACTCCTGTCATTGAAACCATGCTTTAGCTTCCCCTTAGATTCGTGACGATAGCGCGATAACCTAGCTTCGCAGAGAAAGACAAAAGAGAACATGATGGGATAGAGTTTACAGAACTGTATAAACGCGGATTTGAGCCGACAGTGAGCCCACTAAGGTGCTTAACAAGGAAGACAACAACATTGGCAAACAGATGTTAAAAGGTGAGGATGGGTAAAGTGTTCGTCATTTAGTGCCCACCCCGACTAACGCCTCGTCCATCAATTCATCGTCGGTAATGCAGGGCGAGTTTGAATGGGATGACGGCATGACTACGAGCGGGGACGGGACAGGTGATTTAAGAATATGCACAGAAACAGAAGGCGAAGGCGGCGGCTGATGGAATGGCTGCAATTTATTTGAAATATGAGCTGAGGCAGACTGAGTATTAGCCGTGGGCGGCAAGATCTTGATATCATTTTTCAATACCGCCGCGGACGATGAATTAATGTCTTCTATTGCACTAGGTAATGACGGCGGGCGCATACTGAGGTCATTCGCGTGATTATTCATATCGATCAACTGGTGGCGGTAAGAGTTGTAATGAGCCGTCGGTGTGGAAATGGGCGCGGATGTGGATGTCAGGACACTGGAATTGCTTGGATGGCAGGGCATGTTGAAGAAATCTTGTTGCTGACCTTTAGCTACATAAGCGGCGGGGGGTCTTTGTAGGTTTTTATTGGTCTCAACGGCTGAATTGTCGGTAGGATTTGACATTTGGGGTGAAGGGAACGATGCAGGAGTTGATGGGGTTGCTGTG
Organism: Microdon myrmicae; assembly: GCA_963931805.1. Lineage (NCBI taxonomy): Eukaryota > Metazoa > Arthropoda > Insecta > Diptera > Syrphidae > Microdon > Microdon myrmicae. The sequence goes on from OZ007501.1 coordinate 109,851,841, forward strand.
GTAGATGTAGAGCGGGACTTATTTAAAGCATCGCTGGTGGAGTCATGTGATGGGGGATTCGAATTTCTGGCTGAGAGTTTGGGAATTTGGAATTTAGTGTTGAAAGTTTTCATGAAGCCCTCCATGGGCGGCATGTTGGGTGAGGCAAACTGAAGAATTTTCATGACATCAGTGGGATCGGCTCGAGTTTGAACTTTGTCTACAGCGTTAACATTTGATCGAGACTTTCCGCCACCACCCGAGGTAGATCTACGAAACGAATCGGAGTGAAATGAATTTGTACTATGTGACTTAGTTAAGGAGCTATTGCTGCCAGAAGCCGCGAGTTTCGTCGATAGATTACCAGAAGAATTGGATTTCTGAAAATTGTGTTTGGTGCCTGTTTGCGACGCACTCCCGGAGACATTTGTCGAGGATTTACTCATTGACATTGAGTTTTGCATCGAATATGATGTAGCGGATGATTTTTTAGAAGCCGGGCCACTGTTAACACCGGGCTTAAGACCGGTGTGCTTTTTGAGGCAACCAGCACTTGTGCCGGTTGAATCGAATTTGGCATTGGAAGCCTTGGATCGGTTACTTGAGCTGCCACCGTCTTTGCTTTTAGTTTTGTTGATTGTTATTTTGATGCCGTCGTTACTAGACTTGACCATATACTCAGAGGAGCTTGGCGTTCCACCAGCTGATCTCGCTGTCCGTGATGCGGCCATATCGGTTACGATGTGACCGGATAACGTAGGACTTATCATCTTGGACATTGAATCGTCCGATCCAGTTTGAGACGATGTCAATTTGTCAATGACATCGCTCAGGGAGCCTTTGCGAGTTTTATCGCCATCTTCGGACGTAGTAGACGTTCCTGAAATGCCTATGTGATTACCAACATCCAACGGTTTTAGTTTTATCGTTGCGGGCTTCACCTTAGGACTGGTGGGGTTCTTCGAATTATGCTGCGAAACACTCAATAACCGCTCCTTGCTGTCCTTTTCGCGTATTTTTGTTGATGTCACTCCAGCCGAGGAAGACAGTGGCCGGGTAGGTAGGACCAGGGTACTTTTTTCATGTTTGGGACTTGTTGCATTTTTTAACGTTGACATGCTGGGTTTTCCGGAGCCACCATGTTTGGGGGATAATGTTCCAAATGTACTCTTCGGACTTGACGAGGCGTTTTTTGGGCTCGAATATACCGGTGAGTTTTTGGGGCTTGGTTTTGTACCAGCTGCGCCGTGTGTCGACTGTGGTGAATATTTCCGTGACAAGCAATTCGGATCAGACGCAGGGGAGTTCTGACGGGAAAATAACTTTTCTGGTGGTCCCATTGGTGAATCATCGCGCTTCTTCCTTCGTTTCTTTTCACTTTTACTGGTCTCCTTGTCGTCGGTAGACCGTTTTACTGAACTTGTGCTACGTTTGTCTCCCGTCTTAAGACCCACCGTCGCAGAAGTTGAAGCACCATTCGGGTTAATTGGTGTTATGGTGATTGTGGTTGACACAGGATTTTGCGATGACAATGAAGTCAATGGAATGATTTCAATTCCGTGTTTTTTATCGATGGTGTTCGTTTGAGACCTTGCCGTTGAAGGATTACTCAATTCACTAGTTGATGGCGTTGAAACAGAGATAGGTGTAATGCTGACTGTATTTTTAATACCAGTTTTATCCTTCCAAACCTTTGAATATTTCCCATCGGGATCGTTTTTTATCAATGCCGCATAGGCCGACGCTGAAGCAGACGCCGATCCAGATGCGGAAGCCGCAGCTGATGATGTTGGCAAAGATGCAGATGATGATACAGCGACTCCGGATGCAGCAACATCCAGCACATTAGCAGCGGCAGATGGATACATTGATTTCTCCTTAGAAGTGCCGCCATGGACAACTGATGCTGCTGCTGACAATTTGCCCAAAGAGTTGGAGTCGTTGCTGCTTAAATCAGTCTGCAATGTTAAATTACTCCTTGGGCTTTTACAAAAATCCTCCTGTTTGACTTCAGTCTTGAATTGTTGCTTTAAAAGGCCGACCTGTGAATTCAGTTCCGGAAAACCGTCAGCTGGGGAATTATTCAATGTAGCTGGATGATAAAATGGTCTGTTAGCACCATGACCATAACTTCCATTTAACGGTCCACCGCAATCTACACCACCAAGTTTAACGGCGCCTTTTATATCAAGATAATCACTATTAGTTACCCGACCTCCGGGATCACTTGGACCTTGTGTCATACTAAAATTTCCATAGTCTCCGGTCATTTGTTGGAAGCACTGTATACGTTCCTGGTCCCAGTATTTGAGCAAACTCCGAATAGTTATCGGAATCGATAGGGTCTGTTGGGCCACTGAGGTGAGCTTCAATGCCAGCGCTTCATAGTTGTTCGGTATGGAAAAGATCTCACAAGTCACTCCGCCGTGATCGTTCAAATTGAACTCGACACTGGCCATTGATTCCTCGTATGGGTGTTCAAGCGAAACGGAGATTTGGTTGAAAGTAGATGCACTCACTTCCAAGATGGTCATCGAGTCCAAGTCCGACACTGTGGAGAAGTGACGAGCATTTATCGAAATTGAAGAATTCAAATAAAACGAAACTCACCCATCATTTTACTCTGCGGCCGAACACAACTTGAAAGAAGGGTGTAGAATAACGCGTGCTTCTTAAGAACTGCGAGAATTTTGGGTACTTGCGACGGTTCCGTAAATGGTACACTTTTCACAATGGACGCCTAAGACGCAACTATGTAGATCATGGAGGAGTACACATTTAGGTGATCACTTTACTTACCGGCATCTGCGTATTATCCGTGAAGTAGTAACAATGTGTTTGATCCGGTAGATAGACGAACAAACCTTTAGAACAATTTTGCACCTGACTGTCGGAAGCAGTTTTCAAGATCACACTCATGATTGATGCGGTCGCGTCACCAATCATTGACATATAAGCGTCTGAGTAGACCAATGCGCGCAACATACTGTGGCTAACTGGAAGAGGCTTATTCAAGCGAAGTACGAAAGTTGCCGGCAGAAGAATAGAATTTTGCGAAGTCAATGGCGCATACATTGGAATGCTCAACATGCCGTCCTTGTTAAAACTAACTGTTGGGGAAATCTGCAATTTATTCGCCGACGATGCTTCCAAATTCACAGTCACACTCATGCCGATATTTTTCGTTCCAATTAGATCACTGGTCAACGGAATCAACGACTTAGCCTCTAAGTTAAGCAAATCATACGGTGACACGAAATAAGTCAACCGCATGGGATGACCACCTCGTCGCTTCAGTACGATACCAACAGAAGACTCGGCCAAAGCTATTTTCGGATCAACGGAGAAATTCTGGGCTTCGTACAAGCTATACAAATCAGCTTCCATTGCTTGTAGAGCGACAAAAGCCTTTGTCTTGATTTTTGGCTCGGCATTCAATTGGTATATCGATGATAATCCTTCCAGCTGTGCCATGAAATCGACAAAATCTCCTCGATTCAGACAATTCACCAACTCACTGCATGACTGTGCTTCATTGCACTCATGATGGACCTTCACATCGGTTAGTGCCCCGTTCCCATCGAGAATAATCTCCAGATAGAACATATCAGTCGAAATGAATAAACCCGTTGTATCGTCCATGAATTTAAGGCCCAACTGTCTGGATAGACTTTCCAAACGTTCGACCAAGCCCTGTCTAGATGTTACCTTAATGCAATGTTGCATGCTATCCAGGCATTTTTGTAGATTGGATTTTTCGACTGCATCCAAAGCGTACCGTTTTTCCAGCATCGATATACGCATCGTTTTCGAGAGCTCTTGAAATGTCCTTTGCTGGGAGGAACGCGATCGAATCTTTTCCATAAGAACCTCACGTTGCCACTGTTTGTTTTTCTCAGCAGCGATGCCCATCGGTCCAGCTGCGATAGATTCTGTAGAAGTAAAATTGGTCAAAACCAGTTATTCATTGATCAAGGACAAGTTTAGGTAAGGAGACCGGGCCGAGAGGAGAAGTGTAGAAGGCACCCACCCTCCGCTATACTCACCAGCAGGTGATGAATTCATCTTTTGTGGTTGTTGCTGCCCCCTCAAGTGTTGGTCATTTGAAGAATAAAGAACTGTTTTTATGGTTGAAATGCTTGTAGAACTTGTTTACGATTATCGAATTAATTATTTGTTTATTTGGACATGTTTTTAAATGCACGAAATTATCTGAATTCACTGACTTTCTCTTCCGTCCAATGTAATTTGGTTGGAGATAAAACTCACATCGTTAACCCACCTTCTGAGAGATTGGTTGTAAGTGAAGTACATTTCGATTGCAGAATGAATTGAAATCGAGACTCGAAAATGAAATACACAATTTTCGAAGTATCACACTAGTGTGGTGAAATTTTAAAATCTCTTTTCGATTAGAAATATTAATGAAGACAAAATAAATAACTATTAAATATAAGTGCATAAAATAAATTTTTATAGATGGTTACCTACAAAAGTTTGTGGGCATTGGTGGAGTTCTTGAAGTTATTAATGTGTGTATGGTTCTTTACTGTGTAATTTAAATTTAGTTATATACATGATTAATAGAGAACCGAAGGCGGAATGGTTTTCTCTTATTTAACGAATGTAAAATATAATATATCAAATATAAATAAATTTAGTCTGCTCTCGATTTCATATAATTATCTAAAATTGATCAAATAACCAAACATAGTTAGATCTCCCTAAGGAAGTTAAATGTTGTGTAGGGATACAATATGTGTGTGTTTAAGTGCTGTTTAATTGTTAAAATAATATGTGTGTTGGATAGAGGTGTGCGCGATTCGTTGGCCGCCGACGGACGGTCACAACGAACAATGGCTGTTGAACTCGTTCGGCACAAAAGGGGAGAGAAAAGCGCGGTCAAGGTATAAGAGCACGTTACCAAATGAGCGAGAACCAATTAGTAATATCAAGTTATTTTTTATTGTAATGTTTCATACTTAAGGAACATTATAATACATGATGGTGTGTAAGTTTGGTTAATTACAACGACTGGGAACGACTTGTTCCGTTTGACTGGTGCTGATAATGCTTTGATGTAACCTGCGCGCTGGAAGTTGGTGGTCGACTGACTGACCGTTGGTCACATTTGAATTAATGTGACAGCTGGCTGGCGTCCCCTGGCGATGACGCATTGTCAGCTGGTTGCTGACAGGTGTGGTGGATATGTTTGTTGAGGAGTGTACTAGACGATAAACGTACTAGATTCTCCCCGCTCCATATAATTGTGAATCCGCAACATTCGTTTCTGACATTCGAAACCAGTATTTATACCGTAGAGGTTTCTGCGCCACTAGGAAACTCAGATCACTGCTTGGTATCAGTCGCGCAAGCACTTGCATATCAAGCGAATAACCGGTCTAGGCAGCTTCGCCATGTATGGAAGTATGGGGCTACTAACTGGGACAATATGCGAGATTTCTTCGCATCCTTTCCATGGTCGGAGGTGTGGTTCGGAAACTCCGATGTTAACGCTTGCGCTGAGTCGGTATCAGAGGTTATTCTTCTGGGGATGGAGATGTATATTCCACATTCCATCAAACGAAGTTCGTCTGATAAACCTGGGTTTGACAAAAAATGCGAGCTGATTACAGCTGCAAAAAATAGAGCTTTTAAGCAACGGCACTCCAATCCCACCGATGTTAACAGAACAAATTTTGTTAGAATCAGAAACGCGTGCAACCAGGCAATTGATACGGCGAAGAAAGCTCACAACGACAGGGTGATCAATAAGCCTCTTCGGTGCCCAACTGGTTCGCGCTCCTTCTGGTCAATGGCAAAAGCTGTCAGCGGTAACTTCGCATCATCCTCTTTCCCTCCGTTGGTGACAGACAGTGGGACGTTAGTCACGAATCCAAAGGATAAAGCTAATGGGTTCGCGAATTTATTTTCCGCGAATTCAAACCTCGATCCCGGCTTTTTGCAGCCACCTGTGATCTCGCCGGTACAGTCTTCCATGCGGGATGTGCGATTTCGTCCGCGCACTATTCAACGCATTCTACGTGAACTGGATTGTAGGAAGGCAACCGCCCCGGACGGAATACCAGCAATAGTCCTTAAGAACTGTGCTCCAGAACTATCGCCGGTTCTTGGCAGACTCTTTCGCTTATGTTATGCACGAAGGATCTTTCCTGCCTGCTGGAAAACCGCTCGAGTTCAGCCAATCCCAAAGACGGGAAGAAAGTGTCTACCACAAAATTACCGTCCGATAGCATTACTGTCTATTTTATCTAAGGTAATGGAAAATGTCATCAATACAGAGTTAGATAAGTATTTGGAGTGCAACGGACTTCTGAATGATCGTCAATACGGATTCGGTGACAGGCGGTCCACGGGAGACCTTTTGACACTTATAACCGGTATATGGACATTTACGATTGAACGGCATGGTGATTCAAGGGCGGTCGCATTGGATATCTCCAAGGCTTTTGACCGCGTCTGGCACGGGGCATTGCTGAGCAAACTTCATTCATATGGTCTTTCCCAACAGCTTTGCGACTGGACGAGGAGCTTCCTCGAGAATCGATCGATCCGGGTTGTTGTGGACGGCGAGTGTTCGGGTGTGTATCCTGTTAATTCGGGGGTGCCCCAAGGTTCTATTTTGGCTCCAACCTTGTTCTTGCTTCACATAAATGATTTGTTGGAGACAACGGATAACAAAGTGTTCAGTTTTGCGATTGATAGTACGCTTGTTTCCTCCTTTTCGAGTGTTCGCCCGATTGGTGCATCTGCGTCGCATCAGCTGAGATGTAGACCGATTAACTCTCTGGATCAGGATCTGGATAAAGTCCTGCAGTGGGGAAAGGCCAATCTTGTCGACTTCAACGCAACGAAGACCCAGTATGCTACATTCACAAAGAAAACTGGAGCATCGGTTCCACAGCTGATGATGAATGGCCGGGCCCTCGAGGCTGGGGGAAGTTTGAGATTGCTCGGCGTCACGGTCTGTGGGAATGTATCATGGCATAAACACGTATCGGGTATCGCCAGATCAGCCTCAGGAAAACTGAGCTATCTTTTTAGAGCCAAGAAATATTTTACTCCGGCCCAACTTCTTCTCCTATATAAATCCCAAATTAGACCCGCGCTCGAATATTGCTCTCATGTTTAGAGCTTGGCTCCTAAACATACCCTCGACCTACTTGAGAGCGTACAGAGACGAACGATCCGCCTGATCGGGGACTCGGCGCTGACGTCAGGACTACAGTCGCTATCACATCGAAGGCGCGTACCCGGCCTCTGTCTGTTTTACAGATATTATCACGGGTGCTGTTCTTCGGGGATTCTTGGCATTGTTCCACGCAATTCGGTTTATATGTGCTTCACAAGACAATCCGACGACGAATATGTGTTCAAATATTATCACGGATACTGTCCTTCGGATATTCGTGATATTGTTCCACGCAATTCGGCTTATATGCGCTCCACAAGACAATCCGACAGATCGCACCCGTTTGTGGTTCATCTTCCGACGGTGCGAACATCCCTGTATCAGAACTCGTTCCGTTACAGAGCGGGGAAGCTGTGGGACTCCCTTCCCACGCGAGTGTTCCCGGAGCGTTACAACCTGCAACTGTTCAAAAAGAACTGCAACAGTTATTTGATGGCATCTCGAGGCGCCCACTCGGCGCTATAGGTTCGCCTCTCCCGAGAGAAGTCTAATAAAAAAAAAAAAAAAAAAAAAAAAATTCCGCCCGCCTTCGCCAATCGTTGGCGATCCATTTGGCTCCAGGGGGCGGAGGCCCGGGGCCGAGGGTATGCGGTCTGCTGTTGGTGTGCGGTCTGCTAGTGGTGTGCGGTCTGCTAGTGGTGTGCGGCCCCTGTTGATGCACTGATAGGCGTGCTGGTTCGCTGGGATTCGGTTGATCCCTGGATGCTGGGGAGCGCTGCCCGCCAGGCGGGGCATTGCGCGCTCCTATCCCTATTGTGGTGTGGTACCTTGAAGCCTTTGAGTGGGCAGGCTGCTGGCTCTTCGATTGCCTCTCGCCCTGTTGGTGGGTCAGCGGGCGAGGGGCATGTCTGGTAGTTGGGCCACGCAAGTGGGCGGTGGGTGGCAGTTGCATGGGCCTCGTGGGTGGCCCCTGGGGCCGATGCCGACGAGACCTCCTTTTGGTTCTTTGGTGGGAGCTGTGAATTAATGTGACAGCTGGCTGGCGTTCCCTGAGGATGACGTATTTTCAGCTGGTTGCTGACAGGTGTGGTGGATATGTTTGTTGGGAAGCGTACTAGACGATAAACGTACTAGATTCTCCCCGCTGCATATAATTATGAATCCGCAACAATGTGAATGTTTATGAAATTAGGGATGTGTACCAGTTAGATGGAAGACTAGCTATGATGGCGGTGATTAGTAAGTTAACAGGAGCAGCGAAGCTTTTTTTTGTAATAGAGTTCTGCATTCATCATTAGAAGAATTTCTGTGCGATTTGGTCCAACATTTCCCAGCAGAGGATGACGAGCTGATATATATAAACTTGTACGCAATAAAAAGCAAAGGCCAAATGAAGACATCTACGAGTTTGTATATGGGGTGTGAGCGATTGCTTCAAGGGTTCAATTGGAAGAAAAGACAATGGTCAAATATGTGGTACGGAGCATCACTGATATGGAATGTCGTGAAGTCTTAAAAGCGGTGCAGTCTGATACCATACAGGAGCTTTTGAAGAGGATCCAATCGATCGCAGATCTAAGATCGCAACGAAGGCAACCAATAACCAGTCAGCGGAATGCAAACACAAGAGAAACCCATAGGCAAGGCGTATCGGGGCCGACTATAATCCAGCAGGTGCTTCAGGTGCTTCAGGTGCAACCAGATGGGCTACGTGGGACGTAATTGCACAACAACTAAGTGTTTCAGTTGTAATCAAACCGAACACATTGGCCGCAACTGTAGAGCAACAAGGAGAACAGTGGGACCAAGTAGTAGCGGAGATCATCAGCATGCAGGGACAAGTCAGTTGTGGAAGTGTGAGGTGTTACGGACCTCGCGTCCATGTCCTCGGCCAACACCCACTAATTTCCGCAAATTTCCCCTCTCTGCCTGTAAAGGGAAGAAAAATCGTCAATTAGCTAATTTGCATAAACTACTTTATGCAAATTCTACTTGCCAGTAAAGAATAATAAAAAAATGCGTTGGCACCGAATAAAAAATAAAACGTCAACGGCATGAAATATATTCATTCGACACCCGACACTAAGCTAGAGCAGAGTAGTGCTCCTCAAAAGAAAAAACAAAGCAAAAGAAAAGCTTAAAATAATAAAATTAAATAAAACAATTAGTGGATATACTCCAATTGCAAGAACGAGTGCAACGAGTACAATATCCGAAGTGCAACCGCACCGATTCAACTGCAATTGATTACAAAATCAGAATCAACTAATTTCAATACTAAAAAAGAAAATACGAAACTCAAATCAATAACCAACAGACAGCTGAACAGGGGAGCACAGGACTCAACGCCCCCTGCAACCTGCCACTAGGAACCAACTACAGCGACCGCTCCACGGTCGACCAAGTGAGTCCCCTTTCATCATCATCATCGGCACTACAACCGGGAACTGGTCTTGGCCTTATTTAGCAAGTCCTGAAGCTTGTTAAATTTTCCATAATGATTTGTTTTTTCCGGGCAAGGTCATTTAGTCTTGCGCCAGAGGCTCCCCGACGGGGAATCGAACCTCGGTCTCCCGCGTGACAAGCGGGTATACTAACCGCTATACTATCGAGAAGCCAAAGTCCCCTTTACTTACCCTTAAATATATTTAAATATATTACTATATTATCATAAATTGTGAATTTATATAACAGAGGGAAGAAGTGTATACCATAAAATTGTGGAAGTGAACGGGCAAGCAATCGAGGCCAAATAATGAAGGAAGCTTTGGTCATCACCGACGAAGCGGTTCAACAGGCGCGGAACAAAATTACGATTAGTGATCTGGACACGGGAGATATCATAGACGGAGAAAAGGAACAACTGTGCGAATTGGTAAACGCGTACCAAGGTTGTTTCGCATCAGATGCTAGCAAACTTGGACAGTACAATTGGGAAAAATGCACGATCGAACTCAACACCAGTGTGCATGCAACCTTATCCGTTACCCTTCGCCAAACGCAGGATAGTAGAAGAGAAGATAAGTTAGATGTTACGGTCGGGAGTTATCCGACCTTATCATAACCTACCATTTTTGTGCACCGATAGTTATTACAAAGACGAAGAATGGTGGAGACAGAATGTGCATCGATTATCGGTCACTGAATAACTACCAAGCAGAAGTTACCAATGCCTACTGTGGAAAAAATACTAGCAACGTTAGCTGTAAAGAAGTATTTTACAACGTTAGACCTTATGTCTGGATACAATCACATACGGCGGATCAAAATCAGGAGTAGACTGCTTTTGCTACGGAGAATGGACTGTATGAGTTTCTTCTCATGGCGTTTGATCTGGTTAATATCTCAGCTTACTTCCAAATGGCACGAACCACGTAAAGGCACGCATGGACCGCGGGGATGTTGCAATTTACTTATACGACGTTGTTATGGAAAGCGACTCAATAGAGGAAGGGCTTCACAAGCTCGAGAATTTCCTGACAGTTCTGAAAGAGTCGGCGTTGACTCTCAATATGTGAAAATCAATAGAGCAATATAATTGGGGGCATGGGTGCGAACATACAGGGCAAAGTCTCTGATTGCTTTCAACCCGGCGAAGGCCAGGACGATCCCTGTCCCTGTTCAATCCAAGTTGACATGCAGTCTCCACGTGACACCCCTCGATAGCTACTTTGACACCCGCCAAGTAGTGAACCAATGCATGCAGCGACATCCTGAGAAAGGTTGGCGCATGGCTAATAACCAGGCCCGTAAAAATGAATTATTATGGCAAATTTAACAAGCCTCGGATATGGACCGGATACACGACGACGACCACGGAAACGAAAATGGCTAAATGATTTAAGGATTTTTTCATGGAACATACGCTCACTATACAGAGCTCGAGCTGCACAGCAGCTAGCCGATGCCCTGTCCGAATATAAGGCTGACATAACAGCATTACAAGAAATAAGATGGACGGGGAGTGGTGTTTTTCAAAGAAAAGAGTATGACATTTATTACAGCTGTCACGCAAAACACCATGTGCTCGGGGTAGGCTTTCTAGTCAGCCAAAAACTGAAGCCTGCCATCATCGGCTTTAATGCAATAAATGAAAGGCTATGCACTCTTTGCGTGCGAGGCAAATTTAAGAACATAAGCCTCATAAACGTCCACGGACCTACAGAGGAGTCCCCTGACGACGAAAAAGAAGAATACTATGAGAACGTCGAACGGGCCCTCAATGCCTGCCCATGATACGATGTGAAAATCGTTCTTGGGGATTTGAATGCAAAAATAGGTCGGGAGCCGATTTTCAGGCATTACGCAGGTTCCCATAGTTTGTATCAGAACACTAATGACAATGGACTACCAGTCATCGAATTGGCAGCATCGAAAAACTTGGTCGTTGCGAGTACCAGGTTTCGCGTAAAGATATCCACAAAGCCACCTGGGTATCACCTGATGGAGCCACTCGCAACCAAATTGACCACGTGCTGATGCCGCCACTCTTCGAGCCTGATGACGGTACGAACGTACCGAGGTGCCAACGTCGACTCGGATCACTATCTTGTTGGTACAGTTTTCCGAGCGCGGATTGCCTTACGGAGACGTATTGCATTCGCGGATCAGGTTCGAATCAACGGCTGTCTTACGCAATGAGAATACCAGCAACACCGTTGGTCATGCGTTAAGACTCGCCCTCGAAGAACTCGACGGAGGGAGAGTAAGTCCTGGGGCCAGAATGCCGGGCGTAGAAGAGAATTGGACACGCCTTAAGAATACTGTCATTAGTACTGCCAACTCCATCTTAGGCAGTAGTCGTAGAGACCGGAACGACTGGTTTGATGATGAGTGCAAACTAGCGACTGAACGTAAGAATGCTGCATACCGGGCAATGCAGCAGTCTCATAGGACGCGGGTACGCGAGGAGAAATACAAAGAGCTCAGAAGATCCGAAAAAAGACTTTACAGACAAAAGAAAAGTGCCTGGGAAAAAAGCCTTGTCTGTGAAATAGAGAAAAGTAGAGAGCGAGGCCCGCACCAGGCGCGGAAGTTCTACCAAATAATCCGCAGTATGACGCGGTACACACCACGCTGCACTTACTGCAAGGATAAAGAGGGTAATCTGATCACCGATCCTGAAGGCATTCTGGAGCGATGGGAAGTGCACTTCAATGAATTGCTAAATGGTCAGCTCACAGAAGAATTGGAGGCTCGACCAATGCAAGACAAGACCAAATGCTGCCGCCACCAAGCATTGAGGAAACATTAAAAGCCATTAGACAGCTAAAATCAAATAAATCCCCCGGAGCTGATGGCATACCAACTGAGCTGATCAAACAAGAAGGACAGCGTTACATCACGTAATTCATGAGATCGTGGTGCACGTATGGGAGCAAAGGAGATGCCGGAAGGATGGGGTCATGGAATAATTTCCCCCTGGCATAAGAAGGGAGGTATCACACTGTGTAGCAAGTATAGGGGTATAACATTGCTGAGTACCGCCTGTAAAATACTCTCCTCTATCCTACAAGATCGGATAACCCCATACGCTAAAGTCATCATTGGTCAATATCAGTGTGGCTTCATCCCAGGCAAATCAGCGATTGATCAGGTATTCACGCTTAGACAGGCAATGGAAAAATGTCTGGAATTTAAGATTCCATTATACCATCTATTTATAGACTTTAAGGCCGCCTACGACAGCATAGCCAGGGTAGAACTATATTTTGCCATGAGAGAGTTCGGCATTCCAAACAAATTGATACGACTTTGTAGGTTGACCATGACCAACGTAACTAGTCAAGTAAAAATAGCGGGATTGCTGTCCAAACCAATAAACATCTTTAATGGACTCCGACAAGGGGATGATCTGTCCTGCCTCCTCTTCAACCTGGCGTTGTAGAAAGCAATCCGTGACTGGCGTTACAACAAGAGGGACTATTGTCACCAAGTCCAGCCAGATACTTGCCTACGCTGATGAAATCGACATCATCGATAGATCCGATTCAGCTGTGCAAGACTCCTTCACCCGGCACACAATTTCGGACTATGCATTAATGAAGGGAAAACTAACTACATGGTGGCAACTTCTGCGAAGAGAAGACCTAACGTTGGTCAAACTATCAGGGTAGTGGAACACGAATTTGATGTAGTGCAATCCTTTAACTACCTTGGGTCGATAGTATCAGCCGATAACAATGTGGAAGAAGAAACACGCGAACGGCTGACCAAATCCAACAAAGCCTACTATGGTCTATCAAGGCTCTTTAAATCCCGAAATTTATCCACAACATCCAAGCTACTACTGTACAAGACCATGGTCTTACCAGTACTCATGTATCCGAGACCTGGATGCTCAATAAAAGGCACTCTGAACTCCTAGCCGCGTTCGAGAGGAAGGTTTTAAGGAGAATTATTGGCCCCGTATGTGAGGGAGGGCGATTCCGGAGACGCTACAACCATGAGTTGTACGCGATCTACCTTGAAGTTAATGTTGTAAGAAAAATAAAGCTCGGCAGTCTCCGGTGGGCGGAACACCTAGCTCGAATGAGCGAAGAGGAGCCTGCCCGGAAAGACCTTTGTGGCAGGATGTATGGAAGGAGACAGCGCGGCAGACCTTGTCTGCGATGGGGGGATGGCGTAGACCAGGACGCCCAGAGCCTGGAAGTGCCAAACTGGATGACATCGGCTCGAAATCGGGACCGGTGGAGAGGTTTGTTAAATAAGACCAAGACCGGTTGTAGTGCCGATGATGGTGATGGTTACTTCCGGATATATATATATATATATATATATATTTTTTTTTTTTTTTTTATTAATTAGACTTCTCTCGGGAGAGGCGAACCTATAGCGCCGAGTGGGCGCCCCGAGATGCCATCAAATAACTGTTGCAGTTCTTTTTGAACAGTTGCAGGTTGTAACGCTCCGGGAACACTCGCGTGGGAAGGGAGTTCCACAGCTTCCCCACTCTGTAACGGAACGAGTTCTGATTCAGGGATGTTCGCGCCTTCGGAAGATGAACCACAAACGGGTGCGATCCGTCGGATTGTCTTGTGGAGCGCATATAAACCGAATTGCGTGGAACAATACCAAGAATCTCCGAAGAACAGCACCCGTGATAATATCTGTAATGGTTTGAATTTACCACAATTCATCAACCAGGGAGGAAAGCATGGTAGGTGGGTGCAATGAATCGCCAACCAGTGGAGGACGGACTGGAGATGGAGGAAGCATTTGCCAACATATTAAACATCTGCATTGAGGACGATGATTGGCAAGCCATTATGCAATGGCATCCGTGATATCATCAACCAACTACAAGCGACAACTATTATCGGTAATCGAAAGCAACAGCATAAGGAATACAAGCTGAAAGGAAAAAGACTGTTTAGATGTGATGGCAATCAGTGGAAGTGGGTAGTACCAAAAGGAGTACGGTAACGAGCTTTACGAATGTGTCATGACAAGGCGGCGCACATAGTCTTTGATAAAACTCTTGAAAGGTTGAAAAGGACATATTGGTTTCCCAGGATGCCAAGCTTCGCCAATGGCTAAATTAAGGGATGAGTGGAGTGCGTATATACCAAGAGAAAGGGCTGTGCGGCGGAAGGCGACCTGCATTGGTTGGAGAGGGTGCCCATACCCCTTCATACAGTCCATATGGATCACCATAGACCATTCATAACTGGAAGAGGAGGAACTAAACCTTTGGTGACGTTGGTGGACAACTTTACCAAATACGCGATTTTGAAAGCTGCAAGGACGACCAACACAAAGGGGATGGTAGCAGCGCTCACCCAGGCCAGTAAATACTTTGGAATGCCTAAGTTCTTAATCATGTAATGGTAAAGTGGAGTGTTTCAATGTTTGCAACTCTATTCGGAAAAAAAATACTATGTTGCGAGTGGAGATTTGAATGTCAAACAGAGAGATTGTAGTTAAATCAATTCAGATGAATCTCTAACCTTTTTATAGCAACCATTGAGACATTTATTCGATGCTTGCAGCTTCACTTACGAAAAGGAGATTTGTATACCAAGCCATACGCCGGCACCTAAGGCAGCTCACCCCATCCTCTTATGTCTTTATACCACGGGTTGAGATAACCTTGCGATTCTTGCAAGTTCACTTGAGAAAAGGAGATTTGAATACCAAGTAACACGACGGCGGCTAAGGCGTTGAATAGACATCAGCGGACTTGAGGAAAAAATCAATTGTTGACTGATTCGACTTGGTGACACGAGTTGAGTGCAGTGGACTGTCGATGTATGTATTTGTGAGATGAGAGGAGGTCCAAAAGTTGGCAACCGTATTTGTTATTCTTGATATCGTTGAATGCTGTATGCCGAGCGTCCTAGTCTCCACCGGTTATGGATGGTGCAGGGAGAAAGTGTTTGATTATTTGAGATATTTTAGAGTCGGGAAAATCTGATTCGCGTGTTGGGTGGATGTAAATGGATGTTAATATGATTACTTTTTTGTTTTCACAAAAAAGTTTAACTGCCGTGTATACGATATTGAAAACATTGGCGAATCTGATTTTTTGTAGAATTTGAGTTTTTGTGTAGTAGGATGCCGGTACCTCCATGGGATCCAGTAATTTTGGGGTTTGAAATAAATATGTAAATGGGGATGGATACTCAGGAGTTAGACTTAAGATAAGTTTCTGAGAGGAGAAGGATGTCTGGGGAGAAGGTATTAACAAATAACCGTAAGTGTTGCTTACGGATGTTATGGTATATGGATTCTACGTTGAGGGCGATTATAGATAGTTCAGCCATTGAGGGAGAGAATATGGGAGGTTATAAGTGGCATAATCTGACCTTTTTTTTTCGATATCCGACATATGCTGTTATATGTAGGAAGCATAGTTTGTAGACTCTTGATGTAGCCCAAGATGTCCAGGTTGAGGCCAATGGAGTTGGGGTTGTGTGACGTCGGCGTGTTTGTGTTGTTCCTGTTGACATCTGCGTATGTTGCTCCTAGCCTTGTAGGTAAAGGTAATATGTTCTGCGGTGTGGATTTGGATAGTGCGGATTTGTTGGTTGTATTTGGTTTTATTGTTCTTTGGAGAATTCTCAACTTATGAGGGCACTGAGAGAAATTAGCTGGATGTGAACCTCTGCAGTTACAGCATGTCACTGCGATTTTTTTAGTGGTAATGGATCCGTCGTGGTTTGTGGTTTGCATTTTTCCTGGTTCCATACCCTGTGGATTGACTTTGCAATATTTTGGTTGATGTTCATCGGCACAACTGCCGCAGCGTATATTGAGGTGGTCAGCCACCACCAAGTGTATCGACCCTTGGCATCTCTTGCAATGGAGGGTGCTGTACTTATGGGGCCCCTCGATACTTATCTTATGTGTGAGCAAATATTTAATTTGTTTGAACTTGTTGGTGTCTTCATTTGGGCGATTTGGATAATCCGTAGGTTCTTTAAGTTGTTGTCTCGCATGTACGGAGTTTGAAAATAGTCTAGCCCGTGGATTTTCAGCTCTGAGCAAATCCTGAAGATCTCTGACGCTAGTTATTCGTTGGTTCAAGTTGAGTCAATGTGCCTGATGATGAATGTTGTTGGTTTGAGCTGATGGTGTTCGAAGGTAAAAAATTAGTGTCGTAGTTCCGTAAGTTTTCTAACGGTCTTGTCGTGATCAACCAGAGTTGTTGTTGCAATGGAGACAGAGGAGCCTTTAGTGTTTGTGGTGAAGTTAAACATTTTTTACTATTTTGTAATTGATAGTGGTCACGTTTTTGATGTAGATTGGTGGTGGTCTAACATTTTTGTGCTGAGCAGGAAGGGACTCGGTGCTGGCTTAGCTTGTTTGGTGGATACCTTACGGGTTGGTGGTAGTTGTTTGGAGGGAGATGTTTGATAGTTTAAGCTGGGAGGGGGCGTTATTTCCATACTGGCATTGTCACTGTTTTTGGTGGGTTGCTGTAGGGAGAGAATTTCTCTCGGGATTGGTTTACCTGTGTTGTAAGTTGTTTGATAATTTTTTTTCCTATTCAGTGTGTTTTCCTAGACTTTCCATGTTTGTGGTCTTCTTCGCTGAGTTTTGTAGAGTTTCGATGGCTCTTCTTTTCCGTTTTAATATGTAGTCCCGGGTTGAGCTCGGATCGTTGTCTGGCATGTGTGAAGAGAGATTTCGATGGGTCTTCTTTTCCGTTCTAATATGTAGTCCCGGGTTGTGCTCGGATCGTTGTCTGACATGTGTGAAGACAAATTTCGACTACGACATCCAGCGAAAATTACACTTGTTTGTATAGTTTTTTTTTTTTTTTTGTAATTAGAACTTGTCGCAATATTCACGAAAAAACGCTATATATCACACAAAAATTACACAAGGTCACTAGTTTTGATGTGAACCGCGATATATCGACGACGACATAACGCCGAGGAATTCAATTCTATTTATGAACGACCACACGATGAATATGACTGAATGAATGAACGATCGGCGAGTGAATGTGGCATCTCACTCCATTCCCTTACGTCTTTATACCACGGGTTGAGATACTCTTGTGATTTTTGCGACTTCACTTGAGAAAAGGAGATTTGAATGCCAAACAACGCGACGACAGCTAAGGCATCTAATTCCATCCTCTTATGTATTTATACCACGGATTGAGGTACTCTTGCGATTGTTGCGACTTCATTTAAGAGGAGGAGATTTGAATGCTAAACAAAACCACGACTGCTAAGGCATCTCACCCCATCCTCTTATGTCTTTATACCACGGATTGAGATACTCTTGCAATTGTTGCGAATTCACTTAAAAGAAGGAGATTTGAATGCCAAACAAAGCCGAACATCTTTCACATACCGTCGACTGGATACAGATCAACCACCCAGATTCTGAAATTGTTGTCCTTGGAGATTTTAATGTGCACAATTCCGGCTGGTTGTTACATTCTAACAGAACCGACGAGGCTGGGAGGCTGGCGGAGATGTTTGCTGTAAGCCACAACTTGACTCAACTCGTGGGGGAGCCAACGCGAGTGCCGGATGCCCGAGGCAATTATGCGAACACCCTGGATCGGTTTTCGACATCCGAACCGAGTATTTATACGGTAGAGGTTTCTGCGCCACTGGGAAACTCAGATCACTGCTTGGTATCTGTCGCGCAAGCACTTGCATATCAAGCGAATAACCGACCTAGGCAGCTTCGCCATGTATGGAAGTATGGGGCTGCAAAGTAGGACGATTTGCGAGATTTTTTCGCATCCTTTCCATGGTCGGAGGTGTGCTTCGGAGACTCCGATGTTAACGCTTGCGCGGAGTCGGTATCAGAGATTATTTTTCTGAGGATGTATATTCTGCATTCCATCAAACGAAGTTCATCTGATAAACCGTGGTTTGACAAAAAATGCGAGCAGATTACAGCGGCAAAAAATAGAGCTTTTAAGCAATGGCGCTCCAATCCCACCGATGTTAACAGAACGAATTTTGCTAGAATCAGAAACGCGTGCAACCAGGCCATTGATACCGCGAAGAAAGCTTTACAACGACAGAGTGATCAATAAACTCCTCCGGTGCCCGACTGGTTCGCGCTCCTTCCGGTCAATGGGAAAAGCTTTCAGCAGTAACTTCGCATCCTTCTCTTTCTCCCCGTTGGTGACAGACAGCGGGACGTTAGTCACAAATTCAAAGGATAAAGTTAATGTGTTCGCGAATTCAAACCTCGATCCCGGCTTTTTGGAGCCACCTGTGATCGCGCCGGTACGGTCTTCCATGTGGGATGTGAGATTTCGTCCACGCACTATTCAACGCATTTTACGTGAACTGGATTGTTGGAAGGCAACCGCCCCGGACGGAATACCAGCAATAGTCCTTAAGAACTGTGCTCCAGAACTATCGACGGTTCTTGGTAGACTCTTCCGCTTATCTTATGCACGGAGGATCTTTCCTGCCTGCTGGAAAACCGCTCGAGTTCAGCCAATCCCAAAGACGGGAAAAAAGTGTCTCCCACAAAATTACCGTCCGATAGCATTACTGTCTATTTTATCTAAGGTAATGGAAAAAGTTATCAATACAGAGTTGGTTAAGTATTTGGAGTGCAACGGACTTCTGAATGATCGTCAATACGGATTCCGTGGCAGGCGGTCCACGGGAGACCTTTTGACACTTATAACCGATATATAGACATCTGCGATTGAACGGCATGGTGAGTCAAGGGCGGTCGCATTGTATATCTCCAAGGCTTTTGATCGCGTCTGGCACGGGCCATTGCTGAGCAAACATCGCTCATATAGACTTTTACAACAACATTGCGATGAGCTTCCTCGAGAATCGATCGATCCGGGTTGTTGTGTACGGCGAGTGTTCAGATCTGTAACCTGTTAATTCGGGAGTGCCCCAGGGTTCTATTTTGGCTCCAACCTTGTTCTTGCTTCACATAAATGATTTGTTGGAGACAACGGACAACAAAGTGTTCAGTTTTGCGGATGATGGTATGCTTGTTTCCTTCTTTTCGAGTGTTCGGCCGATTGGTGCATCTGCGTCGCATCAGCTGAAATGTAGACCGATTGACTCTCTAAATCAGGATCTAGATAGACTCCTCGATAGTATAGTGGTTAGTATACCCGCCTGTCAAGCGGGAGACCGGGGTTCGATTCCCCGTCGGGAAGCCTCTGGCGCAAGACTAATGACCTTGCCCGAAAAAAAAAACAAATCATTATGGAAAATTTAACAAGCCTCAGGACTTGCTAAATAAGGCCAAAGCCGGTCCCCGGTTGTAGTGCCGATGATGATGATGATAGGGTGCTGCAGTGGGGAAGGGCCAATATCGTCGACTTCAATGCAGCGAAGACACAATATACAACATTCACAAAGAAAAGTGGATCATTGGTTCCACAGTTGATGATGAATGGCCGGGCCTTCGAGCCTGGAGAAAGTTTGAGATTGCTCGGCGTCATGGTCTGTGGGAATGTATCATGGCATAAACACGTGTCGAGTATCGCGAGGTCAGTCTCAGGAAAACTGAGCTATCTTTTTAGAGCCAAGAATTATTTTACTCCAGCCCAACTTCTTCTCCTATATAAATCCCAAATTAGACCATCGCTCGAATATTGCTCTCATGTTTGGAGCTCAGTTCCAAACATACCCTCGACCTATTTGAAAGCATACAGAGACGAGCGATCCGCCTGATCGGGGACTCGGCGCCGACGTCAGGACTGCAGTCGCTATCACATCGAAGGTGCGTAGCCGACCCCTGTCTGTTTTACAGATATTATCACGGGTGCTGTTCTTCGGAGATTCTTGGTATTGTTCCACGCAATTCGGCTTATATGCGCTCCACAAGACAATCCGACGGATCGCACCCGTTTGTGGTTCATCTCCCGAAGGCGCGAACATCCCTGCATCAGAACTCGTTCCGTTACAGAGCTGGGAAGCTGTGGAACTCCCTTCCCATGCCAATGTTCCCGGATCGTTACAACCTGCAACTGTTCAAATAGAACTGCAACAGTTATTTGATGGCATCTCGAGGCGCCCACTCGGTTCGCCTCTCCCGAGAGAAGTGTAATAATTAAAAAATAAAAATAGAAAAAAAATAAAAATAAAACCGCGGCAGCTAAGGCATCTCACTCCATCCTCTTATGTCTTTATACCACGAATTGAGATACTCTTGCAATTGTTGCGACTTCATTTAAGAGAAGGAGATTTGAATGCCAAACACAAAGATTGGGAAAATAATATACGTTTATGTAAACTGGCGTATTTCAGGTAGCTGGTTGGTTGTATCAACATCATGTTGACTATAAATGCCCTAGGGAATATCATTCGTTTTTCAGAGATGTCGCTTTTTAAAAAAAGAAGTGGAGTTTGCTCACAATTTGGACTTATAAGTATTAACCAGCGAAACAAAAACTACTTACGTTTGGGTACGACTGGGCTAACTGAAAGCTTCCACGTAACTTCGAATTCCAGAGAGGCGGATGATTAACATGTAACACTTCATCTTACTTCTTTAAATTCCATGAATAATCACGCCAATGTTATAGTTGAGAAATTTTTTAACAGGGTCGTTTTAACAAAATGTTATCGAGCCATTAATTCGACATCTGGTTCGAGTATCGTTTGGCCTTCTTTCGGGAAATCGGTGGCGACACCAACTATTGAGAACCATTTGTAATTTAGACTTTACCGCGTGTAAATCGCATCGACTAGAGTTCTTAGTGTAGAACTCAGCACCATGTTTTTTAAACACGATTGGTTTGTCCGAAAGAAGTCGATTTATTACGCTCGTTCCGAAATTGGGTGAAAATCGAGCACTACACAAAAAGGTTAGTATCTCAAATCAAATAAATACTTTTTATATTTTAAAAAATGATGAGAAACGTTGTAAATGAACAAGAGGATTAAATTAAAACATGCACCACCGGCTGAATAAATTTTGTGAATCATTGATTATCATATTATTACCGGAATGTTTATTAAATGAATTATTGTCATCCTAGATTGATGTCTTTCTGGACTAGATGACACGTTCTATAATGGTAAAGCTAAAATGTAACGTGAGCATTCACGAGAAGACTGCGTACTAATCTGCGAAATCAAAGGAGTCGACATTCAGTGATGATGTGCAAAGCACAGCGACCTAAAGTAAGTTTTGCACCTTCCTTTTAATTGATTTAAAAAAAAAAGTAATTTTTATGATGAGCAATATAATATTAATGAAAATGTGTTGGAGATAAAGAAATCCATCACATTATATGATTAAATTATAACATGCACCACCAGCTGACAATTCCAACACTTACTCTCTTCGACAAAGTAAATTGCCAAATATGTAATGTCTGGATAATTTCAGGTAGAAGACTTATATATCCTTTGCAATACAACATGTCTGGATTTGGAAGTCGGCAGATCCGCGAGAAAGTCTGGTCTATAGCTGAATAAAGAAAAGGAGATCTGACAAATTTCTTCATTTTGTCTTCAAATAACTAACTTATGATCAAGAGAAATGTGATCTACAAATATACTGCGTACTATTTATATATTATTTCTTGATTATGTGAAGTGGTTTTCCAAATAACATTTACTATTTTAATAAATTGACTAAAGGCCTAATTACCCTGCGAAAAGGGGACTTGGGTGATTTTACTGTAAAAATACTGTGAGGCCTACGAGGAATAGATGTTTTGTTTTCTTCAATAGACGTAGGAAGAAGATTATTTAAATATTTAGCTGGGGACCGAAAAAAGAAGACGAAAGTAGTATATATTTTTTGTCACGCGCCAGTGCACAGTAGGGGTGGGAGTAGGAGAACAAAACTCACGGCATGTTCGGAACTGAATGTAACGGCCCTGGGACTGTTTGTTCAAATATCAGCATTTCAGATTCCACTACATATGGATGAAGAGGAAGTGGATAAGGAAAGGAGGTGTCTATGTATATTAGTCTTGAATGTCTTGACATGACAACAAGCAGGAAACACGTGGTCAGGCAGAACATTCCACATTCGTGTGGTTTGGCTAAAGAATGACTCGATGTTTATTTGCGCGCCTAAATTCCACTTCAATGTGAACTGATGCGCATTCACAGTTTGACGGGTATTGTGGGAAAATGTTGGTGGAACACATTCAGCAAGTTCAGTTAAGCAACGACCGTGGTAATACCCATCTCCAAAGCACACCTCCGACCATAGAGAGGATGCAAAGAAATCTCGCAAATCGTGCTACTTAGCAGCTCCATACAGTGATCTGAGTTTCTCGGTGGCGCAGCAATCTCCACGATATAAACGCTCGGCTCAGATGACAAAATCAGATCCAGAGTATTCACATAATCATCTCGGGCATCCGGCACTCACTTAGGTTCCTCCACGAGTTGAGTCAAATTGCAGCTAACAACGAACATTTCCCCTAGCCTGCCAGGCTCGTTGGTTCTGTTAAAATGTACCAACCAGGCGTAGTTGCGTACATTAATATCGCTAAGGACGACAATTTCAGAAGGCGGGTGGTTGATCTCTATCCAGTCGACGGTAGTTGAAAGATGTTTAAAAGTGTCGCTAGTCGATCGGTAAAGACAACAAAGAAGTTTAACTGAATTCCTCAGCACGACCTTCGACCACGTGATGTCCAAGTTACTTGATTCTAATGCCTCCATCCTTTGGCAAGCCAGATCGGGCCGCTTGAACATACAGACTCCTCCCTTAAAACGCAATCTCAAATGTAAGTCGTATCTTGAGCAACGAAGATATGTCGAATCACTTGACGAATCGACCGGGGTTCTGAGTTAGGGCAAGGATATCAGGTTTTGCTGTTTGCAAATATTGGTGGACGGCGTTTACATTCGTATTGGTGAAACAGATGCCCCGATGTTATAAAATGTCATTATCAGTCGAACGTTGACAGAGTTTCGTGAAGGAACCCGATTAGGCGATGACGAAGTTCTTAAAGTTCGATCATTTATCCAAATACTTGCATGATGTTTTCTCTGACACAGCATAGTATTTTATTTTATTTTAAAACCATATTGTCGTTATGGGGAATTCTACCATAAACCCATTACTTTGCGCCGGAGATCCGAATGGGAAACTAGTTTACCTCCGGAATTCTTTATCTCAGAAGTGTAGTGATCCTAAATCACTACTCTCACCCACTTACCTATAATCCCAATCCAAGTGAATCATATGAGCGACAAGTTAAACCAAAAGTTGGTTTGCCGCACATTGATTCAAATTCCTAATTACCTCACCCATAGTCCAATTGAATCATATGCACGACCAAATTAAACCAAAATCCATTTGTCGTACATTGATTCAATTCCTAATAATCCTAACATTATGAAATGCGTAATACTAAATGCATTTCATGATTTCTCCTTCCGGGAATTTGTTCAAATAAAATTCGTATACACTTCCGGGAATCCTATTCCAATTGAAGCACACAAAATTTTGTTTGGGCTTCTTGGAATTTTTAAGTAATATTTTTAACAAATCTCTGTTGCCACAGAGTATAAAAGGGGAGTGCATTTTGGATTCGAGATGAGCCAGTGAATAACGATATTCAACAATATTCAGTAGTGTTTGTACTCAGTAACAAAAAAAAAAAAAAAAAAAAAAAAAAAAAACAGGATAAAACCCAAGGAGACAGGGAGTATTTGTTACAATTTAAATTATATTCTACTTTTCCTTGATTTACATCTTAATTTCAATTACATTACATTTCATATTCTTTTCTTTTCATTTAAATTTCCTTTGCTTTTCTTCTCACTGAAATCTCATTTTTCTTATTTATATTGTCCAAATATCTTTCTTCCTCTAACATAACTTTTATAATTTATATAGCAACTTTTTATATTTCGGACTTGCGTTGAATTTAGGTTCCGTCGGGCTGTTTTCTTTTTCCTATCTTCTTTCCGTTGTTTTTCTGCATTCCTACTTGTTTTATTCAGCTAGTCCTATCAGGCTGTTTCTCGCGCTTTGTGATCTCCGGTGTCCATCACTCTTCTTTCATTTATCCCTCGTAAAATGGACCCCTCTTCTCCTCAGAGCTTGGGGCATCAACCCAATCAGGATTTGATGACTCTTCTTGGGGGATTGAGAAGCGAACTCGCGACCGCGGTAGCCAGGATCTCTGCTCTCGAGAGGGAGAACGCAGCATTGAAAGCTACTTCACCCCCGACCCCCCTCCAACAAAAACCTGGAAACCCGTCATTCACAGGTCGAACCTGAAATGATAAGCCCCGACAGTGACTTTGATGTCTCTGCCGACGAGAATGGTCTCCATGTCCCTACTCTTAATACTTGCCGCTCCACGCCCACCTCTCTCCGCGCGGAAAAGCGGAAAACACCTCGACCCAAGCTGAACTGCGAGGGAGCTCCCTCCAGTAAACGTGTTGCCACCGGCTGTACACCAATAATAGCCCCAGCTTCGGCTAATGAAATCGTGGCAAACCTCTCGGTACACCCCACTGCACAAAAAGTCGTTCCGCTGGAAAAATCGTGCACATCGAAGGTACCATCCTCCACAACCCCGAAACCAAAGACCACTCCAACTCAAAAGGCCAACCCAAAATCGGTCGGGGCAGACGTACCTGCTTTAAAAAAGAAGCAGCAACCTGGGGTCTTTGCACGAGACCTCAACCTAAAGGAGTTCGTCGGTGATATGAACCGACAAGGAATATCCAACTTTAAGGCAAAGACCTTGAGTCCAAGTCTCAATAAAATCGTAACCTACGATCGACAAACGTTCTCCAAGGTTAACGATACCCTGAAGGCCAAGGAGGTGAACTATTACACATTCACCCCGGCCGACGAAAAGTCGAGGATCATCCTCTTAAAACGAGTCGCTGCCTGCTGGGAAAAGGACGACATCGTAACTGCCCTTGAAGCAACATTCCCCCACGTCAAATTCACTGACGTTAAAAAATTCTCTCCCCCACAACGGTTTGTGAACATCAGACCGCAAAAATACAGCAAAGTAAACATATGGCAGCTTCACCTTGCCCCAGGAACCGACATAGACTCCATAATACGGACAAAGTCGCTTCCAACTCTCCATCAACAAGTTCTGTTCGAAGTATTTCATAACAATGAAATACCTCAATGCCGACGTTGCCAACGTTTCGGGCATGGCTCCCGGAACTGCAACATGGCCCGCCGTTGCGTCCGTTGTGGAAAATCCCACGACATTGGCAAGTGCGAACTCCCTTCAGCAAAATACGATCCCACAACAAATGTGCAGGATGAAATTACGTTGCCAATTTGCTGCAACTGCGGTAATAAAGGACATCCGGCCAGCTACAGGAACTGTCCCAAATATAAAGAGATAGTCCACAGAACCAAGGAGACTCGAGCTAAACAAGTAGCCAAGTCAAACTTCGGAAAACAGCCCACACAAAATTTCACCCAAAATGGATTTACATTCGCTGATAAGGTTAAAGGGAACCAAACAAAGAATATGAAAACCCCACCACCTCCCCCCCAAAAACATATTCAAGTTCCTAAGCGATCCGCTATACAGGCCAACACAATGCCACGAATCCAAGCGGCGGCACAAAAGCCTCCAAAGGGACAACCCTCAATGCTGGAGAAACTACTTAGTCTCTCTCGCGTGATTGAGGATATTCGACCCCGATATGAAAAACTAACAACTGAGGCTGAGAGGGATGCACTCCTTTTCACGGCATATGTAAGACATACGCTTCAAAATGGATCCCAAAATTAAAGTTATCCTTATAAATGTCAACTCCCTTGTTTCGCTATCAAAGCGTGCGATAGTCTCTGACTTCATAAAGGATAACCGGGCGGACGTGGTTCTTGTAACCGAAACTAGGTTGCATCCATGTCACCGTCCCACTTTCCCAAACTTTTCAATGATTCGAAGAGATCGAACCCCCACTGGCGGCCCCACCATCAACGGAGGTGGCACCTGTATTCTAGTTAATAGCGAACTTCGCCATGAAGCTATTGACCTCCCACATTTCGAGTCCATAGAGGTCTCCGGGGTTGAACTGCATCTAGCTAATAATGGTAGAGTGAACATATACTCCGTCTACCACTCACATAAAACCAATAATGGCCCCATTAATCCCGAAGATATCGGCCAATTAATAACGTACTCGGGGCATACACCCTTCATCATAGGCGGCGACTTCAACTCCAGGCATCCCCACTGGAACAACTCCGTCTCTTGCCCAAACGGCACAAAGTTGTTCCAATGGTACAGCGAAAACTGTCATGCCCTCAACTTCGAAATAGTCGCACCTACGGGCGGTACCCGAGGTAACTCCATCCTGGACATCTTTATTGTGTCCAAAGACTTACTTCCCCAAATCACTCCTCCCCAAGTATCGCCGGGTGTATCTGACCACAACGCTGTGACCATGTTCATTCGCGGCTATCGAGCATCCCGGGCTCATGTCAGATACATACCCGATTATGGGCGCACAAATTGGGACAACTTCAATATTACATTGAACGGAAAACTCCACCAACTCTCTCTCCCCACTGACAGGAACCTAACGACGGTTGAGATAAATAACGCTGCAACTCGACTTCACGAGATTCTAGTTGAAACTTCTGAGACTCATGTCCCGAAGTACAAACTTGAAAAGACTTATCAGATTCCCCTTGACGACCTCACTCTTCGTCTCATCCGGGAGCGTAAAAAGCTCTGCAGAATGAGATATCGTCACCGCTTTACGCAAAGGGAGCCATTATTGCGAGCCATTATTCACAATATTGGCACACTGATAAAACAGAGAATCCAAAACAATCGTACCCGACAATTGGAAGACAAACTGAAGGGTATTCAGATGGACCAGAACATTTATAAAAATGTTAAAAAGATATGTGGCACCTCTCGTATCACTGGACCAATCATGCACAACGGCCTTGTTGTCAATAATGACACTAATAAAGCAAACATCATGGGAGAGACCTTTGAAAATAATCACAAGCTCACTCTCGAGGATGGCGACCCGGAAACAAATGCAATAATTAGTTCAGAGGTTCACAACAAATTAGACAACTTTAACGAGCCAATAGTTGTCTTTAACTCAGCTAACAGTGCATACTTCGACGACACACGTGATAATAGTCACGGCTTCGTCACACCAAATACCCTACAGAACCTAGTTAAATCTCGAAACCCCAAGAAGTCACCCGGTATCGACAATATGTCCTACTACTCGTTGCGAAGGCTTTCTGCTTTATTCTTTATAAAGCTCTCCATTCTGCTCAACCATGCCTACAACATGGGGTATTTTCCCCAAGCTTGGAAGCATGCTGTTGTCTGCCCAATAGCAAAAGTTGGGAAACCAAATTATCACCCCTCAAGCTTTCGTCCTATTTCGCTCCTCACCTGCATCAGCAAAATATATGAACAGTTCATATACGAGAAGCTAAATAAATTTATCAGTGTCAGGAACCTAATACCTGACTTCCAATTTGGATTCAGAAGAGCGCATAGCACCACTATGGCTCTTAACATATTTCAAAACCACATTTGCGTGCGCCTCTTTAATAAGGAACCCACCATTGCGGTGAGCTTGGACATTGAAAAGGCTTTTGACACAACCTGGATCGAAGGTCTCGTTTTTAAATTACTGAATACTGGCCTCAGTAAAACACTGTGTAATATAATCTACCAGTTCGTTTTAAACAGAACCTTCCAAGTTCGAGTGAATGGAAAGCTTTCCCGAACTTTCAGCGCCGCCGCAGGCGTACCACAGGGCTCCATTCTAGGCCCCATCTTATTTAATATCTACACCTCAGATATTCCTCGCCCTGTGGATGGTAGAGTAAACCAGATTTGCTATGCGGATGACGTCCTAGTGTACACGTCATCTAAAAGCCCAAAACTCGCAACAAACCGACTCAACCGTCATCTGGACGAACTGTATCAGTATTACAGTCGGTGGAAAATTCGACTTAACCCATCTAAAGCAGTAGCTATAATTCTGAGTAGTAAACACTCCCAACATACTTCTCGATATTCACAGAATATTCGAATAAAAATGGGAGATACTACGATTAGACCGCAGGACAAGATGAAATATCTTGGGGTCACTTATACCCCAAAAATGAATTTCATCAAACATGTGACCCACATTCTCCAAAGGGGCCTCGGTCGGTCTAAGCAACTGCACAACATCTTGAAGTGGGGCAACAAAGTTGAGACCAAAGTTAAGCTTCTCTGTGTTAAAGAAGTTTCGAGACACTATATATGCACACACAGAATGCAAACACACGTAGTTAAAATAAAATACACTGCTTTATTTTCGAAAATAACAAAGTCACTGGACTAACACACAATTCATTTTTTACACATTAGTTTTAATTTTATTTTAAGCTCTGCGGCTTGTTAACGTAAAACTACACACACGACTTAACCGCTCGACTATGAACATACGTCCGCCTTTACTCACGACGGGTAACACTCGCGGCTTTAGATACGCGATCGGCTTTATATTTGAAGTCCGTCCAGGACAACGATTGGTATTCCACTCTTTATATTTTTTGAATCGATGTGGACGATGGTTTGACTTCGACTTTTAATTTATGAATCTCCAAACCGGACGACGTTCATACATCGACACCCTTATCTCTTTTTCGGTCGTGTAGACCGAAATATCCATTCATCCATTGTTTACTCACAATAGATCCTTTTTGATACCCATGAGGTATGCTTTGCAGTACATTTCTTGAGAATAATAAACATTGAAAATGTTTATGATCTGCGAGATCTGATTGTGTGGATGCGTGTATACAATTTAGAATCTTGTATTTACACAAGTGTTCATTTATGGTCAACGATGGCAAAGATATTTTGTATACTTTATTGCTTCGTTACCATAGAATTATTCTCTGTTTTGAGCAGCACATTATTTTCTTTGTGCCGTCATGAATTTCTCCCAGATGTGGTATCTGGATTCCATGATTTGCCCGTATATGCATTTTGTAGCTAATGCACTTTTACAGGTACTCATTGGGTTGGATATGTTGATTTGGATTAATCAACATATGGGGCTTCACATGAAGGTGAATCCTGTTAATGGTGGGGGGTGGGCCCCCAAAAAGGGTGAGTATTAGGGGAGGGTAGGCGTTGCGTGTAACAATCCTCCCCCCTTTAGAAAATGAGTATTATTCTTAGAAGAGGAATAATACTCTCGAACGGTTTTTAAAGTGGGTACCGGGGCGTGAACCCCTGCGTGAATAAATGTCAGTGTCAGCGTGCGCGTTTACAAAAATTGTTTAAAGAAAAATAAATTTTTTTTTTTTTTTTTTTTTTTTTTGTGTCCCATATTCTGTCATTACAATTGTTGGGATCATTGTATTTTGTTTACAAGATTTATGTTTTTGTTTTTATTTATATATATACTTTTTGAGCATGTAATGCTAACTTTGTTCGCTAGTTTACATAAGAGTATATTTTTTTCCATTTATTTTTGGACGTTAGTTTACATTAATCTGGTTTGTTTTATTGTAGCTGGGTTGTACAATTATTGTTAAAGTGTATTAAGTGACAAATAAAAGTAAAGTTTAAAGTAAATACATTTCAAAGTAGTATGCAAAGGATCAAATAAATGTTCTTAATTTAGTTCGTAATAAAGAGTTATTTTTCTAATATGTATTTAAGGCACTAATATATATATATTCTTTTTTTTTTAAACTTAATTGAAGTAAAGGTATATCTATATTTATTTATTTTAAAAGAGAAATCTTGCAATAGTAATGTATGGGTAATGTGAAGTATATTCTTGGAAACTTCATAATTTCGGTTTTTTTTTTGTATTTTTCCTTGTTAGGAGGACCATTAATTATAGGTTAAGTATAACTTTTTGTATAAAATCTGTCTATATATAATTTTTACTTAATTTTTTTTTTTTTTTTTTTTTTTTTTTTTTTTTTTTTTTTTTTTTTTTGTGACTACTAACTAAAAGGAGAGCATATATTTACAATAATAGTACTTATAATTCTAAGAATAATACAGGAATATTAGTGATTATAATAAAACTTGCAATGATTCTTTTATTTTTATTATAAATTTAAACAGAATATTCCATTGCAATTATGAAATAAACAGATTGGAGGTAAACACATAAAGTTATTTTGTATAAAATGTTGGTAAGATTAAGTTTCATTTAATTATATATATAGATTTTTTTTTTTTCAATTTACATGTAGTTGTAGAAAAGATTATATTATTGTTTACATGTTTAAAACTTTGGTTTGAGTTTTTTTTTGTTTTTAATTTATTGATAATAATGATTGCTTAATTTTATGAGGTAAAATATATAATTCTATTATAAGCATTTGTATTACAAGTTCTTTGTTTTACAATTTTCAACTTTTTACTCCTTTCAATTTTGTTCATATTTGTTTACTTTACAGATCTTATTTTATCTACAATATTTACGACACATACAATTCATTTGTGTTCTGCCAGGGAGTCATCTATGATTTCTGAGAAAGGTATTTGTCCTGGGAAGCAAATAGATAATGTATGTGGATAAGGAAAGGGAATGGGAATATTGGTAGTTCGTTCATCAGGTGTAGTTTGGTTTATTCATAAAATGGCTTCAGACGATTGTTGTGTATTACAACATTTCTGTTGCCTACCTTGATAGTGGTATTAACGGCTCCTGTAATTGATGTAACCACATAAGGGCCTTTCCATATGGGTGTTAATTTCCCCTTCCTGTTTTCGTTTCGTACCAAAACTTTATCGCCCACGTGAAACGTGAAAGGGCGTGTTACACGGTCGTGATACTGTTTTGACCGCTGTTTGCTAGCCAATAAGTTTCGCCTAGCTATTTCATACATTTTTTGTAATTTGTATTTTAATAGCTTGTGATAACACTCGTGGTTATACACTGGTTCCGGTGCTCGTTTTAAGTTTGAGGGTACTTCCGGAGTGAAACCATAGAGACAATCCATAGGCGTGAGTTTTGTACCTTCGTGTACACTGCTGTTGTACACGAATGTCGCCGTCCTCAGGTACTGATCCCAAGATTGAGGGTTTTCATCCACAATGCTGCGTAGGTATTCTACGATTGGTCGATGGGCTCTTTCGAGAGCTCCATTCGATTGTGGATGGTATGCTGAGGTTTGTAGTTTTTTAATATGGAGCAGCTTACACACGCTTTTAAATAAGCCGCTGAGAAAGTTGGATCCCTGATCGGTGACTAGACACTTCGGAACACCATACCGAGCAATGATTTGCTCGAAATAGACTTGCGCCACCGATTCTGCCTCTACATTTGGTAGAGCATAGCAATCCATATACCTGGACAAATTGTCCTGAAAAGTTAAAATGTATTGGTTGCCAGTAGGAGTTTGTTCGATAGGACCCACGATGTCTAAGTAGACTTTATCAAAGGGCCTCTCAGCAATGTCAGTCACTACCATTGGCATACGCAGGGCTGGTGAGGATTTCATGGTTTGACATGTTTTGCATACTTTTATGTAGTGCTTAATGTCACGCAACATGTTCCTCCACCAGTAGTTCCTACGAATTTTTTTATATGTTTTAGCCACTCCCTGGTGTCCACCCATGGGAAGGTCATGGTAGTCTTTGAGTATTATTTGGATTTCTTCGGGGTTTGTAATTTCCATCACCCTTATCTCATATGTGCGACTCACCGTTGCATTCTCAGGAGGATCAGTGTCTTCTGGAAGTCCTTGGGTAAGTTTGTCATTTGTATTCGCTGCCTGTTTTTTGGTTTGAGCACGAGTTACAGCATTACATTGCTGAGGGGGTTGTTTTCTAATAGGCATTTTCTTTGGGTGTATGCCTGAAGGTTGTTCCGTTGATATAGGTTGATCAAGGGAATTTTGGGGGATGCGGCTAAGGGCGTCCGCATTTGTGTTGTACTTTCCGGGTTTGTACTCAATCTGGTAGTCAAACTCTGCTAATTTTTGTTGAAATTTTGTTAGACGGGATGAGGGATCCTTTAATTTCAACATTCCTCTAAGAGGTCTGTGGTCTGTGTAGACCCTAAATTTTCGTCCTTGCAAGTAACAACGAAAGTTTTTGGTAGCCCAAACGATCGCTAACAACTCTTTTTCGATTGTGGAGTAATTTCTTTCGGCCTTGTTTAAGGTCCGACTAGCGTAGGCAATAGGTTGATCCTTGCCCACTTCGCCTTGTGAGAGCACTACTCCTAGTGCTTCATTGCTAGCGTCCGTGGTCAGGTTAAAAGGCCGTGTAAAATCAGGGTAGATAAGAAGAGGTGGTGAAGTTAACAGCTCTTTTATTTTTTCAAATGCTTGCTGGCATTTATCTGACCATGTGAATTTTACCTCTTTTCTTAAAAGGTTAGTTATGGGACGTACTATCTTGGAAAAATCCGGAATGAATTTTCGATAGTAGTTGGCAAGACCTAAAAAGGATTGAACGTTTTTAACTGTTCTTGGAGTTGGAAAAGTCTTTACGCTGGCAGTTGTAGCGGGATTTGGCAGCGCTCCTTTTTCCGAACAGACATGTCCAAGGTAAACCACTTCTTTTTGTAGAAACCTACATTTCTCCGGTTGCAGTTTTAGATTATGTTCTCTTAGTTTGTCGAAGACTTTTTGAAGTTTGCCATTATGGTTTGCCAAATTTTTGCCATATATGACAATATCGTCTAAGTATACAAAACATTCGAGACCTTGCAGTCCGGTTAGGACATGGTTCATGAGTCTTTGGAACGTAGCCGGTGCTCCTTTTAATCCGAACGGCATACGTGTAAACTCATAGTGTCCATAATTGGTGCTGAAAGCTGTTTTTTGTTGGTCTTTGGGGTCTACCAATACTTGATGGTAGCCGCTAGCCAGATCGAGCGTAGAGAAATAACGCGAATGACCGAGCTGGTCAAGTATATCCTCTATTCGAGGCAACGGGTATGCGTCTCCGATGGTTTTTTCATTTAGCTTCCTGAAATCAACTACGACTCTCCATCGGGTTTCTCCGTCGGGGCCCGCTTTCTTTGGAACTACCAGAAGTGGTGAGTTCCATGGACTTTTGCTAGGTTGAATAATATTATTCTCTAGCATTTCCCGCACTTGCTCGTTTATTATCTGTTTTTTATTTTCGGGTAGTCTGTACATCCTTTGGTTTATTGGTGCTTGGTCCTGTACCAAAGGGATTTCATGCATTATTGCATTGGTGTACGTCAGGTAATCGCCTTTCAGATGAAATATGTCGTGATATTCCTGGCATAAACTCACAATGGATTGGTGCTCCTCAGAACTTAGATTTTTCCCTAAATTAAGTTCCTCATATAGTTTCTCCAACCGTGTATCAATTGTGGTTTCACCTGACGATTCATTTTCCGAGTACAAGTATTTTATGTGTTGGAGGGTTGCCACCTCCGAAGGGGTTAACTCGGTTTTATCTGCTGACGTACATACTCGCATCCGGAGGCTTTCGTTATCTCGGATATCCAGGGGAATTAATGAGTATTCCCTGGTGGGCAGTAACTCTACTTTTATCCGGTGAATTAATTTGGCAGTGTCTGTTATATTGAGTGCTGCAATCTTTGGCCTCGAAGCATTGTTTAATATGCAATTCGATAGGTATATTCCTGATTGCATTTCTTTGGGCAAACAGATCACTTCCTCTCGGATTTCTATTGGTAACACAATTACCTTTTGTGAACGTCCTGGTATTTCAACCGGTTCACTCAGAATAACTTCCACTGTTTCAGAGTTTGGAGCTGCTGGATCTGTAGTCCTATTTTCTCTGATTATTTCTATAGAAGTGTGAGGCTCTGCTTGTGGGATCGGGGATATTGGGAGCGATGCAGTTTTGCAGCCAGCACTTTTCTTAGAAAAGGCTTTGGAAGAGCTACCAACTATGGGTTGTACCTTTTTGGGTCCCATTTCGTCAATAGTCCTTTTCTCATCGGCTGCCCGTGTTCGTCCTGTTTTTCCTCGATTCCTTGCGAAGGGGATGGTAAAGTGTTCGGAATTGGTACCCATGCGAGGTAATTCCAAACACTGTCCCGGTCCATCCACTTTGCAATTCCTGGACAAAAAATCGTTGCCCAAGAAACCATCTTCTTTGAGCCCAGGCAGAGAGTGTACCACTTGGAATGAGCATGGCACGCTCTGTGCCAACTCGAAATGCCCTAAACAGCTGCCTCTACTTTTCCCTGAACCAAAGGGCGTCTGCAGAGTGCATGAGTCTTGGCTATCTATTTGGCAATTGGAGTGGAGTGCTTTCTGTTTGATTATACTGATCTCGGCGCCAGTATCTACTACTAATTTTATTTCTTTGCGTCGCCCTATATCCAAAGGAAGTTGGACTATGGGGACACGGGTTAGTGGCGCCTGAGAACAGTTAGTGTTATGTGATTTTAATTCGGTCGGGTTGGGGTATTTGAACCCGACCGTACTGAGTTTCCCGAACTATTCTCCCATCTTTGTTTTTGTCGGCATTCCGCCACCGTGTGATTTCGCCTATTGCAAAATTCACAGGGCTTTCTCCAGCTTTGGGAGGGCGGGTTGGTATTTGAGCGCGTATTGCTGGGCTCGGGTGGGTGGGAGTTTTGCGTTGCCCTTATTCGACGGCGTCGTCGTTGAGACCGATTCCTTGGAGTGTCTCGGTTAGAATTCTGATGCCTTACCTGTTCTTCTTCCTCCGACACCAAGTCCGGATCCACGTTGACAGTCAATGTGACTGTGCGCTTTTGTGGATTTGACCGACGTTGATTATTTTTCGGATTTGATTCCCGAATATTATTGGAGGCGGAAGTCGAATGGCCTGCCTGTTCCCAATTTAATTTGTGGCGGCATTCTGTCCACTTATGGCCTCGTCTGCCACAGAATTCACAGCTGTGTCCTACGCTGTAAACTTTGTAGTTTTGCGTGGGGCGCGCCTGAGCGGAAGTTGATGGTTGAGGGACCTGTGGTGATTGTACCTGGGGTCCTCTTAGATTTGATTGTGGCCGACCGCTTTTTGGAGGCCCATAGTTTCTATATGTTGGTTGGGTTGCGGGTACACGACATTCCCTAATATCATGTCCATATTGCCGACAACCCATGCAGAAAGGCGTATTTCTGCGTTTTAGACACTCCTCATAAACGTGTCCCTTTTTCTTGCAGAAACTGCAAGTTACGCGTGCAACCTGTGGAAAAGGAGAGCGGGTGCTGCTGGACTGAGCTGGTATTGCCTGACTTTCCCCAGGGTATGCAGCTGGAGCCGATAAGTTTTGTGTAACCGCCTGTGGGTTTATCGAATTCCATCCAGTGGCAAGTGGAGAATCGACTGGTGTTCGATTTACTGCCACCTGTGGGTATGAAACAGAGGCAGAAGGAGCGTTGACCGGTACACTGTTTGATACAGCCTGTGGATATGGAACAAGGGTAGAAGGAGCGTTGATTGGTACACTGTTTGACACCGCCTGTGGATATGTAGCTTGTCGCACAGGCGCAGGCTGATCGTAAGATCCTATGTAGTTTGCCTGTGGCTGTGGAGCAAATTGCACAGGGGCGTGGGGAGAACTTAAATAATGAATATTATTTGTCTCCTGAGGATATGCGCTATATTGTACATGAGGATAGTGATCGAGTCGTGGGTAGTTTAATTGGGTCATATTTTCAGATTGGTTAGCGACTGGGGGTCTACTTTGGGTGGAGTTATACAACCGTATCATTTCCTGTTGTGACTTCTCCATCTGGATTAATTTCTGGGCCAAACCGTCAAATGTGTCATCACCGACCAACACCATGAATTGCCTCAGAAAAGGATCTGCAGTACCACCTTTCAGAGCGGATTTCGCTGCTAAGTCTACCTGCAGCTTGAACGCAGCGCCGTTCACCAGGCCGTACGTTTTGTTTGCTGCATTTTGGCACTGCGCCATGGTTTTCACCAATCTTGAGACGAAACCATTCATCTCTTCTCCAGGAGCCTGTCGTGTTGCTCGTAGCTGGTTCAGCAAGTCCTCGAACGACTCTTGTGGCTGTTGTGAGCTCTGGAAGAGTGTCTCCAATTCTTCAATAGACTCTACTGACTTAGCGGTGACCAACTCATAGGCATCGCCAACCAGTCGCGTGGGTAGTAGTTGGAGAAACACCCGTTGTTCCTCAGCTGGCAAACAACTTATTGCCCTCCTGCAGCTACTTACGAACGCCTTAAGTTCGCTTGCTGCATTTGGAGCCTTAACACCTGAAAAAATTGGCACCACCCTTGCCAGCAAATCCAAAATACCTCCCAGATTCACCGAACTACCAGGAAACGAGGGGGGAACGAGAGTGGACGCGGTAAGTGGGATTTCAAAATTAGGTTGTTGGGTCAGGGTTTGGGTAAGACTTGTCCCAGGCAGAACATCTATTTTTGTTATGTTTAATTTGTTTGGTATGTCCATTTTATTATTTTTGTTAATAATTGTTTTAATATCTCTACTATTAATTTTTTTTAATAATACTTTTAAATTACTCACCACCGATGCTGCAGTTCCTGCCGCTGCAGTTTTCTTTATTCTTCGGGAACGGCGAAGGGGCACGAATTCGCGTTGGCCTCCAGGCATTCAAGACTTGCTTGGCTTCTTCTAGTGTCCTTGGTGTGCTGAAGTGCTGTTATTGTTGTCCTGTAACGCTGGTTGCGATTTTGTTCCCTCGTTGTTATGTCTGATGTGGTTTTATTACTTTCCTGTCCGTTTTTATTTAGTGTCTGTTGTTTTTTCACTGTCAGTTGTTGCTAAATTGTATTATTTTATGTGTGCTTTAGTCACTTTTTTATAGATTTAGTTTAGTGTCTTTATAAGTTTGTTTTGTTTGTGGAATGGTTTTATGTTTACACTTTTAAAATTTTTTATTTAATTTATTAAATACTTTGTTTTGTTTTTCTTTTGTACTTTATCTGTTGAACTGTATTCGAACTGTTTTATCTAGGCTGCTTTACGTGTGTGTTTTTTTTTTTTAATTAAACAAACTCTTTTGATTTTTTTTTCATGATTTCATTCAGCACATTTTGTTCTTATTATTTGGTCACTGTGTTTGTTTGTGTGTTTTATTTGTGTCTTTTTTCTTAGTGCATTTGTGTGGTTAATTAATGTTTTTTTCACTTCACTATTGTTTATTTTGTGTTTTTTGTTTTTTTTTTTTTTTGAAACACGTTTTGTTTTTGTTTGGGAGCTCTGTAAGCTCTTTCAAAGTCAAGGCTTTTCAAGCTCTTACGAGTTTTAAACTCAGGCTTCCTTGGACTTTTCGGCTGCGCCACTTGTTAAAGAAATTGTTCGAGACACTATATATGCACACACAGAATGCAAACACACGTAGTTAAAATAAAATACACTGCTTTATTTTCGAAAATAACAAAGTCACTGGACTAACACACAATTCATTTTTTACACATTAGTTTTAATTTTATTTTAAGCTCTGCGGCTTGTTAACGTAAAACTACACACACGACTTAACCGCTCGACTATGAACATACGTCCGCCTTTACTCACGACGGGTAACACTCGCGGCTTTAGATACGCGATCGGCTTTATATTTGAAGTCCGTCCAGGACAACGATTGGTATTCCACTCTTTATATTTTTTGAATCGATGTGGACGATGGTTTGACTTCGACTTTTAATTTATGAATCTCCAAACCGGACGACGTTCATACATCGACACCCTTATCTCTTTTTCGGTCGTGTAGACCGAAATATCCATTCATCCATTGTTTACTCACAATAGATCCTTTTTGATACCCATGAGGTATGCTTTGCAGTACATTTCTTGAGAATAATAAACATTGAAAATGTTTATGATCTGCGAGATCTGATTGTGTGGATGCGTGTATACAATTTAGAATCTTGTATTTACACAAGTGTTCATTTATGGTCAACGATGGCAAAGATATTTTGTATACTTTATTGCTTCGTTACCATAGAATTATTCTCTGTTTTGAGCAGCACATTATTTTCTTTGTGCCGTCATGAATTTCTCCCAGATGTGGTATCTGGATTCCATGATTTGCCCGTATATGCATTTTGTAGCTAATGCACTTTTACAGGTACTCATTGGGTTGGATATGTTGATTTGGATTAATCAACATATGGGGCTTCACATGAAGGTGAATCCTGTTAATGGTGGGGGGTGGGCCCCCAAAAAGGGTGAGTATTAGGGGAGGGTAGGCGTTGCGTGTAACATCTGCTATAAGCAGCTAATCCGATCTGGAATATCGTACGCCTTTCCCATATGGTCCTGCATATCTTCGGCTCAAATGGAAAGACTTCGGGTTTTCGAAAGGAAACTCCTCAGAAGATGCACCAATCATTCTAGAAGGCCTGACGGTCGTCATTACCCCAACTCTCACCTATACGAAGGCGCCTCCATTACCCCTATCGACGAGTACTTGCTTCAATTAGCATATAAGTACCTCGAAAACATTCAGAACAGCGAGAACCTACTTGTACGGGACTCCTGCGTTCTTGACCCTTCTCTCTCTCTATCTCTTCGGATCAAACCCCCACAATTTCTTCTTCAGTACAAAACTGAAGAAAGCACCATTCCCAACAACATTCCCCTCTATAATAGAGGATTCCTGGACCCATCCCATAGGGTCTACTATTAACAAACCACACACACGAACGCACAGTACAAGACGGCACAAACACAAACATACACACCGACCAAAGCGCAGATTATCAGAGGCCAAAGACGTGATCTGCGTTCACTACCGCACCCAAGATCTACCGGTCTTGTACGATTTCTTTCCCACCATCCCTCTATAAAAGTAGTTAGAGAACACCCGGACTAACACTGTCCACACTATTCTTGGATACCCCCCCCCCCCCCCTTTTTCTCTTTTCTTTTCAGAGATCGCGAGACCGAGCCCAACATCCTCACGGATGTGGGTGATTCTGGTTATCGCAAGATGACCAGAAGTCAGAGACAAGATGAAGGACACATATGTCCTGTCTCGCTAAATTCGGCCTTCTCGCCACAATTTTTTTTTTTTTTTTTTTTTTTTTTTTTTGATTCGAGATGAGTTGGGATCCAGAGGTCGAGGCAACGGCCAAAATTAAACAACAATTAAATATTAAATAAATAAAATAATTAAATAAATAAAACTGAGAAATGACTTTCCATCGTGAGCACTAAAAGGAGGTAAGCCTATAAAAACAAATAAATACAAATATAACCCTACAGAAGACACCATCGTGACTTATCTCCGCGTCAGTTCAAGCTCCATCACCACACATCCGAAACATAATCGAAAATTTCTCCCGACGATATCGCTCAATGTACAGCGTGATGAGATGGTATCTCATCTTGGGACCGACTTACCACTTAAATCAACCTTTTCTCGAACCGGTCCATTAGCTCAGCTCCGAAAGATAAAAGGTTATCGCTGAATGCACAGTTTGCGTTCGCCATAACGGACGGGTGCTGCCTCAACAGATGGCGGCATTGCCAGCCAGTAGGATTAATCCCGCACGACCATTTAGTAACACTGGCGTGGATAAGGGAGGTCCTATTGTCGCGTCGTGCTTGAAATAATGAGTTCAAGCCATTTCTTTATCTTTTGTAGCTTTTCAAATAAAATAATTTTTTGATCGGTGCAATCTTCAAATCTTGATAAACTAAGGCATTGAATAAATCATGAAATCCTAGCCAGGATTCAGTCGAACCATCGAAACACGGCAACGAAATAGTGGGCAACTGGGACGACTGAAAATTGTCTAAGATGGTTTGCGACAATTGTGAGAGTATTTGCTGGCGTATGCACCGTGCGTAAACACCTATCACACTTCGGACATGGAAAGGAGGCGAGTCCAGGGGCTACATCTGTCTCTTCGTATCCTTGGCAATCAAGGCAATACATCTCGAAGCGGTTAGAGAGCTGTCCAGCGAGGCTTTCCTGGCAGCATTGAGGAGATTCCTTGCGTGTATGAGTTTTTGCCACACCGTATGGAGTGATAATGGTACTAATTTCGTTGGAGTATGTCGAGAAATGCCAGAAGTTCATGAGCACATAAGGCGGAGAACTATTCGGAACCGGATCATGACGGAGTTGGCCACCAACGGGACCACTTGGAAATTCATTCCCTCGGCAGCCCCCCAATTTGGTAGCTTGTGGGAGGCAGGAATCAAGTCCATGAAGCATAATCTTAAGCGAGAATTGGAAATGCTTTGCTGACTTTCGGGGAGTTTACTGGCGTATTCGGCCCAGATCGAGGCTTGTGTCAATTCCCGACCGCTGGTTGTCCTGCCAACGGGGCCTGGCGACCCCGAAGTGTTAACTTAACCCACAGTCATTTATTAGTTGGAGGACCGACTATGAGCGTTCTGGGAGATACAACCATCCCCTGGCGGTCCAGATGGAAGTACTTGCAGGCATTACGTTGAGCATTTTAGTCCCGGTGAAAGAACGAATACTTCCACACGTTACAGGCTCGCAACAAATGGTATCATCCGGAACCAAAGCTAAGAAAATCGGTCGTGGTGCTTCTGAAGGACGAGCAACTAACTCCAACCCAGTGGCCCATGGGAAAGGTTGTCGAGCTTCATCCTGGCAGAGATGGCAAGGTTCGGGTGGTAACTGTGAAAATTCAGAGGGGCACACTTAAGCCACCAGTCACGAAGTTGGTCCTACTCCCGGTTGCTCAAGATGAAACAGTTGAACCGACAGTTCAAGGTGGGCGGAATGTTGCAGACGGAGGAGCACACAACTGCGGACTGGCGGACTGACGATTGGCTATTTATACCAATTGCTCTCTTTGTTCTTGTGATAAACATGCGGGGGGGGGGTGGGGGGCAGGGGCACAAGAGAGAATATAAGCGGCGGCAGTTCGGAAGTTGAGACGAGTACAATTTAAGCAGTCGCAGGAAGCGCTGCTAATAATAAAGAGATCTTGACAAATTGGAAAGGGCTCGCTCCACCAATATTCAGAGAGGTTGAAATAAACCAAGTAAATCACCAATTCACAGCCTTCCATTTAAAACGGATTAACTTCCGCTACGCATCTTTACCCGCTCAACGCAGACACACCCCCAATCTGCCAAAAATGCAACACAACACTTACATTCATATACTACAACACTATCCTCACGTGGAACTTATAAGAAACCGTCTATTTCATAACATAGATATTTATAAAATGCTCGACTATCCCCGACAACATTGAAAACATAGATAAGTTTATAAAAAGCCTAAAAATTAAATTATAATTTAAAAGTACAGAAATAATCTCGGCTGCTCATTATGTTAATTTGTTGATATGTAATTTTGAATTACTTTATAATAACAAATAAATAAATAAAATAAAATGATTTATTTTATCACAAATACTTTTATTTTGATAATAGTTGGATCGATATTCTATATTATTGCGTTAATACCTCAGGAGATTATGTCAACCGCTTGCAGCTCAGCTTTGTTATGAAATCCGGCTCAATCTGTCAAATCTTTTGTATATATGACAAGTCCCATATCATTGCACCAGGCAATCATAACAGATCAGCTCATGGAATTATTGCCTTGAAACACAAGTGTCTGGCGCGTGTGTTCCAACTCGCAGAGGAAAGATCGTCAAACGACACACTGACTAAACCAGCTGATCGTGTTAATACTTGGAAATATTGAACACATGTGGGCGTGGCCTAAATCATTTTGATTTCTCGATCTTTTTAGTGGAGCTTCAAACCCAACCAATAACGATCATTATATTTTCCGATAGAGGCGCGCATGTCCGTACCATTAAGCACATAACTATGGAAACGGTCTGTTTTGTTAGACCTCGGACATCTTATTGTCAAGTCGAAATTATTTATTAAATGTTTGTACCTTTAAGGTCAATGGGATATAATCTGAAAATAACAAAACTCCAATCTCGGTTGCCGCTTCCAGATTGATGCACCAGGCGACCATACTACGCGGCAAGTTCACAAAACTGAGCTATTATTGATTTTGTTCTTCCAATAAGGTGTTTCTAGGCTCCAATTGTATTGTATGCCTGCTCTAGTCAATAATTTCGTTGGTTACAAGTTAAAATGACGTAGATCACGCGTTTATCTAATAATGCTATCAGAGTGGATGATTTAGGTGTGCGTCTGGTGCTTCTCACTACCATGGAGGCATACAACTATTTACCCCATGCTTTCGTATAACACGTACTTCGAAATAACAGAAGTGCAATCTAGACTGTCAAATATGAGTGCCTGGTGTTTTAGGGTAGAGGTTGTGACATGTGTTGACTTTTCCTTATTCTGTGGGTGTTTCCATTTGACAGCTGGAATGAATGATAGGGCGCAAGTTGGAAATGCTTTTGATAACCTCTTAAGGTGCCAATGCAATAAAAGAGAACACTCACTAATTTACGATACAATGTCAATATTATTATTATTATTTCAGTGATCGGTAAGTAAATAACAAGTTTAATAAGTACTTGAATTAGAATTAGCTGCCAAGGCTATCTACTAGGATCAATCGTACATAGTAAGATATTATATAATCCTTTTTTTTTTAAATACAGTTTTGAAGTTTTAAAGCCGTCATAATGTATTCAAAATTTATATTGTCAGTGTTGATATTTGTTAATAGATGAATATGTAGTTGGATAGTTTTGCGCAAGTTGAAGAGACTTGAGCAGGAAAGAAGATGGGTCATTGTGAGGATTGAATTATTTTCACAAATGTGGCGGAGAGAAGGTGTAATGTTTAACCTGGTCTACTATTTAATTGTAGAATTCCCTTTCTAATTGTAATGTTGTATTTTCAATGCAGTCAGATAGTTGTAATGTTGTATTTTCAATTCGAAGCCCTGTGAGTAGGGCGTTAGAATACACTCACAGCTAGGCCGGCTTGTGGTAACAGGCGACTAAAGGCCGAGTGGTAGCTGGAGTCCCAACACCCTGTCGCCCAGTGAAATACCACCCTATCAAGCTTTAGGCTCCATGAAATGGTCGGCAGAAATCCCTGGCCATCTTTCGGAGGTTGGCTGATGGACCGGTTTGAAAAAAGGTTGGTTTAGGTGGTAGTCGGTCCCAAGGTGAGATACCAACCCGTCACGCTGTATTTACCGCGATATTGTCGAGAGAAATCTTCGACGGCGTTGCGGATGTGTGGCTGATGGCCCGGACTGCCACGAGGATAGGTCATGATGGTACTGTAGCGAGCTTAGGGTTCGCTGGATTAATTATTTTGAATAAATAAGAGCCGTTAAATCGATTTTGAATTAACATACCACTTTATTAGTCCGTTAACCACAACCGTTACTTTTACCGTACACAACGATTTCTTGACTTATCGCTTCCGTACTTATCGCGTATTTTACTTCTTACTTATCGCTTGCTTCTCACTCGAGACTTATTACTTTCTACTTCTTACTCTCTACTTGTCTTCATGAGCTGTCTGCGACGTATTTATACCAGTTCCCCACATTCTGATTCGGTATTTCGTTTCCATCCGTTCCATAATCTTGAATGTTCTATTACCCATAGTCTCCAGTTTTCCAGTACTTTGTTTTGGACTTTCCCGAATATTCCAGTACTGATTGTCATATGCGTCACACTACCCTCCGCCTAGATTAGTTCGTCCCGAATTCAGTTCACTGATCTCCTGGGTTAACAAAAGTCGCCAGTCGGTCACGATGTACCACTTTCATCTTGGCGTTCTGTCTTCGCTGAATCCTATAGACAACGTCGTTAATTCTTGTGAGAATCTTATACGGTCCTTCCCAATGTTGCTGCAACTTCGGAGACCTTCCTTTTTGCCGACGAGGGTTATAAAGCCATACGTTATCGCCTGCATTAAATCCGGATGCGTTGGCTCGAACGTCGTACCTTGTTTTCATCCTGTCACTGGA
This sequence comes from Microdon myrmicae, assembly GCA_963931805.1. Lineage (NCBI taxonomy): Eukaryota > Metazoa > Arthropoda > Insecta > Diptera > Syrphidae > Microdon > Microdon myrmicae. Next base: position 109,896,191 of record OZ007501.1, read on the forward strand.
TACCTTGATTTGCTTTCGAACCAAATGATGAATCTCATCGAGGCGATTTCTCCATTCGGCTACGTAGTCTTCGGTTTTGTCTATAGCGTCTGGAGGTATTCCGAATCGCAGATCGGCTGGTAATCGTATCTCCCGTCCAAATATAATTTTTGCTGGAGAATGGCCCGTCGTATCGTGATTAGCCGATCTATAGCTCATGAGAAAGGTTTGTACATATTTGTCCCAATCTCTTTGGTGATCACTAACGACCTTCGATAAGTACTCTTTCATTGTTCGGTTGAACCTTTCGACCATTCCGTGTGACTGCGGATGTAAGGGTGTGGTCCTGGTTTTCCTTACGCCCAGTGCCGCACAGATGCCTTGAAATATCTGTGATTCGAAGTTTCGGCCCTGATCGGAATGAAGCTCACAGGGGACTCCATATCTGCTGATACAATTATTGATAAGCTGCTCAATGACGGTTGTTGCTTCTTGGTTTGGAATTGGAAAGACTTCCACCCACTTGCTGAAGTAATCCATGATAACTAACATGTATTTGTTGTTGTCGTTTGTTTTTGGGAATGGTCCTGAGATATCAATCGCGATTCGCTCGAAAGGGGCACCCACGTTGTACTGCTTCATAGCGCTCCTTGGTTTTGCTGTTGGTCCTTTGGTCGCAGTGCAAGTTGTGCAATTCCTACACCAAGACTCGACGTCATCTCTCATGTGAAGCCAGTAGAATCGAGATCGTAATTTTGAAAGTGTCTTATTAACTCCCAGATGTCCACCGGAGGCCCCGTCGTGCATTTCTGTTAGTACATCTTTCACTTTTGATGGTGGGACTAGAATCTGCATTCGATGGGACTTTCCGTCCGCGGCTTCCCATTTACGCTTAAGAATTCCATCTTCCACCAGCAAGGAATTCCATTGTGCCCAATATGCCTTAAATGTTCCACTCTTGTCGGAAATATTATTCCAAGTTGGTCGCCCGTTCTTTTCTTTGTGTTCCAGGATTAGCGACATATCTTCATCATGAAGTTGAGCTGCGCGTATAGCCTCATTCGTCCACCCATCTAGTACTTCTACTTGTACATTTCGCAGGTCGTACGCCTCTTCTTTCTCTTCCGCTTTATGACAATGTTTAAAATCTGGCTTACATCGTCTTCTTGATAGAGCATCAGCGTTATTATGCACCTTCCCTTGCTGAATTGAGCTTATCATTGATACGGGTGCACATTCTACGGTTAAATCTCCTTTTCTTAATGCGACCGGCTCTTCGGACGCATTTAGTACTCTGATAGGTACAATGTGCTTCTTCACCTCAGATTGTTCCGTTGATAGTCTCCTCTTATGACAAGCGCATGAACAACAATTCTCACTCGATGTTTCATTCATTCGTCGACGTTTCCTACAGTCAACAGAGATGTGGCCGACTCCGTCGCATGTCCAGCACTTCATAACAGGTCTCGGGGTTCTCCGTTGTTCATGCCCGATTCTTTGGCAGGAACGTTCCTGGACGGACATTTTTCGGACTCTATATGTACTCCTGGTAGCCAGTTTAGCAGATTCATAAGCCAATGCGAACGCCAGTATTTCATTAGTCGTCTTCTTTCCTGCCAAACGAACGGCCTGTTGCAAGTCCCGATCTTGGAGTGCGTTTATAAATGCATCCATTGCTACCTCGTTTAGAAATTCCTTAGTCATATTTGTATAAGCCAAGTTTGCCAATCGCTCAATGTCTGCCTGCAACTGTTGAAGATTTTCTCCCGGTTTCTGCGTTCTGCTCCGCAGTTGCTGTTTGCTTCTCTGCTGGTATGGTTTGTAGCAATTCTGCAGCCGCCCCGCGGAGTGACAAGATTAGTGATGTTGACTTTTGCTCATCCGACCACTTATTATAATTGGCCGCGGCATCTAACTGACGTATAAACACGGAGAAGGGTCCCGTTCCATCGAAGGTTGGCGATTGCATCCTTGTATCTTTGTAGTCATGTTGATTGCTAGGCGATGTCTTATTTCTCTCAACACACTCAAGTCTCTTTTCGATTCGCATTATTTCTTCGGTGACTTTTAGATCTAGATTTTCTACTTCGTTTCGAATTTCTGACTGGATTTCTTCCTTCAAGTGTTGAAAATTACATTTCATCCACTGCGTTTGAGCATCCAATTTTGCATTCAGATCTGCAGCTTGTGCGTCGAATTTTGAATTTTGGGCATCCAACTTTGCATTAACATTTGCAGCTTGTGCGTCCAAATTGGAATTTTGGGCGTCGAATTTTGAATTTACGGTGTCGAATTTTGCATTAACATCTGTAGCTTGTGCGTCCAATTTTATCATCATCATCCTGAGCATCTCCGAAATGCCCAACTGTGGCGAACTCTTCTCCGTTACATTGGGACCATCTTGACTCGGTGTTTCTTCTTCATCCGGACAGTCTGGCGCAATCGCAAAAACATATGTGTCAACATCAATACCTTCTTCCTCCATTGCTGCTTGTAGACGCTGTCGAAGAATTTGCTTCTGTCCTCTGCTATCCAGATTCTGGTCCTTTAGTTCCTTCTTCAACTCAGGAACGTGAAGATCCTCCAAATGTCGATCTGACATAGTCACAACACACTTTCACAGACTTATTCACTTAAACAATAATTAATCCCACTTCTGACTCCAATTGTAGCGAGCTTAGGGTTCGCTGGATTAATTATTTTGAATAAATAAGACCCGTTAAATCGATTTTGAATTAATATAACACTTTATTAGTCCGTAATACAACCGTTACTTATACCGTACACATAACGATTTCTTTACTTATCGCTTGCTTCACTGTCTTACTTATAACTCAACTCCCGATCTGCGTGCGACGTATTTATACCGTTTTTCCTCATTTTGATTTGGTGTATCGTTTCCGTCCGTTCCAGAGTGTTGAATGTTCTATTCTATATATAGGGGCTATGTCAGAGGGAACATCATGCAGATATCATAATAAATAACCTACATTTAAGAGGTTCGTCATCGCATCCTCGCTCTTGAGGTTCCTCCCACGCTCGACTGATAACGGCATTTTGTAATATTAGGGGCATCGGTTTCAGCAATACGAATGTGAACGCCGTCCACCAATATTTGCAAAAAACGAAACCTGCTATTCTTGCCCTAACTAAGACCCAGGTCGATTCGTCAACTGATTTGACATATCTTCGTTGCTCAGGATACGGCTTACATTCGAAATTCCGTTTTAAGGGCGGAGTCTGTGTCTTCGCGCGGCCCGATCTGGCTTGTCAGAGGATGGAGGCCTTGGAACCCAATAATATGGACATCATATGGTTGAGTGTTGTTCTGAGGAATTCCGTTAAATTTCATTGTTGTCTTTACCGCTCCCCGAATGACAATCGACCGACGACATTTTTCGAACATCCTTCACATACCGTCTACTGGATACAGATCAACCAGCCAGCTTCTGAAATGGTTGTCCTTGGCGATTTTAATGTGCACAATTCCGGCTGGTTGTTACATTCTAACAGAACCGACGAGGCTGGGAGGCTGGCGGAGATGTTTGCTGTAAGCCACAACTTGACTCAACTTGTGGAAGGGCCGACTCGAGTGCCGGATGCCCGAGGCGATTATGCGAACATCCTGGATCTGTTTTTGACATCCGAACCGAGTATTTATACCGTAGAGGTTTCTGCGCCACTGGGAAACTCAGATCACTGCTTGGTATCTGTCGCGCAAGCATTTGCTTATCAAGCGAATAACCGACCTAGGCAGCTTCGCCATGTACGGAAGTATGGAGCTGCTAACTGGGCGGATTTGCGAGATTTCTTCGCATCCTTTCCATGGTCGGAGGTGTGTTTCGGGCACTCCGATGTTAACGTTTATGCGGAGTCGGTATCAGAGATTATTCTTTTGGGGATGTAGATGTATATTCCACATTCCATCAAACGAAGTTCATCTGATAAACCGTGGTTTGACAAAAAATATGAGCTTTTAAGCAATGGCGTTCCAATCCCACCGATGTTAACAGACCGGATTTTGCTAGAATCAGAAACGCGTGCAACCAGGCCATTGATACCGCGAAGGAAGCTCACAACGACAGAGTGATCAATAAACTCCTTCGGTGCCCGACTGGTTCGCGCTCCTTCCGGTCAATTGGAAAAGCTTTCAGCAGTAACTTCGCATCCTCCTCTTTCTCCCCGTTGGTGACAGACAGCGGGACGTTAGTCACAAATTCAAAGGATAAAGTTAATGTGTTCGCGAATATGTATTCCGCGAATTCAAACCTCGATCCCGGCCTTTTGGAGCCACCTGTGATCGCGCCGGCACGGTCTTCCATGCGGGATGTGAGGTTTCGTCCGCGCACTATTCAACGTATTCTACGTGAGCTGGATTGTAGGAAGGCAATACCAGGAACAGTCCTTAAGAACTGTGCTCCAGAACTATGGCCGGTTCTTGGCGACTATTCCGCTTATCTTATGCACGGAGGACCTTTCCTGCCTGCTGGAAAAACGTCGTCGTTTTTCCTCTGTCGAAGGCTTTTAAAATATCCAATACCTTACTTTCGCCAAAATAGTGGATGGAATGACTCTACCTTACGGTAAGGCACGCAATTAAATACATGTGGAGCCGTTGCTACGACAGCCATAATGGCTGTCATTGAGGAGGTCATTTGATTGCAGATATTTCGAAAATTGACAGTTGATAAGTGATTCCATTACTTTCGAGAGAATAGAAGTTAGTGCTATTAGTCGATAAGAAGAGAAGGACGGTTTGTCGCCCTTTTTGGGAATTGGTTGAATGCTCACTGACTTCCATCTACTTGGGCAACGGCCAGTAGAATAAGGCAAATGGAAGAGTTTCCACATTGCTTTAGCGAGTGAAGAGGAACATCTCTTCAAGAGAATTGGGGGAATGCCATCCGGGCCAGCAGTTTTGTTTGCGTTTAACTCTTTGAGTGCCCGGGTAACAGTACGCATTCAGAAGTGAATCTGGCACAGGGTCTGCTGCTTATGATCAAGTTGAGGCGGAAATGATTTAGTATCAGACAACGTTGAGTTCACTGCAAAATATGCATCAAGTAGATTCGCTTACTCCATTGCACTGGTGACTGGTCAGTCATCGACTATAAGGGAAGGAATGGATGAGGAGACCGAGTTTTGGATGTTTTTTTTCAGAAATGCCCGGAAGTTTCTACTATTTGTTGGAGAAGGCAATATTTTTGCTTCACCCTTTGAAGAGCTATGCGTACTAAGTATGGACATTGCAGTCGTCTCTAGCTCTCTTGAATCTTTTCCGGGTTTCCTCTGTATTGTTTGACTTATATTACTGGAAGTTTAACCCGTTAGCCTTAATAGCTTCTCTGCATCCGAAATTGAACCACATAATACTCTTGGCTTTGATACTGTTTATCCTGTGTGGAATAAAGGTTCGCTGACACGACATAGTGGTCTGAAGTGCCCAATGGCGAAGAAACTTCCATTGTATATTTGTTCCGGTGGGAGGTGAGAAATAGGTCCAGTGTGTTGGCGAAATGACCACATATATCTGGCATCCGAGTTGGCTCATTGACAAGTTGAGTTAAACTATTTGAATAAGCAAAAAGCTGGACATATTGACTTTCAGGTGTTGTGTGTCCGGCGTGACGAAGCCACTGAGAGTTATGCACATTAAAATCACCCGCAATAACGATTTCAGTGTGCGGATATAGGGTCAAGATCCTATCGATAGAATCAGACAGGACATCAAATTCGTTAAAGGATGCGTTTCTATCCAAGTTTGGGTTTCTGTAAAGAAAGCAGTAATGTATGATATGCTTACGAACGTGAAGTTTTAGCCAAGAGAAATTAAATTTGGGTTGGAACAGAGCCCATATTGTGACAGAAGCTGATAAGCAATATCATTTCGTATGTATGTGTCTATACCACAATGTGGAAAGAACAGAAGCACTAAGTTATATCCAGGTAGATTAAAATCGGAAATATCTGTATTAGGTAATTCGTCGTCGTCGTCATCGGCACTACAACCGAGATTCGGTCCTGGCCTTATTTAGCAAGTCAAATTTGGTAAATTTTCCATAATAATTTGTTTTTCCGTTAGTAGCCTTGCGCCAAGTATTAGGTAATTGGGGTTTCACTAAGTGCAAGAATAGTTGGTTTCTGGTTAGAAACGTGGCAGACACAGAAGGGAAATTGCATCTCAAGCCGCGAATGTTACACAAATCAACGCGAAATTCCCGTTCCATTGAAATGGCTCTACACGGAAAACCAATACCGCCTCCGGATAGGATGTAAGTCGGGACCAGCAATAAATAACCGAAAGCAACCACTACTGGTGTTATGCCTTTGTAGTAGGTGCCCTGTGGGGAGGAAGTATGTACCAGCATGGGTACATGATTCACTTCCTCCCCCATCATAATTCCGCTGAAAACAGTTCTCCGGACTCAACGACAGGAAAACAGCAAAATATTCACAGAAAATTGTCACCAAAGAATGAAGGAAAACGCACCGATGGTAGTCTCCGGAATAAAATGCACTGATTTGGTTGGTGATCACCGCTATTGTTTTATTGTGTTTTAATTATCGACTTTAGAATTTTACACTATTGTTTTAATTTTATGTAAGACACGTTAATATTAAATTTATATGCACTCAATACCGACTCGCGGAGACTACGACACAAACGATTATTTTTTATTATCGCTTCCCTGTGCGCACCAGGGTAGCGATGGAGCCGCGACCCGCTCTGGTCGAAGGATGGAATTTGACTCTGGGATCGTCATCTCATGCAGAGATGATTTCGCTAAGGGAAAAAAAAAAGGAAGAGAGAGAAAAACTTTTCTCTTAAGGGTGTAACTAGTGGCGCAGTGGTATATGTGCGCGATCGAACAGATTCAATGTTGTTGCATGTGTTCGAAAACAGGCAGGCGGCAAGGACAATAGGGAAAAATGACCACATGCGCCACTGGTAATGCGGGTCATTGTTTACACTATGCCTCGTCGCTATTTTCGACGTTAGGAGAAAAAGGTGCTAAAAGCAAATTGGATGTTTATGGCATCTCTGGCTGCAATAGAAACCGGGTTCATATTTGCATTAGGAAATGCTGGAGAATTTGGTTTCGGCGTCTATTGCGCTAATTATATGCAGCTGCTTGGGTTGTTTATTGATAAGACAAACAAAAAAGGTTGCCAGGCAATGTGTATGAAAAGGTACAGTACGCGGCTGGGAAAATAGACGGCGCGATATTTATGGTCCCTGTCATGACGGTTACATTGAATGCAATCCGAATTATTTTGTTTACAGGAATTCATCTAAGGGAATTTGACTGGCGACGAAGATGCCGAAATTGATTGGAAATTCCTGGTAAGTTAATAAAGAAATCTTAAGGAGCAATGGTATGCGAAGAGAATGCATGAAGGTAAGTTTTCTTTACAGGGACTTAAAGATCATAGATTTGATCTCTTAAATGCGTGCAGCATTTTTAGGTACTAATACTGTTGCATTAGCAAACTAAAGGGAGTTGGGTAGTAGTTATGGGGGTTTTTCAGGTAAGTAGACCGTAGGGTTTGGCGGCACCGCTACATCCCCACTAGATCCGTGCCGAAATCCAGGTCACATCCCTTCCATGACGACCATTATGCCGCTCAGACGCCAAAAACTCTCCAAAGATTATAAATCAATTGAGTATCGATGCTTGGGGGACGCAAACAGAGGTGCGCACTGGACATCACTCGCGTGTATATCCTCGCACTTTTCACAGCACCAAGCCGCGTGTGTGGAGATCAGTTTATTTGCCTAGAATCGCACAGATAACTTTGCAGTACACGCGAAGGCGTGTGTGAAGATCCGTTTGCTTGTTTAGGATCCCACAGTAAGACTTTTCGCCCGAACCAATAGTGCAATTGGGTATCTTATGTGTATTTAAGATTCTCAAAACGGATTGCACAATTGATCCGATGGTACGGATCACGATGCAGAACCGCACGTACTGTCTCTTTGGCGGTTTTAAATCGTTGGACTTTAGCCGCTTGGTTTAACGTTTCGGTTCTAGATTGGGCTTTCTCCGTAGCGCCGTTTTGAATCCAGCCTCACCAACGTCTACGGTGGACAGTAGTTAGTCATCATCATCATCCGCACTACAACCGGGAACCGGTGTTGACCTTATTTAGCAAGTCCTGAGACTTGTTAAATTTTTCATAATGATTTGTTTTTTCCGGGCAAGGTCATTAGTCTTGCGCCAACAGTAGTTAGTCACTTTGTTTATTTATATAAATGTTTTATTCACTAGTTTTTACGTATACAATGCGCATACACACGCACACCGGATTACTTTGTTAGCCGCGTATTGGCTTAATTGCTTTTTATTTAAGGTGCGTAGGTAAACGATGTGCACTTGCGATGCGTAGGTACACAATACACGGTATTTGGCGTGTCCGTCGAAAGATTCGTTAACTATCGTTTGTCGACACGTCTACACCGAATGGTGGTCAATTTGGTAATGCGGCATGCCAAGGTCTAGGATACAATATGACCGCCATGCCCAACTTGGCTGGACACACCAATCAGCCGGATGCTGAATTACGAACATTACCATGATTGAGAGTAAGAGCGATATTCTGTGAGGCGGGCATTCTTAGGCAGCCAGAAATTCCCCAAATTCACACGGACACTGGATATCCAACGGATGGTTCCTCAGACAGATCTTCCTCTTCTTGAGGACAACTGCCCTACACGTGTGTAATTTATACAATTCTTCAAAGATATATTGTCTGAGCCATTTATAATTCTACAGTAAGAATTAAGGTAATGGAAAATATGTACGAACGTATTGGAAAAGCCCCCGGATTCCAGACCGAAAAGAAGTTTGACTTTGCTGTTAACCTTGTTACTCCACTTCAATATGTTATGCAGTTGTCTAGGCCGGTTGATCGCCCTTTGAATGATTTGAGTCGCGTGTTCGATGACATTCTTTTTGGGATATAAATAATTCCATCCAGTCCTGCGGACTGATCGCAGTACCGCCTATTTGTATTCGAATATTCTGTGAATGCCAACAAAATCATAATCACATAAGTTGAATTGCAAAGTAAATTGATATTTTTATAGGTTCATCCACAAACACGCTGTAATAAAACACAAGCTGTTCGGAATTATTTCAAGCGGCTTTTTTATTGAACGTATGATCCATATTGATTATATTGTGACAGATTTTGCGAACCGTAAGGTCGTAAGGTAAACACACTGATGCTGATGACGCCTCTCCTGAGCAATGTTGATGGTAGTATTTCTAAAGCAAGGAAACTAACTAGATGGGCTTCCGTTGCAACGACATTAAGAAAACTTTTAACGTGTTTCAGCTTCTCAACGGATGAAAGCAATAATAAAGTACACATTTAACTCATGCGCCCATCATCCAAAATTCTTCGGCCCAAGTGGCTAGTGGACGACGCTCAACTCTGCCGAGGCAAAATTAAAGACAAGTTTTAAATTGTTTCATTTGTTTTTCTTTCCGTTTTTTCTCTTCTTTTGTTTCGGTTTATATATATAACATAAAATAATTATAATATAGAATAAGAATAGAGTTGAAAATTACATTAAGCATAAATACTTGATTTTTGTTATGCGCATTAAGATCTTTTTTCTTGTTGATGTTGGACTCGAACTTCAAATATTGTTAATGATGGTTAAAAGTTTGTGAATGAATATGCGCTTCTGCTTCGCTCTAGGCTCCAGTTAGAACAATGATTCACACATATATATGTATGTATTATATAGATATATATATAATTTATATATATCTTATTTTGTGAATGTGCCGACACATTCTGCTTCCTGCTGTAATAAGATTTTATGCGACATCCTGAGGTTGCCGCTGATTTTGCTGCCGAGAGTTGGGGTAATTGTTAGACGATCCACCGCTGCCTCCAGTGCGGTTGGTGGCGTTACGCGGCCCGTTCATGCCGGTGTTAGCTCCCCCGCCACCGCCGGGCATAGTTGGCATACTAGGCCGCATATTGTTGTTGGCAGAATTTGGGTTGTTGCGGTTGTTGTTGGTAGCGTTGTTTCCACCTCGAGATCTAAAGTTGTTTGGATTTTCGTGACGGTGGGCATTTCCGCCATCTTTGTTGTAACCCCCACCGTTGTTGCCAGCAGTGCCATTGTTGGGGTTCACATTCTGGTTGTTGTAATAGTAGTTTTCATTGTTCCGGAAATATACACCTCCACCCCTGCCACCTCCATTTTGTTGTGATTGGGCTGAGGCATAGTTGCTTCTTCCACGGTATCCACCTCCTCCGCCACCGGATGCGGGTCCACCATTTCCACCTCTCATGCCACCACGCTCCATACCATTGTTAGGCCGTCCGCCGTCGCGACCTCGATTGTAGTGCCGCACCCTTCCACCGCCATAACCATCGTTTTGGTGAGCGTTAGTGGACCAGTGGTTGCTTTCATTTCGGTTCTGGTGATGATTATCCTCGTTCCAGTCAGTTTTTCTAGAATTAGAGTTGGCATTCGAGCTGGAGTCCGATTGATTGCCACCTGCGGCGCTTCCACCAGCGGAATTAAATAAGTTTGAGCTGTTTATTTCGGTAGCCCATTGGTTTGGCTCGACGGAGGTGTTGGCTTTTGTCTGTGAGCCTTCGTGCCTGCGATCTTCCCGGTCAGGAGTTTCCCAGTCATTTGCTGTTGGATTTGCGTTTACTTCGTCGATGTTGGTTAAGACAGAATCATCTTTAATTACTTCCACTTGAGGGTTGTAGACGTCCGTTTGGGGTGGAATAATGGGGGGTTGATTCATAACAGGCACAGTAGTAGGCATGGAATTGTTGTCGTACTGTTGATAACCAGCAATTGGAACTCGATTCATCATGACCATTGTTGCAGCTTGTTGATCTATTTGCGGCTGATGACCAGAGGCTGTGATCATTTGATGTTGGACAGACATAATCGATGGATTCGTATTGACCGGTGGAGAGAACACTGGGGGAGCCATTTGTTGTTTATCGGATGGGACACAATTTAATGTTGACTGCAGAGATGTGGCAACCGAATTGGGAGGAACAGGATAAAGCGGTGGCGCTGGCGCTGGCCCTTGAACAATAGTAGGGAATGATTGGTTGGTGAAAGTTTGCGTGGGAATCGGAGGATTCAAATTCACATGTGTTCCTTTCGATAGCTGTTGCTGCTGCTGCTGTTGTTGCTGTTGCTGCTGCTGTGGTTGTTGTTGTGTTGGTGGTGCTTGGGATGGTTGCTGTGGTGGCTGTTGCTGCGGTTGCTGTTGAGGATGAGGCTGGGGTTGTGGTTGTTGCCCCGTTTGAGGCACCTGCTGTTGTGTTGCTGGGTTTTGCACAATTTGCATTTTTTGCTGTTGTGCTTGGTTTGTTGATGGCTGTGGTTGAGGATGCTGATTATAAATGTTTGTGCATGACGGTGGCACATCTGCAGAATTATTATAATTCATAGCGACTACATCAGGGGAATCCAACTCGCTATCTTGAAGGAAGAAGAAATTTCCTCCTCCGATGACTTCGGCCAGGGGACGCATTTGTTGTAAGTACTGCTGTTGCTTGAAATACGCCTCTTCTACAGCCCGAACTGTTGTTGCTGGATAATGATTTGCAACAGGGGCTGCTACTGGTGCTGCAGTCGGTGGTAATCCAGCCAGAGGTTGCTGTGGCATGTTTACCGGGCTAGGAACGACTTGCCGTATTTGAGAAGGTGGTTGTTGTGCTGGTACTGTCTGAGTCGTAACAGCTGTATTTCCTGATGGCGGAGTTGCTTTTTGTTGTGGCTGCTGCGAGGGCACTTGATTATGCATCTGCTGAGATGTGTACATTGTAGTAACTTCGCTTGATTCCATAACATAAAAGTTATTAGTCACCGCTGTTACATTGCTGTCATAAGTCGTTGGCCCTGGTTTGTTCAACAATTGTTGCTGATCAGGTTGGATTGTTGTATCATCAGCAGCAGTTTCAACAACTTCATGTTCGTCATTTACTTCTGCATCATTTTGTTCCCCAGTTGTTTCTTCGACAGTGGCGACAGGCTCTTCTGGTACTTCAGGTTCGGGAATACGATAATACTTGTCCAGGAACCCGCAATCTTGGATTTTTTGGAAAATACGTTTCATATTCTCGAATGTTGTGTCCCCATACTGCTTTGGACGACCATCGATTGTCATTGATAGGTATTCAGCTGCCTTTTGGGTAGCCGACAAAAATGGAGTTTCATCATTTCGCTGAGGTCGTTTGGCGTAAACATCACAATAACTGGAAAAAGATAAATCATTCAATCAATATGAAGTTTCAGATCGGCAATTAGAATACAAGTAGTTTGATGAAAACCTTATTACCAAACTGTTACAAAACGCAACATGATCTACCCAAAACATAAACTTATGAGACGTAGATTTCAATTTCAATTACGTGATCATGTAAAATTCGATTACGGAAGCCGGTAATCTGCAAAAGACCGTAAGGACACGCCTTCGATAAACCAACTGCCGTCAGTATAATACTTGCAATGTCGACCAAGGCGGAGACCGAAGGATCGTGTGAAGCAAATGGAGAAAATTATGATCCAAACGTTCACATAGCTTCCACAAGCAACAGCCAATAGAAAACGCGGCTTGAATTTAGGTCAACGAGAGAGATATGGGATGGGGAGTAATCGTAGAGGGATCGCAGGTCAGTGACCGGTAATCAAGGCCATCGTGAAACTGCTGTTTGGTTCAAAAAAAGGTAACAAGTCGTTCGCAGGCAGTAAGAGTGTGCAGCAAAAATTCTTCATTGCTGTTTTAAAAAACAAGTCGTTCGCTAGCAGACTGTGCATCAGATTTCTTCGTTGTGGTGTTAAGTTTTTCGTTTTTCGCAGGCAGTGAGTCGTGAGAGGTGTTTCGAATTTGTTGGATTTTAATTGTGTGACGAATCTCAAGTAATTCTGTGCGCAATTCGTTTTAAATACTCAATAAAGAAAGTATTACATTGACAGTCGGCTTTCTGACTTCATCGCGATTTAATATTTCGCCTTAATGTGTTTGGAGTTTGTATTCATTAAGAAATTTCAAAACAGTGTTTCAGATAACGAAGCCTCCGCAGGGCACTAGGAATTCAAAGTTTGTGATTTTCGAAAGTTATTTACTTTTCGTTCTCAATTGTGGTCCTACGAGTTTAGTTTTTGCTAGTTTCGAAACACAAACAGTCCATAAATTGACGTACACATGGAGCCATTTTCTTCCCCTAACAAGAAACTGATAAAGAGGTGATCTCTGGCCACAAAACTAGTATGTTTTCTTTTTATAAGTGTGGCGGTGTTTATTTGGTTCGGCAAGGATACGGGTTCAATAAAAACACCATCAGAGTTCACTCTCACCCATGGAAAACAATAGTACAACGAAACAAACACTCATGGAACCGCAGCATGGGAAAGAAAACGCTAAACGATTTTTTAGTTTTCATCATTTTTATTCGATGCATAATATTAAATTTATAGTATTCACGGAAATTTGCTTTATTAATAATTGTTCACATTTTTGGTTATTTTTTAATCACCTTTCTTTTGAAGGTATTTGGTACTTGGTAAGCAACGTCCCCGGTACGCGTGCTTGTTTTTTCACTTACAACTCTACGACTCTGACTTGTGCGTGCAGATAGGCGGTTAAAATCCGACTCCGTACATTATCGCGTCCCCGCCACGCCACGGAGAGCGATAGCTCGCACGACCAGCGTGGTCGGCTGATGGAAAACGACTCAACGATATTCAATCGTTGTCGAAAGAAATTCAGCCAGTGAAACTGGCTCTCTTAAATTAAGGATGCATTTCCTGTTCCGAGAGAGACGTAAAGTCTCTCTTTGGGGTAACCAAACAGATCTCATATAGAAGATCGCCACAGTACACATGTATGTGTGTACACTGTTTCTTTTATGGATCAAAGCCATGGGAAAGACTCTAAACAAAGAAAGGGATAATATGCATTCATGGGATGCGAGTCTGGTAAAGCAAACAAAACCGAAACTCGTCGGATGCTAATTGGGTCTTTGTTTGAGATGTGCGTCGCGGCTAAATAAATAGACGCAACGCATCGAAGAAATGGTGTTAATAGATTACCGGGAAATGGTCTTTATGGCATCACTAGTAAGGGTAAGTATTGATTTCCTATTTGCATTTGCTTATGCTGTAGGATTTAATTGGTGCCAAGAGATGCGTGTATTTGTTTTGGTCCCTTGGGTGTAGGTCGCCAGCCAATGTGTTTGTCTAGTAATTTATGATACAGATGATGAAGCTGGGATAAGCCAACTCAAGGGTAATATTTCCTGATTATGCGGTTGTATTATATATGAACCGATGAATTTTCTTTCAGGGAATTTATGATAAGCTTGGAGAGAACTCTTATAGGGGATTTTAAATGCGAAGTTATGCATGTAGGTAAGAATTCTCTATTCCAGGAGCTCTTTAGATTATACCTTAGATAATCCTAGATGCGTAAAGCATTTAAGGTGCTAATGCGATTGCATTAGCGAAATTATGTAATTGGATAGAGTTATGGGTGTTTTTTTAGGAAGGCGAACCGTGGGGTTTGGCGGAACCGCCACAATTGAACTACACAAAATGTCCATCAGAAGAAAGTGAAGAGTACTCTATCTGATGTCAAGGTTATGACATATTATGCGAGTGGAATCATTTTCGTTATCTTCGAAAAGTAAATGTACTCAATTTGATGAGTTCTTGTTGTAAAAAAAAAAGGTTTAGTCACATTCGTGGCCAAAATCAGTGAGTTCAACTTCGGATTGCTTCATCACGTTCTCTATTCACTCAATTCAATCCACCCTTAGATTATTTTCCAATTCCAATCTGTTATTCACACAAAATCTGAAGAGGTATCTTACCGAAGAGTGGAGCCCCTCCATGCACTATTTTGATCAGAGGTGGAATGTCGCACTGGATGTTTCAAAAGCGTTCAACCGATTTTGGCATACAGATCTATTTTCGATTCAATGAATAATCAATGTTAAAACTGTAGCTCATCGAAATAATGCCGGTTTCCCCGAGGGCTTCCTATGATATACTCCTCTTATACTATGTCCCTCCCTCCTCTTTTTTATAAATGACGTCATGCCCATTGGTTACAACCCAATCTACTCTTTTGCCTTTGATAGTACTTCGAGTTTCCTGACGGCTCGACTAATGTGTTCCAACTTCACTGTCGAGCAGAAGGTTGTGCAGGGTACATGTGGGATTGTCTAACCGAGTAGTAAGAAACACGATCCTATAACAGTAACTCAGCATTCTGAGATGCTTATAGGTAACTGTTGAGAAGTTGTTTTTGAACAATTGAAGCATTCCGGAAACACTCTTGTCGAAAGAGAGATCGTTTTCACGTTCTATAACGAAATTAATTTTTAAGATGTACGTGCCATGGAAAGATGAAATGCGCTGCAAATAGACCGAATTTCTTAGAATGATAAGGGAATCTCCAAGAAACTATCCCAGTGGAAATATCTGTAAAAAAGCCAAAACTTCGCCACGCACCTTCTATGAAAGAAGGCCTTGTTGTGAATACGGTGGATTGATCGCCTTTGAATGCTATTGAGCAGGTCAACAGTTGGAGCAGAACTCATTATGTGAGCAATATTCGAACGCGGCTCTTATTTGGGACTTGTAGAGGAAAAGTTGGGCCGGAGTAAAATATCTTTTAGCTCTGATAAGACTACTCTGTTCCTTTGTGGCGGATTTGGATATAATCGAGGCGTGTTCATCCACATTATTTTACCGCTGACCGTAACAGCATGCAAATTCATGCTGTTCTTAGATTCAGTGCGATGGCCCTTCGTCATGAGCTGATGAAAATTTTTTTATTTGAAATGTGTTCTATTGCGTCTTCTTCGCGTTGAAATCAAGAAAATCGACCTTTGCCATTGTAGAATTTCGTCCAGATTTCGATTTACGGAGTCACCTCATCAGGTGGGGTATTGATGCATTAACGAGGCAATCGTTTGAAAATGGTTGTGCGGCGTACTATCCGAAACTAAATACTTTGCTACCCATTGATACCAGAAAATCATTAATTTTCTTTTTACACTAACCCGCACACAAAAGGGAATTTTGGAGTACCCTTAAATGTCAGAGCACAGTGCGAGCGGACGGTGAGGAAGTGGATAAGGAAAGGAGATATCGGTGTACATTGGTCTTAAATGCCTGGATATTATAACGACGAGGAAACACATGATCAGGCAAAGCATTCCACATTCGTGTGATTCGGCTAAAGAATTGCTCCCTATGTTTATTTGTGCGCCTGAAGTTGACTTTCAACGTGAACTGTTGTGCATTCTCAGATTGATGGATACCGTGGGAAAATGTCTAGAGAGGTGGAACACAGTTAAGCAACGACTGTGATTACACTTATAGAAAAGAGATGGGTACGATACGTTGCGTCTATGTTCTAACAACGGAATTGATCGACTTACGGCTGAGTCCCCAATAAGTTTCACTACTCGTTTTTGGATCATATCGCGCACGTGTAGCGCAGTTTTGGATGAGCCTGATCAAATATGGGAAGCGAGCTCCATTTTGGAACGAATATACGCCCGTCGGGGAGCCTCTGGCGCAAGACTAATGACCTTGCCCGGAAAAAACAAATCATTATGGAAAATTTAACAAGCCTCGGGACTTGCTACATAAGACCAAGACCTGTTCCCGGTTGTAGTGCCGATGATGATGATGATGATACGCCTTATAATTAGTGACCAGGTTGGATGGAGTGAAGTATCTTTTGCATCTCTTAAGGAACCCATACATTTGGCGGTACTTTTCGCAGCTTCAAGTATGTGATCATTCCAATATAGAGTCGAATTAATTCGAGTGCCGAGAATTAATAGTTCCCTGGCTTCGTCGAAGAAAGTGCCGTTCATCGACAGTATATTTACTTTGGAGTTCGTCTTTGACGACAAGAGGCCGCACTGAGTTTTTAAGGCATTAAATTCTACTCGGTTAGATAATCCCCATTGATATATCTTGTTAAGTTTGGAATTCAATGTGTCAAGGTTAACCCGCTAGTTGGTAATGGGGTTCCAAAAGTGTGGTCGGTAATGTTCGTATGAATATGAGAATCTGAACGTACTATCTTTAACAAACGAGTGAATTGGGTTTTGGGTAATTGACAAGAGATTATTTATAAAGATCAGGAAGAGAGTGAGTAAGAGTACCAATCTCTTTTGGAGCCATCTATTATCGGGCTGTTGCGGTCTTCGATGTGGGACGTAAGATTCCGGCCGTGTACTATTCAACGCATTTTACGTGGACTGGACTGTAGGATGGCAACCGGCCCAAATGGGACAACAGCAATAGTCCTAAAGAACAGTGCTCCAGAACTGTCGCCGGTTCTTGCCAGGCTCTTCAGTTTATCTTATGCACGGAGGACATTCCCTACCTGCTGGAAAACAGCTCGAGTTCAGCCAATCCCAAAGAAAGGTAAAAAGTGTTTCCCACAAAATTACCGGCCGATAGCATTACTGTCTATGTTATCTAAGGTGAGATGGAAAAGGTCATCAATGCCGAGTCAATTAAGTATTTGGAGTGCAACGGACTTCTGAATGATCGTCAATATGGATTATGTGTCAGGCGGTCCACGGGAGACCTTTCGACTCTTATAACCGATATACGAACATTTGCGATTGAGGGACCTGGTGAGTCAAGAGTGGTCGCATTGAATATCTCCAAAGCTTTTGACCGCGTCTTGCACGGAGCATTGCCGAAAAAACTTCGTTCATACGAACTTTCCCAGCAGCTTTGCGACTGGACGAAGAGTTTCCTTGAAGATCGATCGATCCGGGTTGCTGTGGGCGGCGAGTGTTGGGGTCTGTATCCTGCTAATTCTGGGGTGCCTCAAGGTTCTATTCTGGCTCCAACTTTGTTTTTGCTTCACATAAATTATTTGTGGGAGTCAACGGATCACAGGGTGTTCAGTTTCGGGGATGATAGTACGCTTGTTTCCTCTTTTCGGGTGGACGACCGATTAGTGCATTAACGTTGCACCAGCTGAGATGTAGACAGATTGACTCTCTGAATCGGGATCTGGATGTGGTCCTGCAGTGGGGAAACGCGGATCTCGTCAACCTCAATGCAACGACGACACAGTGTACAACATTCACAAAGAAAAGTGGATCATCGGTTACATAACATGATGAATGGCCAGGCCCTCGAATCTTGGGAAAGCTTGGAATTGCTCGGCGTCACAGTCTGTGGGAATGTATCGTGACATAAACACGTGTCGAACATCGCCAGACCCGCCTCAGAAAAACTGAGCTACCTTTTTAGAGCCAAGAAATATTTTACTCCGGTTCAACTTCTTCTCCTGTATACATCGTAAATTAGACCCGCGCTCGAATATTGCTCTCATGTTTGGAATTCTGCTCCTAAATATACCCTCGACCTACCTGAGAGACGAGCGATCCGCCTGATCGAGGACACGGCGCTGACATCGGGACTACAGTCGCTATCACGTCGAAGGGGCGTAGCCGGCCCCTGTCTGTTTTATAGATATTATCACGGGCACTGCTCTTCGGAGATTCGTGGTATTGTTCCGAGCAATTCGGCTTATATGCGCTACACAAGACAATCCGACGGATCGCACCCGACGACGCGAACATCCATGCAGCAGAACTCGTTCTGGTACAGAGCGGAAAATATGTGGAACTCCCTTCCCGCGCGAGTGTTGACGGAGCGTTACAACCTGCAACAGATATCTGGTGGCATTTCGGGACGCTGACTCGGTGCTATAGGTTCGCCTCTCCCGAGAGAGATGTTATAAAGATCAACGTCGTACCAGCTGAGATGTACACAGATCGACTCTCTGAATCGGGATCTGGGTAGCGTCCTGCAATGGGGAAAGGCCAATCGCATCGACTTCAATGCAACGAAAACACAATATACAACATTCACAAAGAACAATGGATCATCGGTTCCACAGCTGATGGACATGCCCTCGAATCTGGGAAAACCATGAAATTGCTCGGTGTCACGGTCTGTGGAAATGTAACGTGGGATAAATACGTGTCGAATATTGCCAAGTCCGCCTCTGGACAGTTATATATTTAGAGCCAAGAAATATTTTCCTCCGGCCCAACTTTTTCTCCTGTATAAATCCCAAATTAGACCCGCGGTCGAATATTGCTCTCATGTTTGGAGTTTTGCTCCTAAACATACGCTTAAGATACTTGAGAGCATATAGAGACGAGCGATCCGCCTGATCGGGGACTCGGCGCTGACATCGGGACTACAGTCGCTATCACATCGAGGGCACGTAGCTGGCCTCTGCCTGTTTTAGAGATATTATCACGGGCACTGTTATTCTGAGATTCGTGGTATTGTTCCGCGCAATTCGGTTTATATGCGCTTCACAAGACAATCCAACGAATCGCACGTTTGCGGTTCATTTCCCGACGGCGCGAACCTCTCTGCATCAGAACTAGTTCTGTAACAGAGCAGAAAAGCTGTAATATGCCCTCCCCGTGCGAGTGTTTCCCAAGCGTTAGAACCTGCAACTGTTCAGAAAGAATTGCAACAGTTATTTTGTGGTATCTCGGGAAGCCGACTCGGCGCTATAGGTTCGCCTCTCCCGAGAGAAGTGTAATAATAAAAGAAAAAAAAAAAACAATTGTGGCATGCCAAGGTTTTTCTTTTGATTTTTTGAAATGAAGTCCGCATTTATTTTAAAAGAGAAGTGTTATAAGTGATATAAAAAAGAAAAAAAAGTGGTCTGATGTGTTGAACATTGGTTCTCTCTTTTAGTGATTTTAATCATCATAGCGTCGGTTCGAATCACACGGTATTCAATATCGTCGCAAAACACGCATATGACAATCAGTACTAGAATATTCTAGAAAGTACTGGAAAACTGCAGACTATGAGCAATAGAAAATTCGAGGCTATGGAACGGACGGAAACGAAACCCCGAATCAGAATGAGGAAAAACGGTATAAATACGCCGCACGAAGATCAGGGAGAAAGTAAGAAGTAAGCAGTCAAAGACGCGATAAGTACGGAAGCGATAAGTAAAGAAGCGAAGTATCAAGAAACGGTTGTTATTAACAGACTAATAAAGTGTTTGCAAAGAGAATCGATTTAACGGCTCTTATTTATTAAAATAATTAATCCAGTGAACCCTAAAAGCTCGCTACAATACATACGGATTTCCAGACGTAAACGTTATTGGTGGCATCTCAGCGTGTCGACTGGGCACTATACGTTCGCCTCTCCCGAGAAAAGTTTATAAAAAAAAAGAGAAGGAAGAAGAAACGTGGAAGGAGTGTCCAGGGCAGGGAACGATGGCGTGGTCGTCGCTGAGGTCATGAACTTTCGGGTTACTAGAGGGTAGTGTAGTGGTAGTATAGTTAGCTCAGATCAATTTTTGGTAATAACGTCCCACATCTGACCGGTAGACGTGAATCGATCGCCATACCAGAAAACATTGATGCTGTACGTGAACTGAATGTAGCATCGTCATAAGGTATGCCGTGGGACTGAGATATCCCTGCGTGTTAGTATCATAAACATATAGCCCTTTCTCGACCTGCGATTTCCATGTTTGAACTTCGTAAAGAAGCGTTAGGACACAACGATTCTAAGGCGATGCAGTGGTGTAGACCTTTGTGGCTTTTGCCATAACCCTCTTCATTTTACGATGCACAAACCAAAAAACTTCCAATCCACTGAAAAAAAAAAAAAACCAATTCCAAAACAGAAGAATATGTTGAAAAACAATATCTAACTGACTATTATATGTATACCTATTAAAAAGTATACAAGTTTCATTTATATTTGATCTATCTACGTGTATTTACTAAAGTCACTCATTTTGTAAAACTTCCTTAAACAGATCAAAATTTAATGCGATAGTGATTATTGCGGCAAAGTGGAATCAGTTTTTTGAGTTCAATGCATAATTATTTTTGTACCTGGTTATTAGGACAATGTTTGCACCTTATTCTGAGTTTGTTCTTGGCTACAGTGCTTAACAAAATTCTCGACGTCGAAGGTTTAAATCGTTTAAACAACACTTTTGATAGCAGGAATAAAAAACAGGACAATATATGCGCACAAAAAGAGCAATAAAGCCTAAGCTAAACAACCACAAGCGTACATTTTCTACCGTTACAAAGATAATTACCCCAAGGTCAATTCTCGGTTTTCTTGGGGTAAATGAAAAGAGCGACAATGGAGATCAAGGTCTCTGTCATCAGAGATTTGAAAATGAACGACACATTTTTCATACTTAATAAGAGAAACATTGCTCAGGTGGTCTTAAATATGATTTAGGGATACTTCCTGAAGTCGATCCAGTGAGCTTATCAATGAAGCATACAAGACGGTGCGAAGCACGCAATGTCAAGCAGTCACAGAGTTTCATTGTATTGGAATCTCGTAAAACAATTAAATTTTTAGAGTTATCCCTAGATAAGAAAACATCTTAGAATAATATATACACATGTCATTGACCTAGTTTCTTTCGCTTAAACTAGAAATTGGTGTTTATTTTACCACCTTGATCGTCGAAAGAAACTCACACGGGAAACACAATACTTTAGCGACAAATATTCATTTCTAATGTTTTAAGTAAATATGCATAGCTATCACAAATAGATTTCCTGCAAACTCTATACATACAGTAATATAGTATCAACAATATCGTCGCCGATTACTTTTCCACGTCAGCCGTATCAGTGACTCACTGCCTAAGGTAGCTACAACCCCAAATAACATGGCAAAGAAAGACGCATTTAAAAACAATACTCACAATTTCGTCAAGCTGTCAATTTCGACTTGCTCCAATTTAGATGCACCATTTTCGCCGGCGAAGAATGCATCTCGAACTCCATCATTGGAAAAGCTCTCAAGGATGTTTTGTATGATAAGAACCTCGCGGATTTTGTTAGTCTCTGTCTGTGCCTTTAAAATAGCATCCTAGAAGACCAAGAATCAAGATCAACATTGATTTGTCATGGAACGATTAATGTGTATCGATTTTGCACAGGACTAACCTTTCTAGCTTGTTTCTTTTGTTCCTTTTCGGCATCCTTGGAGAATTGTACCATTTGTTTAGAGAGATCTCTAACAAACTCCAATGATTGAATCACAGCATCGTACTTAGTTACGGCATATATTTGGTCAGGTCTCAAGTCCTGGCCTGAGGCTTGCTTCGCTCGATACGACTCTAGCTTCGTCTGTAACAAATAATAATATCACATGCAAAATCATATCATTGTACCTATTCGGTACATTACATTCAACTATTTAAGTCGAACTCTACAAATCTATTTTACTACCAGGAGCACATGTCAATATGGCGTCTTATGGAAAATGCACACACATTCGCACACATCGATCCACTATGTAAACTGTATGTCATGTAGAAATCTGGTAAACACATTAAACGCTAAATAAAATGCCTTTGGCCCCTTTGCTTAATTAATCAAAATGCAAAAATCGACCCAAAACTTTGTTCTTCCAATCGATACCGAATAAATCTCGACCGTGGGAATTGCACAATAATATAATTCAACATTTTTCTTTTCACTGGAATTTCTTGATATGTGGAACGTATCAATGAGGAAGCCATTGTTTTTGTGCTTTTGTGTGCATTTTTTCTGTAGTTAATAATCGAATTGAATGAGGTTAATGGTACTTACCCGACGTTTTTCCAGATTACGGATTTTATGCTCTATCGTTATTAGTGCTTGCTTCATGGGATTTAAAACATTATTGTCGCTGGTGGACTCCGCTGGAGTGCCGGAGACCTGTTTTTCTAACTTAGTGTTATTCGAAGCAGATGGCATCATTCACAGACAAAAGCTGAAGCAGGAATGAAGATCAAAGAACATTTAACTGTTCTGCTTCTATAATTGAGAACGAAGTTTGTAGTTTCAATTCCGAAAGATTTGTGTACGACGTGAACTTGGCTGACGTTGCAATGATATAATTACGAATAAGGCATCTGTCACATTGGCTGCTGTTTAAGTTACTTTTATTTTTATTAGGTTTTCTGTAGAAACAAGTTCAGATATAAAAACTAATTTGATTCTAAAGTGTGGAGTCGAAATGTTTTAGGGAACCCAGACAGTAATATACTAACTACATTACCAAATGAAAAATTAAGATAATACTTAATGCAGATATGTATCGCGATGACTTGAAAGGAAATTATAAATAAAAGTCTCTCGGACTACTTTTTTAAAATTATTAAATTTTTTATGAAAAAAAAAACAGTACATCGATATATTGCCAGTTTTGGATATTGAACTCATGAATATTACCTCAACATAATATAATTTTCCTATTAAAATACAACAAGGTTGTTGTTACAAGGGGCGGGAAGGGAGTCGAAATTTAACTCTCGAGAAGACGCGTGTTGTTTGAGAAGAAAAACATTCCAACATAATACTAACCGAATAGAAAAAAATCAAAATATGTACACTAGTTCATTATATGTGCCATGTGGGGCAACAAATACCAAAAAAATACCCGTGAATTATTCGTATGTAATACCCACGGTTTCTTTGTAACCCATCTGAAGCGTATGAAAACTCTTGTTGTCTTAAGCCAGATGAAAGGATCGAGAAATAAGTGGCGGTACGCTCGATCCTTCGAACAAAGTTACAGATAAGGAATTGAGAATCGAAATGGAAATTTTCTCTTACAGATAAAAGAACGAGAATGATAATGTTGAGAAAAAAAATGTTTTACAGATGAGAGGTTTAGAATTGTAAAGGGATACAAAAATTGTCAGTCTACTCACAGAACAGTCAGAGAACCCCACCGAGGAGGTAGAACCGCGCCACGTAATATAATAAAACAAACGTAAATATTCGACATTCACGCGCAGCACGATAAAACGGGGAAGTAACGTTCGACCAGTTTAAACATAGTGTGACGCATATGACAACCAGTACTGGAATCTTCGAGAAAGTCCGCAACAAAGTACTAGATTATTTTAGGAAGTACTGGAAAACTGGAATAGAACATTCAACACTCTGGAACGGACGGAAACGATACACCAAATCAGAATGAGGAAAATCGGTATAAATACGTCGCACGCAGATTGGGAGTTGAGTTTTAAGTAAGACAGTGAAGCAAGCGATAAGTAAAGAAATCGTTAAGTGTACGGTATAAGTAACGGTTGTATTACGGACTAATAAAGTGTTATATTAATTCAAAATCGATTTAACGGCTCTTATTTATTTTAAAATAATTAATCCAGCGAACCCTAAGCTCGCAACAATTGGTGTCAGAAGTGGGATTAATTATTGTCTAAGTGAATAAGTGTGTGAAAGTGTGTTGTGACGATGTCAGATCGACATTTGGAGGATCTTCGCGTTCCCGAGTTGAAGAAGGAACTTGAGGACCGGTTTCTGGATAGCAGAGGACAGAAGCAAATTTTTCGACAGCGTCTGCAAGCAGCAATGGAGGAAGAGGGTATTGATGTCGACACATATGTTTTTACGATTGCGCCAGACTGCCCGGATGGAGAAGAAACAGCGAGTCAAGATGGTGCCAATGTAACGGAGAAGAGTTCGCCACAGTTGGACATTTCGGAGATGCTCAGGATGATGATGATAAAATTCGACACCGTAAATTCAAAATTCGACGCCCAAATTTCAAAATTCGACGCCCAAAATGCAAAGTTGGATGCCCAAACGCAGTGGATGAAATGTAATTTTCAACACTTTAAGGAAGAAATTCGAAACGAAGTAGAAAATCTGGATCTAAAAGTCACCGAAGAAATAACGCGAATCGAAAAGAGACTTGAGTGTGTTGAGAGATATAAGACATCGCCTAGCAATCAACATGACTACAAAGATACAAGGATGCAATCGCCAACCTTCGATGGAACGGGACCCTTCTCCGTATTTATACGTCAGTTTGATGCCGCGGCCAATTATAATAAGTGATCGGATGAGCAAAAGTCAACATCACTAATCTTGTCACTCCGCGGGGCGGCTGCAGAATTGCTACAAATCATACCAGCAGAGAAGCAAACAGCAACTGCGGAGCAGAACGCAGAAACCGGGAGAAAATCTTCAACAGTTGCAGGCAGACATTGAGCGATTGGCAAACTTGGCTTATACAAATATGACTAAGGAATTTCTAAACGAGGTAGCAATGGATGCATTTATAAACGCACTCCAAGATCCGGACTTGCAACAGGCCGTTCGTTTGGCGGGAAAGAAGACGACTAATAAAATACTGGCGTTCGCATTGGCTTATGAATCTGCTAAACTGGCTACCAGGAGTACATATAGAGTCCGAAAAATGTCCGTCCAGGAACGTTCCTGCCAAAGAATCGGGCATGTACAACGGAGAACCGCGAGACCTGTTATGAAGTGCTGGACATGCGACGGAGTCGGCCACATCTCTGTTGACTGTAGGAAACGTCGACGAATGAATGAAACATCGAGTGAGAATTGTTGTTCATGTGCTTGTCATAAGAGGCGACTATCAACGGAACAATCTGAGGTGAAGAAGCACATTGTACCTGTCAGAGTACTAAATGCGGCCGAAGAGCCGGTCGCAATAAGAAAAGGAGATTTAACCGTAGAATGTGCACCCGTATCAATGATAAGCTCAATTCAGCAAGGGAAGGTGCATAATAACGCTGATGCTCTATCAAGAAGGCGATGTAAGCCAGATTTTAAACATTGTCATAAAGCGGAAGAGAAAGAAGAGGCGTACGACCTGCGAAATGTACAAGTAGGAGTACTAGATGGGTGGACGAATGAGGCTATACGCGCAGCTCAACATCAGGATGAAGATATGTCGCTAATCCTGGAACACAAAGAAAAGAACGAGCGACCAACTTGGAAAGATATTTCCGACAAGAGTGGAACATTTAAAGCATATTGGGCATAATGGAATTCCTTGCTGGTGGAAGATGGTATTCTTAAGCGTAAATGGGAAGCCGCGGACGGAAAATCCCATCGAATGCAGATTCTAGTCCCACCATCAAAAGTGAAAGATGTACTAACAGAAATGCACGACGGGGCCTCCGGTGGACATCTGGGAGTTAATAAGACACTTTCAAAATTACGATCTCGATTCTACTGGCTTCACATGAGAGATGACGTCGAGTCTTGGTGTAGGAATTGCACAACTTGCACTGCGACCAAAGGACCAACAGCAAAACCAAGGAGCGCTATGAAGCAGTACAACGTGGGTGCCCCTTTCGAGCGAATTGCGATTGATATCTCAGGACCATTCCCAAAAACAAACGACAACAACAAATACATGTTAGTTATCGTGGATTACTTCAGCAAGTGGGTGGAAGTCTTTCCAATTCCAAACCAAGAAGCAACAACCGTCATTGAGCAGCTTATCAATAATTGTATCAGCAGATATGGAGTCCCCTGTGAGCTTCATTCCGATCAGGGCCGAAACTTCGAATCACAGATATTTCAAGGCATCTGTGCGGCACTGGGCGTAAGGAAAACCAGGACCACACCCTTACATCCACAGTCAGACGGAATGGTCGAAAGGTTCAATCGAACAATGAAAGAGTACTTATTGAAGGTCGTTAGTGATCACCAAAGAGATTGGGACAAATATGTACAAACCTTTCTCATGAGCTCTATATCGGCTAATCACGATACGACGGGCCATTCTCCAGCAAGAATTATATTTGGACGGGAGATACGATTACCAGCCGATCTGCGATTCGGAATACCTCCAGACGCCATAGACAAGACCGAAGACTACGTAGCTGAATGGAGAAATCGCCTCGATGAGATTCATCATTTGGTTCGAAAGCACATCAAGGTATCCAGTGACAGGATGAAAACAAGGTACGACGTTCGAGCCAACGCATCCGGGTTTAATGCAGGCGATAACGTGTAGCTTTATAACCCTCATCGGCAAAAAGGAAGGTCTCCGAAGTTGCAGCAACATTGGGACGGACCGTATAAGATTCTCACACGAATTAACGACGTTGTCTATAGGATTCAGGGAAGACCGAACGCCAAGATGAAAGTGGTACATCGTGACCGACTGGCGACTTTTGTTAACCCAGGAGATCAGTGAACTTAGTTCGGGAGGAACTAATCTAGGCGGACGGTAGTGTGACGCATATGACAATCAGTACTGGAATCTTCGAGAAAGTCCGAAACAAAGTACTAGATTATTTTAGGAAGTACTGGAAAACTGGAATAGAACATTCAAGACTATGGAACGGACGGAAACGATACACCAAATCAGAATGAGGAAAAACGGTATAAATACGTCGCACGCAGATCGGGAGTTGAGTTATAAGTAAGACAGTGAAGCAAGCGATAAGTAAAGAAATCGTTAAGTGTACGGTATAAGTAACGGTTGTATTACGGACTAATAAAGTGTTATATTAATTCAAAATCGATTTAACGGCTCTTATTTATTTTAAAATAATTAATCCAGCGAACCCTAAGCTCGCAACAATAGTAAAATAAGTAACGCGAGTCAACCGGAGGAGATTTGTTAATTGTAATTACACTGTGATGGAAAGTAATTAACGTAAGTGGCGGATACCTAAACGTGTGTGTCGTTTTTTATATATTGCCGATTTTCAGTTAAAATAGTGAAAGGATAATATGCGATAAACCAGGTTATTTCAAAATTTAAGACAATGCAATGTGTGGTGGAAGTTTGTCGTTTCGTCTGTTTACCTCCTGAACTACTATAAAAAAATAAAAGTAAAATTTGTGTATTAGATTGTGGCGGTTCTACTAACGCCACTGCCACCTTTTCAACTTACCCCCAAATATTCCTGCCCTAAAGCTTTTGTGATCTTACCATTTGTCGCTTATGCAAGCATATTAACTCCCCCAAGCATTCGGTACGGGGAAGGAACGCTACGGCCAAGAGAATCATTGTGTTATACCCATTGATTTTTCTTCTCACTTAACTTATACCACATCCCGCTTTCACGTTGTTATATTGCTCCAAGTTGAATCGGTGTGATTTCTTTTCAAATGCGTGGGTGGAGGACATCTCCATCTGAGAAGTGTACACCAAAAGAGCCGAATGTTGCCACTTAATCCTCTTTTGTTTTGTTATTCCATTGTGTCCCCTTTTACCCCACTTGGGTTGTGTAGATACTGAACGGTTCACAGATGATGATGATGGCAAAGTTGTTTTTGTTGATGCTTCATCCTCTTCTGGCCTCCACCAGATATGGGTACCAAGCAGACATATCGACATGGCAAGTGATGAGTTTGTTCCTCTCTAGCGATGATGCTCGATGATTGCCGCTCTTGGTTGGCTGGCAGTGTATTCAAAAAAGTAAAAAAAAAATCAAGCAGCAAAAAAAAAAAAAGGATACACAAACAAAAAACCAGAGCACAAATGCCTGAAGAAAAAATGTATCTTAAAGATATATTCAGTCCACTCCGGGAAATAGATTCGAGTTGTTTGTCGGGTTTGGTGGTGCTGTTGCGAAGGTTGTCAGCACGTCGCTCGTCACTTTGGAGCTAGACGACAACTCACTGGTGCGCGTGATATTTTATGTATATATTTTGTCTTGTGCGCTACTGGCGGTAGGATGGCAACACAGGGATACGGCATGCCTGGTCAATATGATGGCACAAATACCGGCGGTAATGAGAACGAGGTCCGTAAATAAAAAGATGTAAGTGATTTTCTTCAGCAAATCATGAGCATTTCGGAGCAGTCCTTGGACGAAGCACTAGCCAGGAAACATACCCTCAACTGCCATCGAATGAAACCGGCACTGTTCTCGGTGTTATGTGAAATCAAAACTTCGACACAGTTGAATATAAAACTTCCTTTTATTTGCCCCAACAAATTCGTTTGGCTTGAATATTTATAGACAATGAACTCAATGCAGACAGAACTACACTGCTGTCTTATGAATTCCGAGAGCAAAAACCTGGCTTTGAAAAGATGGTAATATGTACATCAATAAAGGTAAAAGATAGAGAAGCACTTGCATAAGAAATAAGTCTATTAAATCATTTATATTCGTCATATATGAACAAAACATCAAAAACCCCACTCCGCTAAAGGATATTGTAGCGAGCTTAGGGTTCGCTGGATTAATTATTTTTAATAAATAAGAGCCGTTAAATCGATTTTGAATTAATGTAACATGTTGCGGATTGGCAATTAAATGTGCTGGAAGTACTGGAGAAATCTAGTACATTCGCTGTGTATACCAGTTACACAGCAGCTGGCCAATTGTCACCATCGATGACGTCATAGTGTCCCTATTTGAATTGGCAGTTATGTCCAACGAGTCAGTCTGCAATCAACCTTCATCGAATGAACACCATCGGTTCTCGTCCAATCAACAATATAATCAATTAATAAAGCTACTCTCAACTACAGTTTTGCCTTTCTTGTGGTTCTGTCTCCTACGGCAGAGTTTTATCGGTTTACACACGTACTACTTAGAGTTATAAACAACAAATACTTTATTAGTCCGTTAATAACAACCGTTACTTTTACCGTACACTTAACGATTTCTTGACTTACGCGTCCGTACTTATCGCGTCTTTGACTGCTTATTTCTTACTTCTCCCTTTCTGATCTGCCTGCGATGTATTTATACTGTTTCCTCATTCTGATTCGGCGTTTCGTTTCCGTCCGTTCCATAGACTCGAATTTTCTACGGCTCATAGTCTCCAGTTTTCCAATACTTTCTAGAATATTCTAGTACTTTGTTTTAGACTTTGTCGAATATTCTAGTACCGATTGTCATATGCGTCACACTACCCTCTGCATAGATTAGTTCGTCCCGAAATAAGTTCACTGGTCTTCTGGGTTAACAAAAAGTCGCCACTCGGTCACGATGCACCACTTTCATCTTGGCGTTCGGTCTTCTCTGAATCCTATAGACAACGTCGTTAATTCTTGTGAGAATCTTATACGGTCCGTCCCAATGTTGCTGCAACTTCGGAGACCTTCCTTTTTGCCGATGAGGGTTATAAAGCCACACGTTATCGCCTGCATTAAATCCGGATGCGTTGGCTCGAACGTCGTACCTTGTTTTCATCCTGTCACTTGATATCTTGATTTGCTTTCGGACCAAATGATGAATCTCATCGAGGCGATTTCTCCATTCGGCTACGTAGTTTTCAGTCTTATCTATGGCGTCTGGAGGTATCCCGAATCGCAGATCGGCTGATAATCGTATCTCTCGTCCAAATATAATTCAATTCAATTCAATTTTTATTATGTAGATAATTACATTTATGGTATATTTTACAACTAGTATTTAAGAGGTTTAGGACAGCAATTCCTTTACAACTATAATCTTAAATCTATATAATGACAATAGCACAATTTTAATGAATAATAAATAAAAAAATTAAGGGAAAACTACAAGAAAAAAGCCTTATTTGAATCTTAAGACTAAGATTGAACAGGTTTCCGGTTATTTTATGTAATAATGACCTCGACAGAATTTTCATAGACAGAGTACATAAGTAGTGATTTAGGATAACGCAAGACGGGAAACGAGAACATTGTCAGAAAAAGCACAATTGACGAACAAATTTCGATTGATTTTGTCAATAAGGAACTCTACCGGTTTAACGTTAGCGTTTTCATGAAGTTCATGTGTCGAATAATGCCATGGCAAATTCAGCAACATTTTCCATATTTTATTTTGACACCTTTGCAATTTTATTTTGAATATAGCTAGTATAGCTTGAAAAATGGTTTTAAAAATTATAATTTTATTTTCGAGGCTAAGCTTTGACTTTCTACACACTAATGGATACAGAACTCTTACTTTGTTTATTTTGTCAATTGTGATAGCGATGTGTTTTTGGAAGATAAGTTTTTTTTATCTAGAATAATACCTAGATATCTACAGTCTTTGGACCAATCAATATTGTAGCGAGCTTAGGGTTCGCTGGACTAATTATTTAAAATAAATAAAAGCCGTTAAATCGATTTTGAATTAATATAACACTTTATTAGTCCGTTAATCACAACCGTTACTTTTACCGTACACATAACGATTTCTTGACTTATCGCGTCCGTACTTATCCCGTCTTTTACTTCTTACTTATCGCTTGCTTCACTTTCTACTTCTTACTCGTCTCCATGATCTGTGTGCGACGTATTTATACCGTTTTCTTATTCTGATTCGGCGTTTCGTTTCCGTCCGTTCCATAGTCTTGAATGTTCTAATGTTCACGGTCTCCAGTTTTCCATTACTTTCTAGAATAGTCTAGTACTCTGTTTCGGACTCACTAGAATATTCTAGTACTGATTGTCATATGCGTCACAATATCAACTGCACACATACTGAGTTTAGTGCCATTTGGTAGGTAGCAGAGTTTCCTACATCTCGAAAACCAGACAGTTTGTGTTTTATTACCATTTATTTTTATTTTTCATTTCCTGTAATATACTGCTAGTTCATCAAGAGCTGCTAGTTCATCAAGAGCTGCTTGCAAAGAGTTGTAGACATTAGTGAATAAGGTACCCGAAGAGAAAATGGCCGTATCATCGGCAAACATAGCTACCTGAATATTTTCACCTAGACATGCTAAATCTGCGACAAACAATGTGAATAATATGGGACCAAGGACCGAGCCTTGGGGTACACCATAGTAATCAGATGTAAGATATTTTCAGGAAGCGGTGCCTTATCAACTGGAGCAGTGGAACATTTAGGTATCGCAAGACCGGCCGCTCTATTGATAGCAGAAACAAAATTGTTACATAGGATATCAATGTGCTCGCTGCAGGTTATAGAATTTAGGCTGGTATCACCTAGAACCAAGTTCGTGTTTATATATGATTTATAACAATTCCAGTTGGCGGCGGAATAGTTGTGGTATAAACTGGTACGATTTACAACTTCTGTATGGTTCACTGTGAGGCTGATCGGAAGGTGGTCTGAACTTAACGCATTTAGAGTTAATGGCACTGTGCAGTAATTTGGAATATTAGTGATATATAGATCAAGAGTTGAGGGGTTCTTGTTAGCACTCGCTGGGATATAGGTGGGGAGAAGTGGATAAAGTATGGAAAAACTTGGGCTGGATTCAGTAACATCTAGTAAAATGTTACCCCAGCAGATTGCCCTAAGACAATTCCACGACTGATGTCTGCAGTTTAGATCACCACCAATAATTACCTTGTTTCGAGTGTTGACTCTATACAATTTTTGCAGATCCCGCTTAAAGTAAGTAGATTTTCAATGTTTCCATTTCCTCTAGCGAAATAGACCGAAAAAATACTCACCTTGGAGTTATCACTTAATGTTACATCAATACTAATTTCTCAATTAATTTAAGGTGCAATGAAGGACGCAAGGTATGTTCTATACATTTTTTCACAAGAATGGCGACACCTCCACCACTAGCATGTACCCTGTCTAGGCGATAACATATGTAATAATTTTGATGTGAGAAAGAAATGTCTTGTTTGAGCCAGGTTTCTGGAACAAGTGCAAAATCAATATTAAAATTTATTAAGAAGTTAAAAAATGCATGCTGTTTGTTTTTGATGCTTCTCGTATTCGAAGTTATGATGTTAAGAGAGTTTCTTAACATGATTATTCCGAATATATATAATTAATAGCTAATGAGGTAATGCCGTTAAATTGGTCAGCTTTAGTTTGACAAGCACTAAGCTTGGTTACAACTTTGTTAAGAAGAGAGTTTATCTCGATAAATGAGAACAAGTTATCATTATTTATAGTTTCAGATGGATTTTTCTTAGTGTGTGTCGTATCACTGTTGGAAGGTTTCTGGGTTTGATGGGAGGCGAGAAGCCCAGGTGGATGAAGGAAGTGAAGGTTGACGCACAGATCGCGGTAGTGGAGGAAAATTATCAATGGACAATCGGTCGGGCAGTGGCTGCTGTTTGTCACTCGGAGGCTGTAGGAACGTTGTATTTCCTGTACCACGTCCACGTGGGGATAATTTGCGGCGAATGTCTAGGTACTGCTTTCGGCTAATGCATTCAGGATCGGTGGATTTATGTGGCCCACTGCAATTTGCACACATGATGACCTCATTCGTTTTGCAGTCGGATGTTTTGTAGTTTCCCGAACAGATTGGACAGAAGCTATTTATGTGACAATGCATCGAGCCATGGCCGTAAAGGTGGCAATTATGACATTGTGTGACCTACCTGGATGATGTTTTTTGAAGTCCCAGCGAACGATAGTTTTGAACAATGTAGAGAAGTTACGTTCGAGTTCATTTAATTTTATAGTACCGCGTTGGATGTAAACAATGTACAGGTAGTATTTGTACAAGGCTTTTGTTGTTGAATTTATGGTGATTGTTTTAACGTCTGGGCACTTTATCCCGAGTGCAATTAGTTCATTCTTCACTATATCGTTGCTAATCAAGTCTAATCCGTATAGCACTACCTTTAATGGGCGATTTTCCTTTCACGAGTGGGTAAAAAATTCACATTTTAACCGCAAGAGTTCAGTTCTAATTTTGTTATATATGTCCATTGTTGGGGCACAGATTTTTTGTCCAATCAATATGTTTTTAATTAAGTAGTTGTCTATTTTAATGTTACTCAAAATATTTCGCGCTTTAGCACTCGTTGATTTTAAAAACACAATTGGCGGAACGGTTTCTTTCGTCACTTCTGCACACTGATCGACGTTGGTAGAATCCATTTCAGGTAAGTCCTCCATTGGACTTTGAAGTGGTTGGAAAAAGTTAGTGTTTGAACACATATTGAATTTATCTAGCACTTTATTATTAACTTTCGTAAGTTTATCAGGAGGGGTTTGACCTCCAATACCGGGGTCGTAACGCAACCGTTTACGTTTAGTTTTGTTTAACACACGTGGCCAAGGAGCCATAACTTAATTGATTTCACACTTGATCAAGTTATGTGTTTGCGGTAGCGAGGCAAAGAAAACAAGATAACAAGATAATGGCTTGTGATAATTATTGTGAAAATAACGGTTGATGTAAATTAAGATAAATAGCACGAGCAAAATTGAGCGACAAGTTGTCGGTTTGAAAGTCAGCCAGGTACTATGATTGCATAAACTACTTTGTGCAAATTCTACTTGGCAGGGAAATAATAAAAAACGGCGCTGGCGCCGAATAAAAAATAAACGTCAACGCCGAAAACAAAAAACAAAGATATTCGAGATTCGACGTTGAACTACGAAGAAAACCACACATGTCAAGACAACGATTCGGAAGTGAATAACTTCGAGAAGATTTTAAATATTTGTAGTAATTATCGTAAGTTTTATTTAAATTCTTTAAACAATAGAAATAGTATTCAATAAAATAAAAGCACGACTGAAACGGGAAAGGGGAAACAAAGGAGTCTCTTTAGGAAGCTTGAGACCAGAAATTAGCAATTGGTGTTTCCGAGAGTGACAGAGGAATTAGCAACAACCAATAGCAAACTGAACAGGGGAGCACAAAGCTCAAGGCCCCCTGAAACCTGCCAGCGGCAGCTACAGCGACCGATCCACGGTCGACCAAGATTAAATCAACTATGTCTCATACAATTACCCCTTACTATATTTAAATTGTTAAATTACCATAACAAAACATTTTAAGCTAAAAAAGATTTATGTTACTACAACATTAATTTACACGGTACATTTACACACAATTAAACACACGATACAAAATGCATTAAGGATACATTCTCATCAGTTGGGTCTAATTTTGGTCAACATTTTTTTTGCGGAATTCGATAGCTATAACTGTCTAGAATAACATGTTAAAACGAAAATTCGTAACGGTTAAAAACTTATGAGCCTCCAAGCCGACTGAGTCAAAGCCGGTAGTATGTCGAAATAACTACACTTAAAACTTTAAACGCGTTTTCTGGAAAACAACGTTTTTCGAGCTGGCGACTGTGATAACTCAGTCAATTGTCAACGAATCTTAATGTTTTTTTTAAATACGCCAAAAATAAATAAATGAACCATAATTATGCCGATACGTTGTAAATTGATTTTTTTATAAACAAAAAAAGAAAAAAGCTACTTAAAAGTACAATAAATATACCTGAAAAATCGCGAGTGATTTATTACTTTCCTCACAAAAAAAAAAAAACATGAAAATAGCCAATTTTTCGGCCTAACTGATGAGAATGTACCCTTAAATTACATTTAAATTCAGTTTAAGTTGAAAACCAAATAAATGTAGCTAAGTTGAAGACAAGCTTAATACAGCTGGTGTATAAACCCAGCATCTCTTCGGCGGTGGTATCTTCGGTTAGTTTCGAAGTTCATCATTGTCGGGGAGTCTTCGTTGAGACGGGCAAAAAAAGCTTGGAACGGAGTGTGTATGAGAGGCCGTTGTGACAGTTTTTGTCTTTTGTGGTATTATTCGACGGTTTTTGTTGTACGGTGACCGATGGTGTTTTTTTCGTTTTTGCCGTAATTTTATGAGGTTTTTTCTAAAACATAGAATGTGCTTTTGCTCGAGGTCAATCGAGTCAGTTATAAAATGTTAAAGTATTGCGGAGAAACAGAGGCAATCGGTTTTTTGTAAAGCATGGAATGTGCTTATGTTCGAGAACAAAAAAGGTAAAATCACCAACGCAGCCTTGTCTTGTGAATGACTTTCTCTGGTGCTGGTTCCTTTCGGCTGCTGAGGTGCCGGTTGCTGTGGAGTGGTTCGTAGGAGTTGCGCTGTGGCTGTTGTGTTCAGAGGGTGGCTGGTTTGCGGTGGAGGCTTGAGGGTCATTCGGAGGTGCCCCCACTCACACACACCCGGGAGGAACTACTGGGAAACCTATTGTTACACCTCGCTACACAATCCCCCTCAATTATATTATCATATTCCACACAAAGCAATTCCCCAACAATTAATTGACGCCTCTTTCACATGCAATGAATGTTAATATCACATGCCTTGGGATATTCATTCAAGTACTACATACGACACATACGCGCCTCTCCAAGCCACACGCTTATCGCTTCCATTCATAATCTCAAGGCCACAAACCTACTGCATTCTTTTTGCTTCGTATTCGAAACAAGCTCGACACCTGGTCACTCACGTGGTTTTGTGGCGTTTCTAACAGACACACACACAAATAGTGAAGAATACCGAAAGAAAATCGAATAAGAAAAAGCATCAGCCGTATACCAAGCAATAAAATTAGTAATCGAATTCATACACGCGGCAGTGGCCTGATGTGTTGAGCATTGGTTCAATTTTTAGTGATTCTCATTGTCATAGCGTCAGTTCGAATCAGACCGTCTTCACTCTCATCCCAAACGCTATAGTTTCATGTTTCAAATGCATTTTTGTTCCATGCCCGAAAACAAGTGTCATACAAGACATTTGACACCGTCGGCATCTGCAAAACCGGTTGGCAACGATTTAATTGAGCGTCGATCAAATGCTGAGATCTGCGAAAGAACAGACACAGCAACGCAAACTGATCGAGCAACGTACTTTAATTGGTTCGGTATATGCAGCAATCCATTGAATAATTGCTTAAGCCAATGCCGCTGCACCTTAAGCAGGGCAATTAAGCTATAATGATAATTTAGAAATACGAATGACTCGTACCAAGCGATTGGATTCAATATGGGTCATACGATTTGCTTCGAAGTCCAGGCTGAGGTAAGTACATCGTTTGCACTTCTACGCCCATACTTTGGATATATAATTGGTGGTTGCAAACGGACTAGAGGAGAAGTAATCAATTAAGAAAAGGGTTGCGGCCTTGCACTGGAACAGCGGGCCCTTTGCTTTGATTAGATTAGAGTAGTCGGTGAAGAAAAGTGATACCTGTAACACATTGCAGAAAAGTTGTTCAAATAAAAGTAAGCCAAGAAACAAGTGTGCTTAGTTTTCTTCTCGAATGGAAACTCAACTTGGTTGCTAAAGTAAGTGCCGAACTAACAACTTACTTACCAGGAAGCCTGTCAGAGCCAACCGCCAGAATAATTGCCGAAGATAACAACTTACTCACCAGGAAACCTACTAGAGCCGACAGGTAACTTCTTATTGTTATTCCGCAGAAGACACCTTCAGGGGAACGAAATCCAAAAGGAAAGCTACTCAAATAAAATTAGACTAGATAACGAGTGTTATAGGTTTATTTAACAACAATTTGATATAATATGTATTTAATATCGTTAACAAAATTTTGTATTAATGTAATATAATTTAAATTATTGGAATGGTAAGTTTAAGAGGACTCTTGGGTTGCTCTTGAACTTTCTTATGTTGTTGATGGTTTCGGCCGCTGGCAGGTTGCAGGGGTCGTTGAATGGCAGCTCCCCTGATCAGCTTCCGTTGGTTGTTCCTCTAGCTCAGCTATTAAAACTATCCATTTATTTAAAGAACACACACGACACTGTTTCTTGAAAATATGAATTATTGTTACGGATTGTTGTTGATATGTTCAGCTTCAGTGGCTTTGCTTGCCAATCGTTTTACGTCGACTGAATATTTTCATTGCCGTTTTGTTTATTTTTTATTCGGCGCCAACGCCGTTTTTTATTATTCTCTCTACCAAGTACAATTTGCACAAAGTAATTTATGCGAATTAACTACTTGGCGAGTTGTTCTCGTTTTAGAGGTAGAGAGGGGAAACTACCGAAAGGGGATAAGTGGATGTTAGGGGGGACCTGGACACGAGGTAGGTCTGTAACACGAGTACCTAGTTTTATTTGACTGGAAACGTGCTAGATCTAACGGGTAAAAATATTAAATTGATACCCTCGGAGGAGTATCCCCCGAGAGATAACTAAATATTTTATGTTAATTCCAAAATTCTCCATTGGTATTACACGATCAACTTGAACTTGAGTGAGCAGGTGTAATAATAACTTATTTTTGCAGATAGCCGTCAGGAAACCCAGTACTCACGTCGCCAACAAATATTGAGGAGGTGACCCTGTGGGTAGTTTTTATGATGGCAGCAGCAAGGATGCGGGTTCCATAAAAACACCACCGATGTCTGCTGCCAAAATTGTCACTGATCCTAAGGTCACCGTTCTCCACACTGAGATCCTCCAAAACTGAGCACCACCAGAGCACGAAAAAAATGAAACACAGGAGTTTAGATATTAATTAAAGTTTTCTCTGTTGGGTAATTCACCGACAATGTTTTTCTTTCGTATTGAGTTTATAGATTATACATTAGAACTTCAAGTTAAACACACCACTGATGTTCCTTTACGCTTTTGATTAATTTTGGACGAAATGTTACATAATACGCGCTCTTATCGCAGATACACAGCAAGTTTTCCGTTCACCCAATTTATAGACTTAAAACACGAAAGAAACGAATTGATATTTCGGTATAAAGGACTGCGAGATAAAATTGAAAATACTTGTATATTTTAGAACGGCACTGTGGAGACGACTCGCGACACGTGCGTGCGACTGGACGGTAAAAATCTGACTCAACGATGCAATTCACATCCATCAGATTCAATGGCCGCGAATTGCATCGATAGGGGAGGATTCTATGTGTCCGTATAGGATAAGTACGATCCCCTGCGATGAGGACACCTGATTAAACAGACGTACGATGATCGGGGGCTGCATGGTGGCACACATGATATATATGATGTGCCTATGATACAATGGGGTCGTCATGGTATTTGCCTAAGATTCCTTGGAAACACCAATGCAGGCAATATTCAATCTAGCCGCATGGCTCCGGTGCACAAGGAGGCAAATTATTTTGTTCACGTAAGTCAACAGAAACCTCGTCGACGGCGGCAAAGGGTCAGGCTGGGTGGCTATATGTTTGATTAATATGCGGGTAAGTAAAACGCACACAGTGAGATACTGTATGTTTAATTTAGGTTTTCAGGCGGGTCATCATAGGCATGGCATGGTAAGGTTACGTAAACAATGTTCATATCCATGCCCAAATTCATGATCGGTTGATAGCCGATAATACGATTGTGACTATGGAAAGAATATCGGCTACAGCTATGTCAACAATACGCTGGCCAGCGTTTGTTTATCGTAATTGAAGACAGGATGAGCCGATAGGAAATGAACTGGTTCATGGAATATGAACCAGGGAAATTCAGAATGTGTGGATGCCGTCGGGTAGGTTTTCCTTTCAGGTATGATGCCGCAGGGGAGCTTACGCTGCCCTTAATTGCACGTAACTACTATAGGTAGTATGGAAAGAGGAAGGTTAGGTGGGGTTAAAGCGATGGGTGGTTCTTCGGCGCCTTGAAGAAACCTCACAACCCCATTGGCACGGATTCCGGGAGGTTCCACAGGAAGCATCCGCGTCAGCGCGCCCATCGAGATCACGAAAGCCACCCCGGGATAACTGAGACAGATTCCCCGGCTGAAATACATCGGGCCCCGAGTAGGGCACCCCAGTAAAATGTGAGTACCCCTTTTGGTTGTTATTAGTAGCTTGTAAAACCCTTAGAATTGGCAAAAAATATATACGAATAGGACGATAGTGTCAGGTTTGACCTTGCGGAGATCGGATCAGATGGTCAAGCGTGAAAGGAGAGTGCACAGGATAAGGAGCAATGGCGCAACCAAGTCAGTGAGGTCATGAACTTCCGGATACCTGTAGACTAATAGTAAATAAAAAAAAATTAAACAAATTAAAAAACAATCGATTCCAACAGCTGGTGGGCAGGGATAACATACAGCACCTTATGATATTAGAGAAACATTTTCCACAACTGTTTAAAAAGAATATTACAAATAGTCATATAATACTTCATACATTTATTAATAATTGCGTGTTTTGATTATATTGTAGTTCATAGGACAGAGGTTTATTACAAAAATATAAATTACGTCTACAATTTAATAACACATTTCGTATTAAATACGTTTAATTAATTTATTTATTTGTTTTGTAATTATTTTATTATTAACAAAAATAAATGTTGTATGTGCTTCACAAAACAAAAACAATATTCGGTCAACTTGCGCATAAATATCGATTTCTCAATATAAACATATAAATAGATTTCTAAATCTTCATTTAAGGACACAATGTCTCTCACTAACAATCAATTTGGAATACGCAGATTGTATTACCATTTAGTCGTTCAAATACATTATAATACTATAAAGTTAAAGGCTTTTAAAGGATATATAAGGCAGTTTGTACCTAGAGTATATTATATAAATACAATTCAAAGTTTTCTAGCTAAATCTAATTATATTATTTTAAATTATTGTTTTTCTTTTACTTCTTATTTAGTAAGTACACGTGTATTAAAGACAGCAAGGTATATATACATTCATATGTATATATTTATATAACAGGCAACAATATATAGTTAGTAAATTGTGATGGAAGAAGTAATTTAGTGATGCAAAAAGTGATAACATTTGAGCTGGTTCACGCGGTAATTGTAAAACACAATACTGACTATTGGTTGCTCTGCTTACAATCCGCCACACTTTGGTTTGCTTATTATAAATAACTGGTAAATATTTTTTTTTTATTTTTTTACCATTGATATGCACAAAATAAGTGGTTGAGAAATTATTAATTAATTGATGTAAATCATATCACCTACATGACTGTACAACATTTCTTCCTTGAACGTGTACTGTCGCCGACAACGTCTCCTGTGATTCCACTGAATTTTGCAACAGAAAGTAGTCGAGGATCCATTGTGGCTGATGGGGAAATTGTTGAAACAGGTTCAGCGCTACTGTTGGCTCCTATAACAGAACCGTTTTCGTTTAATGCATTTGAGCGCGACTGTGAACGTTGCTTTTTCAAATTGGCTAGAGTTGCTCCCGCGTAAGCGTTATCTACATGATGAGTGTCTTACGTAAGACATTGTTACATTCGTAAGGGTTTTTTGATTACGAAATTTTTTGTATAACACAATCGCATTATGCGGGAAGGATATGTTAACCGGAAACACAAAAAATATAACAAAAACATAAAACAAAATAAACAGAAAATCAATTAACACCAAAGGGAAGAAAACAAAAGTTCGATTAGATGAAAGTAAACTATTTAGTGGGAGGTTAATGGTGTGTCAAGCAATGATATTAATTGGATTTGAAAGTACTCTACAAAAAAAGTCATCTACAACAAATCAGCAATGGATAAAGCGCTTCACAGCAATAAGGGCAAAATGATAGTATGATAACAATTGAAAAGACATTTCATTTAATAAGCGATCTACTACGATGTGATTCTCTAAGTGATCTCTGTTAAAAAATGGTACGTAAGTTCACATCAAATACTTATCAATCAACTTCTAGACATCGCGAGCCATACTATCATCACTTTCCTGATCACTGTGCTTGGGAAATTGCAGTTACAAGGACTGTACTCACCTACAAGCACGGTAACTTGGACATTTATTTTTCCATTTTCTTTAGACGTTTGAAAAATACCT
This sequence comes from Microdon myrmicae, assembly GCA_963931805.1. Lineage (NCBI taxonomy): Eukaryota > Metazoa > Arthropoda > Insecta > Diptera > Syrphidae > Microdon > Microdon myrmicae. The sequence continues at coordinate 109,937,473 of OZ007501.1, forward strand.
GTCGCCGTTCTGTTGCCTCCAGGATTTTCCAAACTGCTGTTGTTGTTTGGATATTTTGGGAAATTCGGTTTCGTTTTATCGGGATTTAAAAGTTCGTCCTGTTCTTTACCGTCGGGCGGATATCGTGAGTTTATTAAGTACTTCGAAGAGTCGATGGTGTCTACAGACATTTCATTCGTATCGTTGACAGTGCCACCGGTTGTTACCATTCCAGCGCCGGTGTGTCCGTTTATTAAGATTGCATTGTTATTGGAGCCGTTGAACATCATATTGTCCTTGTCTCGGTGATCTAATGAATTCGACAATTTGTCGGTTTCATTGTTGGAAATAATGTGCGATGCAGGAGTGTGTATTGGGGTGTTGTCAAGTTTTTTCGACGAATAATTGGTATCGGATTGGTGTTTGGGATCAGTTTTAATATAGGCGGGGAGCATTTCTGTGGCGCTACTTGGAGTAGTATATACCTAGAAAAACATGGTACAAATAAATGGATGCAATTTAAAATGTAAATAACTCACCTCTTGTGCTTGTAAGCGCAGTCTTGTTTCTTCGACGGCATCTTTTTTAGTTGTTAACGTTTTATCCCTGAGTGATGTTCGTCGCACGGACTGAGCTCTTTATAAAGTAGAAATGAAATATAGGTTAACATTTAAATTTTATACTTTCCGCACACTAAAAATTAATATTTATAAGGTAGGGTAGAAATAATAGAGTGGAGAACATGTGTGGATGGCCACCTACCAGCCAATCTGTAAAGAATAACACGTACGTGGTGTTTGTAATTTTTTTTTTAGATAGAGGTTGTTGTAGGGTTATCGGAGAAACTAGCTGTCCACTAGCTGTGTACTGCCCACAATGTTTGGTATTTATTAGCGCCGCCGGTTCTAAGCAAACTGTCTCGCTTATCTTATGCCCTGTGAGTAGGGCGTTAGAATATACTCACAGCTAGGCCGGCTTGTCGTAGGAGGCAACTAAAGGCCGAATGGTAGATGTGTGGCGGTTCTGCCAAACGCACGGCCCACTTACCTGAAAACCCCCCCATATCCGCAGCTCAACTCCCATTGTCTCCCGCCAATGCAATCGTATTTGCACCTGAAAATATTTCCTTTTCCAGGGATATTAATGCATACAAGCATTACATAAAATTCCTAAAAAGAATTGCGTCTACAAGGGCATTCATACATTATCAATGCATTTCTGCGTTAGCGACCCAAGAAACCGAATTTCCAAGTAGTGTAGATTTTCACACTATAGTTCGAACCCGCCGTCGCTGTAGATGCCATGCATAATTGACACAGATGGTATACACAACCGTCATTGTGTACCCATCTAAATTACTTTCCGAAGACTTGCAACTATTGATTCAATTGCAAGCACTTCTCGCGGAAATATTTCTTTGTTTGAATCTTCAAACGATCACCGACGCCACGTTTTGCCGTCGGATCTGATTCAATACCATAAACATATGCGAATAAAAGAATCCGATTATCCCAGTCGGCAGAGAGACGATATACGATCTCTAATGAATGAAATATCGCAATCCCTTTTAGCATCTAATGAGTGGCTGCTATTTAGACAGCTGACCCTCATTACCGAAAGATGCTTTAGGTCGTTTCCCCTTTGTTATTTTTTTCCTCGTTTCAGGTTCCGTTTATCCTTGACTAAACGGTGATGTGTACAAACACACACATACACTACCGCGTCCCCGAGATCGCCTGCCATTGGTCACTGGTCGAAGGAAATTTCATTTCCTTTTCACCACACCACCAAACTCACCCCAAACGAGGATTGAATCACATATCGCCACAGGAGTCGCTTCTTTTAATCACCGCCGTGTGTCCCGGGGGTGCGCCCACCTCCGCGTTATAGTTAGACATCAGTTTTTCCGGTACAATTGTGTTGTTCTACAGTTCCGTTAATTGTAAGCATTATTAACTTTAGAATGGAGTAAAACCAATAATAAGTAGAGTGGAGATTTAAAGTGTAATAAAACAAATTATAATGAACAGTCGTGAATATACCACAATTAATTAACAGTGTACACCCAATAAAAGTCTAAACTTTGCAAAATAGTGCGTTTCATTGTTCCTGTTCCTGTGTCCGCTCGATTGTGAAGATAAAACATTGTTTTATCATTTCTGTTCTTCTTGGTGAACGGTTTGCTGCGTTGCTCAGTGTTTTGTGTCCAGTGAGCTCATGATGAAGAATCTTCGTACAACCTGTGCCAACGCCGGTACCAAGACGAAGATTTATGCCACAGATGGATTTTCAACGCCCTGCCGCCCGATGAAATGCCATCAAACTATCGGCTCTGTGAAATGTCAGAGCTTGGCTGATGGATGGGACCGAAGAAAAAGTTGATATAGGTGGTAAGCCTGTCTTAATGTGAGATATCACACCGTTACGCTGTACGTGCTGTGATACGGCTCGAAGAAAACTTCGACAATGATCTGAACGTTTGGCTGGTCGCCCGGACCAAAGTTGAGATACAACATGATGGTTCCTTACCACCCGACGTAAAGAATCTCCCCCATTCAGATTTCCGGAGAAGTATCTCGGCGGAACGCCATGCAAATATTCTGATAAGAAACCGAAGTGTAAACAATTCGTCCCCACGTATAGCGTCCGCCGGAAAACACTGTTAATGTTCAACTGGCAACGGCACTTTGAAATATCAGAGAACCTAGTTTCACCAATACAAATGTAAACCCTGTTTACCAATATTTATAAACAGCAAAGTACGATATTATATCCCTAACTCAGATTGCCTCCTAAATTTAGTCGACATACAATCTGTCAATAGTCTACCCGGAATTTCTTTATTAAATCAAACTTGAATTAATCATCGACATTTATGTTTTCGCCTTCAAAGTAGGCTCCTTCCGAGGAAATCCACTTATGCCAACGATTAATCGAATTATCCACATACAAAACTCCCGGAGTCGATTGCATACCGGCAGAGCTTGTGAAGCATGGAGGAGAGGCAACCGCTCGAAAGATCCACTAACTGGTTAAAACAATATGGGACAAGGAAGTCATTCCGGAAGAATGGAAAACCTCAATAGTCATGACTGACTAAATTACAGATGAATATCATTGCTCCTAACCACATACAAAATATTAACAAATGTCATACTGGCAAGAATCACACCGTACGCAGAAGAAATATTGGGAGACTACCAATGCGGAGTCCGTAGGAACCGGTCAACAAGCGACCAGATGTTCACAATAAGGCAACTGCTGGAAAAGAAGTGGAAATACGGGGAGACCGTTCACCAACTGTTCGTTGACTTCAAAAAAGCCTACGACTCAGTCGCAAGGCAAAGACTCTACCATATTGTGGTTGAGCTGGGGATCCCGAAAAAATATGCCGCCCTCATTCAAATTTGCATGAACGAAAACAAAGGGCGAGTTAGAATAGAAAACCACCTCTCAGAACCATTTGAAATCCTGGACGGACTAAAACAGGGGGATGGCCTCTCACCATGTCTTTTTAACCTTGTCTTCGAGTATGTTATCAGAAAGGTACAAGACGACAACACGGCCGGATCATCCCTAAACGGGGTCACACAAGTGCTCGCATATGCAGATGGCATCGCCGTTCTGGGCGATAATCTAGAAACTGTAAGTAAAAACAGTGAAATTATCATGCAAGCGACAGAAGAGGTGGGCCTAGACATAAATGAAGACAAAACGAAATACATGATTACGGCGAGAGCAGGTGGACCTCAGAGAACACATATAAACGTCAGGGGCAAGATATTTGAAAATGTCAAAGAATTTAAATATCTGGGAACGATACCGACGACCAGAAACGAAACGTCGAAGGAAATTAACAAAAGACTACACTCCGGCAACGCTAGTTGACTGTTGAAATCCAAACTGCTATCACGTAATATAAAGCTCCGTGACTATAGAACCATAATCATGCCGATTGCTCTATACGGATGCGAAACATGGGCTCTCACAAAACGGGAAGAGAACAAATTCCGCGTATTCGAGAATAGAGTTTTAAGGGGTATATTGGGCGGTAAATATGACGAGGAGGCAGGACAATGGAGGAAACTCCACAACCACGAATTGGAAGAGCTATACCGTAAACCTACAATAGTGAGAGTAATCAAGTCGCGAAGATTAAGATGGGCCCGACACGTAGCGCGAATGGGCGATGATAGGACCGTGCATAGAATTCTTGACGGTAAACTAACGGGAAAGAGACCGACAGGACGGCCGCGACGGAGATGGGAGGACAATGTTAGATTGAACCTCGAGGAGATCGGATCGGACGGTCGAACGTGGAAGGAGAGCGCACAGGACAGGGAACAATGGCGGAGCCGAGTCGGTGAGGTCATGAACTTCCGGGTTCCTACAGGCCAATAAATAGTAATAATAATAATAATCTATACACATTTTATACCCCGCGATGGGGAAAGATTTTAGCTCCTTCTTCGATTTTCCTTTTACGGCTTCAATCGACTCGAAACGTGTTCCTCGGAATGGCAATTTGAGTTTAGGAAGCAGAAAAAAACCACAGGGGGCCGTATCTGATTAATATGGTGCTTGTTCTATCATGTTAGTTGAGTTTTTGGTCAAAAACTCGCTCACAATGGTAGCTTTGTGAGATGGTGCGCTATCGTGGGGAAAAATCCAAGATTTTTCTTTCCACAAATCCTGTTTTTTTTACGAACACTCTCTCGGAAACGCTTTATAACGCCTAGGTAGTATTCCTTATTCTTTGTTTGACCTTGTGGAAGGAATTCATAGTGCACCACACCACGATATTCGAAGAAAATATTATGCACAACCTTAATTTTTGACCGACTTTGTCACGTTTTTTTCGGTTTCGGGTCGTTTCGGTAACGCCATTCGAATGGGTGTTGACTTGTATGACTTGTTTGTCATACTCGTAGACCCATGTCTCTTCACCAGTTATGATGGGTTCTATGAAAGTAGACTCACTGGATGCTCAAGAAAGCATGTCTTCAGCAACCGCTTTTCGATGCTCTATTTGCAAAAAATTCAGCTATTTTGGAATAAGCCTTCCTGTAGCGCGTCTCATCTCCGAAATATCGACCAAAATCCCACGAACTACTTCGAGTGAAAAATGTTTAGCTCTTGTGCTAGCTCTCTCAAGCTATAAGGACCATTGTTTGTGCCGTCATGGATTTTTCGCAGATGCGGTATCTGGATTCCATGATTTGCCCGTATATGCATTTTGTATCTAATGCACTTTTACAGGTACTCATTGGATTCGATATGTTGATTTGGATTTATCAACATATGGGGCTTAACATCAACGTGAATCCTGTTAATGGTGGGGGCTGGCCTCCAAAAAGCGTGAGTATTGGGGGAGGGTAGGCGTTGCGTCTAACACCATTTTCAAGCACCAATTCCTTCACTTTAGCGATATTTTCCTCAGTCACATCCGTTCTTGGGGGCTTGTGCGAGGCAAATCATTTACGTATTGATGACCATTTTTGAATGCGTTGTCCATTCATACTCCTCGATAGTATAGTGGTTAGTATACCCGCCTGTCACCCAGGAGACCGGGGTTCGATTCCCCGTCGGGGAGCCCCTGGCGCAAGACTAATGACCTTGCCCAGACAAAATAAATCATAATGGAAAATTTAACAAGCCTCAGGACTTGCTAAATAAGGCCAAGACCGGTTCCCGGTTGTAGTGCCGATGATGTTGTTGATGTTGTTGTCCATTCATACACTTATGTTTTCGATAATTTTCTTTTGTAAATTTACTTTCCGTAGATTCAATCCAGGATGCAGGTTTTTTTAGAGGCACTTCTGATCGCACCAGTTAATCACAAAGAAGAAACAAACCAGAAGTCTATCGGTCCCCTCTCTAGTTTCAAATAGCTTGCAACCGTGTCGCGTGTCTCGATGCATATAACATCGCCGGAATCGCTAAAGCAACAGGCCCCCTGTACGTTCTGCAGGACCAATTATATCTTCGCCTGCGAAGACTTCGGTTGCTCACACCTGACCAGCGGAAATCCTTTGCCCATAAGAGCTTGTGCTACAACTTCTTGGATCGACACCGGCTGCGCGACTCCCACGCCAGCAAGATCTGCCAGCAATGCCAAAGACGACATCACACCTTTCTGCACATCGAGACAACCTCTATCAACATGCCGCCCTCATTATCATCTCCAAGAGTGAGCATCGGACCCGCCTCTCCAATCAAGGAATCTGTTCACATACCGGTAACACCACTCCACAACTGTTACTGCTGGCAGTAATCGGAAATATCGGAACTCCGACGGAGAGTTGAAGGTCGTACTCTGGTGGATCCGTGTTCTAGGCCCAACTTTATATCGGAATCGCTCGCTCGGCGGTTGCGCTTCCGGCGCCAAGCATAACAAATATAACTTAATGCCCCCGTTATTTCCACTTCGTGGTCTAGCGAAATATATACAAAGCGATAATGCTTATCAGCTTCTGCCACTATATGTGCTCTGCTCCGATTCAGAATTTAATTTCTCGTGGTTAAAACTTCAAGTTCGTCAGCATATCATACATTACTGCTTTCTTCACAGACACCCAAACTTGAAAAGAAACGCGTCCTTTAACGAATTTGATACTCTATCTGATTCCATCGATAGGATCATGACCCTATATCCGCACACTGAAATCATTATTGTGGGTGATTTCAATGTCCATAACTCTCAGTGACTTCGTCACTCCGGACACACAACACCAGAAGGTCAATATATCCAGCTCTTTGCTGGTTGAAAGAATTTAACTCAACTCGTCAATGAGCCAACAGGGGTACCAAGCATAGACGGTCATTCCACCAACACACTGGACCTGTTTCCCACCTCCCACATGAACAAATACATAATGGAAGTTTCTTCGCCCTTGGCCACTTCAGACCACTGTGTCGTATCAGCTAAATTTACTCTAACCAACAGCAACGTTAACGAAAAAATTCCCAAAAAACAGTAAGCCAACTCCTGTGTACACATGCCAATCAATCGTTGCCCAACGACCAAGCCATGGCAAGTAGCTTATTTGCACAGCTGGAAGACCAATATGACTCATGCAGATCCGTTTGTCTAATTGACAAACAATGATCATTCCCACGCTTGCCACTGAAAATCGAATTCTTCTGTATACATAACATACAAACAGAAGAATCCGATTTGGGCCACCGGCAGAGGTCCCATAAACGAATCGCTACCGTAAACATAGCAATCCCTTTTGGTCTCTATCGAGTTACCACTTGTTTACTCAGGTGCCCTGGTTAGATTCTTTTCTTTGCATCCAATCCCCGCACTAAGGAGGGTCCCATAGTTTGCATGAGAACACTAATGACAATGGACTACGAGTCATCGAACTGGCAGCATAAAAAAACTTGGTCGTTGCGAGTACCAGGTTTCCGTGTAAAGATATCCACAAAGCCACCTGGGTATCACCTGATGGAGCCACTCGCAACCAAATTGACCACGTGTTGATAGATCGCCGCCACTCCTCAAGCCTGACGACGGTACGAACGTACCGAGCTGCCAACGTCGACTCGGATCACTATCTTGTTGGTACAGTTTTCCGAGCGCGGATTGCCTTACGGAGACGTATTGCATCCGCGGATCAGGTTCGAATCAACACGGCTGCCTTGTGGAATGAGAATACCACTGACACCTTTGGTCATGCGCTAAGACTCGCCCTCGAAGAGCTCGACGGAGGAAGAGTAAGTCCCGGGGCCAGAATGCCGGGCGTAGAAGAGAAATGGACACGCCTTAAGAATACTGTCATTAGTACTGTGGGGGTTCTTTTAAACTTGCCCGAAGAACCCCCCATTATTACAACCCAACTTCCATTGTTTCCCGCCAATGCAAACGCATTGGCACCTGTAAACATTTCCTTATCCAAGGACATTAATGCATTCAACGCATTATCTGATAGTTCCTAAGAATTCTCACAGCATTCTCGCATTTAATGCGTTATTCAAATTTCCTGTAAAGAATTCTTCACATCATACGGCATCATAAATCTCAAACCATTCGGCACCCTTGTCATCGTTAAAATGCTACGTGGGACAGCTTGTTTATACAGCTGCAAAAACCGACCCGCGATTCGTGTGTCTAATCGACAAACAATTACCGCATCCCAAGCATTATCATCGAAACCGAACACTCTAGCATTTCCTAGTACAAACAAGAACTCGGTTCCTACTGCAGTCAGAGAGGCCATAAACATTTAAAACCCGTTAGCACCTTTTCCTAATGGTGATGCATCTATTAACACATCTGCACCACTCATTCACGACTGTAATGATGCCCTTATTTGTTTTCAGCACCATTTCTGCGATGAATTGCCGTCTATGATAGCCGCAATGCACAGCGTAAACAATGATCTTTACGATCCCTTTGTTCTTTTTCCCTCGTTTCAGGTTTCGTTTATCCTTTGCTGAAAGTGATGTGTACCATCACACATACACACCACTGCATAAAAGCATCGCCGTCCATTGGTTACACCAGTAAGGCAAGATCGCATTTCCTTTGGTGGCCACACCCTAAAGATAAAATTTACTCCTTCTCCTCCATATCTCACCCTTAACCGAGGATTGAATACAAGCTAAAATTCAATCCTCGGGGAGTCCTTTTACATCACCCGACCGAGCCGGTCAGATCTCCAACCCCGCTCCTGTAGCACTGCGGGACGCGAGATTCAACCGCGAGTGAAAGTCTAATTGAGTCAGATTAAGTAAATAGCAATTATATTAAAAGTAATTTCTTTTGTGACCCCGGTCAAAATACAATAGTGTAAAATGTAAAAAAAAAAAAAAAAACAAAGTAATAAAAAGGTGGTGATCACCAATCAATCCGTGCGTTTCATTTAATTTTCCGTGCTGCAGTTCCTGGGTGTTATCGTTCATTCTTTTCTATTTGGGAACAATTCTGGGGAGGAGAATTCTTTTGGAGTTTAGAGAACTTATGATGGAGGAAGAAGGGAACCCGGTGCAGTACGCCAGCACACCATACTTCTTCCCCACAGTACTGCCAACTCCCATTTTAAGCAGTAGTCGTAGAGATCGGAGCGACTGGTGTGATGATGAGCGACTGAACGTAAGAATGGAGCATAACGGGCAATGCGGCAGTCTCATAGAACGGGGGTACGCGAGGAGAAATACAAAGAGCTCAGAAGATCTGAAAAAATACTTCACAGACAAAAGAAAAGTGCCTGGGAACAAAACCTTGTCTGTGAAATAGAGAAAAGTAGAGAGCGAGGACCGTACCAGGCCCGGAAGTTCTACCAAATAATCCGCAGTATGACGCGGTACACACCACTGCACTTACTGCATGGAGAAAGAGGGTAATCTGATCACCGATCCTGAAGGCATTCTGTAGCGATGGGAAGTGCGCTTCAAAGAATTGCTAAATGGTCAGCTCACAGAAGAATTGGAGGCTCCACCGATACAAAATCGAGACCAAATGCTGCCATCACCAAGCATTAATGAAACATTAAAAGCCATAAGAGAGGTCAAATCAAATAAAGCCCCCGGAGCTGAAGGCGTACCAGCTGAGCTGACCAAACAAGGTGGGACAGCGTTACATCATGCAATTCATGAGAGCGTGGTGCACGTATGGGAGCAAGAGGAGATAGCGGAAGATTGGCGTTGTGGAATAATTTGCCTCCATACTGTGCAGCAACTATAGGGGTATAACATTGTTGAGAACCGCATATAACATACTCTCCACTATCCTACAAGACCGGATAGCCCCATAAGCTAAAGTCATCATTGGTCAATATTTGTGTGGCTTCATCCCAGGCAAATCAGCAATTGATCAGATATTCACCATTGGGCAGGCGATGGAAAAATGTCTGGAATTTAATATCCCATTATATTATCTATTTATAGACTTTGGGGCCGCCTACGCCAGTATAGCCAGGGTAGAACTATATAATGCCATGAGAGAGTTCGGCATTCCAAACAAATTGATACGACTTTGTAGGTTGACCATGACCAACGTAACTAGTCAAGTAAAAATAGCGGGATTGTTGTCCAAACCAATAAACATATTTAATGGGCTCCAACAAGGGGACGGTCTGGCCTGCCCAATCTTCAACCTGGCGTTGGAGAAAGCAATCCGCGACTCTGGCGTTACAACTAGAGGGACTATTGTCACCAAGTCCAGCCAGATCCTTAGCTATTCAGATGACATCGAAATCATTGGTAGATCTGATTCGGCTGTACGGGATTCCTTCAGCTAGATCGAACAGGCGGCACAAAAACTAGGACTGCACACTAGTGAGAGAAAAACAAGAACATGGTGTCAACTTCTGCAAAGAGAAGACCTAACATTGGTCAAACTATCAGCGTAGAGTGGAGCACGAATTTGAAGTAGTAGCTTCTTTCACTACCTTGGGTCAATAGTATCAGCCGATAACACTATGGAAGAAGAAATACGCGAACGGCTGACCAAATCCAACAAAGCCTACTATGGTCATCAAGGCTCTTTAAATCCCGAAATTTATCCATAACATTCAAGCTGCTACTGTACAAGGCCATGGTCTTACCAGTACTCATGTATGGATCCGAGACCCGGGTGCTAAATAAAAGGCAGTCTGAACTCTTAGCCGCGTTCGAGAGGGATGTCTTAAGGAGAATTGTTGACCCCGTATGTGAGGAAGGGCGATTCCGGAGACGCTTCAACCATGAGTTGTACGCGATCTACCTTGAAGCTAATGTTGTAAGAAAAATTAAGCTCGGTAGATTCCGGAGGGCGGGACACCTAGCTCGAATGAGCGAAGAGGAGCCTGCCCGGAAAGTCCTTTGTGGCAGGATGTATGGAAGGAGATAGCGCGGCAGACCTTGTCTGCGATGGAGGGATGGCGTAGACCAGGACGCCCAGAGCATGGGAGTGCCAAACTGGATGACATCGGCTCGAAATCGGAACCGGTGGAGAGATTTGTTAAATAAGGCCAAGGATCCCGGTTGTAGTGCCGATTATGATGATGATTGCGTAATGCGTCATTAGTGTTCTCATGCAAACTATGGGAACCTCCCTAGTGCCTGAAAACCGGCTCCCGATCTATTTTTGCATTCAAATCACCAAGAACGATTTTCACATCGTATCTTGGGCAGGCATTGAGGGCCCGTTCGACGTTCTCATAGTATTCTTCTTTTTCGTCGTCAGGGGACTCCTCTGTAGGTCCGTGAACGTTTATGAGGCTTATGTTCTTAAACTTGCCTCGCACGCGAAGAGTGCATAGCCTTTCAATTATTGCATTAAAGCCGATGATGGCAGGCTTCAGTTTTTGGCTGACTAGAAAGCCTACCTCCAGCACATGGTGTTTTGCGTGACAGCACCACTCCCCGTCCATCTTATTTCTTGTAATGCTGTTATGTCAGCCTTATATTCGGACATGGCATCGCCTAGCTGCTGTGCTCTGTATAGTGAGCGTACGTTCCATGAAAAAATGTTTAAATCATTTAGCCATTTTCGTTTCCGTGGTCGTCGTCGTGTATCCGGTCCATATCCGAGGCTTGTTAAATTTGCCATAATAATTCATTTTTACGGGCCTGGTTATTAGCCTTGCGCCAACCTTTCTCAGGATGTCGCTGCATGCATTGGTTCACTACTTGGCGGGTGTCAAAGTAGCTATCCACGGGTGTCACGTGGAGACTGCATGTTAACTTGGATTGAACAGGGACACGGATCGTCCTGGCCGTCGCCGGGTTGAAGGCAATCAGAGACTTTGCCCTGTATGTTCGCACCCATCACTTCCAGAGCATCAGGGGATACAAAACGGAAGTGGAAGAAAGTTACCATTGGAGGAAGAATAATCTTCCCTAATAAGTCAAAACTGGTATCTGGCTTGATCAGTATTTTTACTTTGATAAGCATATAGCAGCCGTTCTTACCGCAGCTAAAAACGCATATGCAATGACAAGAAGTCTATTCTAAAGTAGGCTCTAAAGTCAAAATAATATCACACTCGACATTCATCCGACCAGTGTTGGTGTATGACTGCCCAGTATGGTATAACATATCCCCATTCTACATGGAGAAGTTTGGTCACACATTGCAAGGGTAATGTGCAGTAAAAATAATCTTATCTCGGGGGCATTCTATCCCAATGATATGTATTTGGAGAGTACTTTCCGGAACGGGTTTAGCGTTCCCCTTCTTGGATAGAAAAGGTCTTATCCAAAAAAAGCATGGAACCCCTATTATTGACCACGCTTTCCATGGTGCCAGGGATAATCAAATTCACCATGAAAGTGATATATCTAATGTTTCAGAACGCCAAGTTTCAGTATGGTGATTAGTGAAAGAGATAAATCTAAAAGAGACCGAACCTATCCCAACTGGTAGTGGGTGTGTAACCTAGAAAGTACTTTACGTCCCGAACGTAGTATGCGTCACAGGCGCAGTGCTTTTCTTCCCAATTCCCCATTCCTAACTATTTTTTATTTTTATTTATTTATTATTTATGTATTTATGTTTGTACGTTTTGCTCCGTTTTTTAATTTTGCGAACCAACTATTAAAAAAAAAAATATGCAAATTTATATATCACAAAAAAAGCACAAATTTAAAGAATAATAGGCACATAGATTATTATCATACGTTAAAAAACAAAAGTAATTGTAGGCCGAAAGGCATAAGGAATAAATAGATTTATCTTGTATAATCTAGAATGCTTGCGAAGAGTCGGTAAGTTAATGTAAGAATGATACGTATTCAATAGAATTTAACATTTAGCCTTAGGGAAAAACTGTAATTGTATTGGAAATAAAAGTGGATTTAAAACCAAAATAAAAATAACATTCCTACGGAGTGGACAATTCAAATCTGTCTCCCATCAAATTAATGCAGGACTTCCCAACGGTTCGGTACTCTCACCCCCTGCCGAGGCGTGCTGCTTGCCACCCAAAACGGACTTACATCTTCTCTTACCACCATCTCTTCTTCTCCCAATCTCGACTATGTCGCAATAAAAATTGAACATTGCTCAAAGTCCGTGTACATCATTTGCTTTTACATACCGCCATCGACCGCATAAGGGAGCCTAGTTCTTCCCAAGACGACATTGTAGTCCTTGGCGATTTTAATCTCCCCCATCTCCAATGGACGCTGTCTGACGACTACTCCCACTACATCTCAAACCCCACTACTACTAAGGAATGTCTTTTTATAGAAAGCCTCACTGACTCTAGCCTTTGCCAAGTAAGCAATGTCCAAAACCATCTGGGCAGACAACTTGACCTTGTCTTCACGACAGATCCCTTTAATTCCTCAGTCGTCCCTAGTTCCCACACCCTTTCAACTATTGATAACCACCACCCCCCGGTTCTCGTATACTTATACCACGACTACTCAGCCCACAGCACACTTCCCCCCTATAAATTTTCTTTCAACTTCCTAAAAGCCAATTTCCGCCTCAAAAATGAGTACCTCAGCAATATCACACTCCGCGTAAATGATATAAGTGTAGAGGGCGCTACAGCCTCGCTCACACAGAAATCCACAACGCCATATCCCTATATGTCCCATACTCCCGACACAGGTTATCATTCTCATCGCCCCCATGGTATAACCACAAACTACGCACCCTTCGTATCAAGAGGGATTAGTTGTGGAACACTTTCCTAAACACGCGTTCTTCCCTTGACTACTCCAACTATCTGGGTTACTCTTACCAATTCACCCAGCTGTACAGCTCCATCTACCACAATTACCTTGCCAAAACTCAATTCAACCTGATCAACGACCTCAAATCTTTCTTCCACTTCACCAACCACAAACGGAAATCTGATGCCTATCCCACCTCCCTTTTCTACGGCTCAATTACTACAATGGACTCCCAAACCATATCCAATCTTTTCACGTCCTTCTTCAAACTATCCTTCACGGACGACTCGTTCCAGCCTAACCCCTCCTACTTTACTGGCATGTCTGAATTCTCCCTCGGCCCTCTCATCTCTCTACACATTCAACAACGCCAAGTCATAAAAAAACTTGAAGAACTGAAAGACGATTTCAGTCCCGGCCCAGACGGACTCCCTGCTATCCTCTTAAAAAAATGTTTCTCTTCTCTCTCTCTCTCTCGCTCGCGTCAATCTTCAATCTATCCCTTGCACAAGGTCTATTCCCTGACTTTTGGAAATCCTCTTACATAACCCCCATACACAAAAAGGAAAAAAAAACGATATATCCAATTATCGTCCCATTGCCAAGCTTTCGCACATTCCCAAACTGTTCGAAGGCCTTCTATATGAGGCGTTATGTTTTCGCTGCGCACCCATCATCTCTCCGAACCAGCACGGCTTCCTCTCAGGCAGGTCTATTACTACTAACCTTGTCGAATTCACATCCCACACACTCCTTGCCCTAGAAAACGACGATGAGGTCGATGTAGCCGCTACCGACTTTAGCAAGGCCTTCGACAAAATCTCCCATAATCTCATTATCTTCAAGCTATCTTCCCTCGGTTTCGAACCCCTGCTGATTAAGTGGGCCTCATCCTATCTCAGTTATCGAACCTGCCGCGCGCGATTTAGATCCACCCTCTCCGATCCTTTTTCCCCAACCTCAGGTGTCCCCGAGGGCAGTCATCTCGGCCCTCTCCTATTTATCCTAACCATAAACGACATAGGCTCTTGCATTAATCACTCCTTCATCTCGCTTTACGCGGATGATTCCAAAATGTTCAAGACAATCCGCTCTCCCCTGGACTCCTCACTTCTCCAATCGGATCTTGACACCTTCTCGACTTGGTGCCAAAATAATTGCCTAGAAATGAATATCGCCAAATGTCACACAATCACCTTCTCTTGGAAGAGTTCCCCCACTCACCCACGCTCCTACCTCTTACTGAGCCAACCGATAACATCGGTTGAATTGATTCGCGATCTGGGCGTCCTATGCGACAAGGAGCTCAAATTTACCGCACATATTGCTCACATAATCCTCAAGGCCAACGCTGCCCTTGGGTTTGTCAAAAGGTGGTCGAAGGAATTCCTTAACCCCTATGTCACCCGATCACTCTATACAACGTTTGTCCGGCCACTACTCGAATACGCTAGTCAGGTCTGGTCCCCGTATCAAGTGACTCACATTCGCAGGATTGAGGGTGTTCAACGTCGCCTTATCTTTATAAATGATCTCTTGTCAATTACCCTAAACTCAATTCACTCGTTTGCCAATGAAAGCACGTTGGGTTTCTCATACTCATATGAACATTCCCGACCAAACTCTTTGAATCAGCATCATCATCATCATCGGCACTACAACCGGGAACGGTCTTGGCCTTATTTAGCAAGTCCCGAGGCTTGTTAAATTTTCCATAGTGATTTTTTTTTTCTGGGCAAGGTCATTATTCTTGCGCCAGAGGCTCCCCGACGGGGAATCGAACCCCGGTCTCCCACGTGAGAGACGGGTATACTAACCACTATACTATCGAGAAACCCCAAACTCTTTGAATGCCATTACCAATTACCAGGTTATGCTTGATACATTGGATTCCGAACTCAACAAGATATATCAATGGGGATTATCTAACCGAGCAGAATTGAATGCCTTAAAAACTCAGTGCTGCATATTGTTGTCAAATGCGAACCTCAAAGTAAATGTACTGTCGATGAAGAGCACTTCCATCGACGAAGCCAAGGAACTATCAATTTAGGAACTCGAATTAATTCGACTCTTAATTGGAATGGCCATATATTTGAAGCTGCGAAAAGTGCAACCAAATGTATGGGGTTCCTTAGGAGATGAAAAAGATACTTCACTCTATCCAACCTGGCCACTATTTACAAGGCACATTCGTCCCAGAATGGAGTTCAACTGCAATATTTGGCCAGGGGCATCCAAAAGTGCGCTACACGTGTTTTATAGGATGCAAAAACCAACATTTTGGGGACCTAGCCCTAAGTGGATCAATTCCGTCATTAGAACATAGGCGCAACGTATCATGCCTGTCTCTTTTCTATGGGTATTATAATGGTCGTTGCCCAACTGAACTGGCTGAACGTGTTCCGCCTGTTCAGACATTTTCCCCCCATACCAGTCAAGTTGTGAATGTGCATCAGTTCACATTGAGAGTCTACTTCAGGGGCACAAATAAACATAGAGAATCATTCTTTAGCCGAATCGCAGGAATGTGGACTGCTCTACCTGATCACGTGATTCCTCGTCGTTGTAATGTCCAGGCATTCAAAAACCAATATACATCGACACCCCCTTTACTTATCCACTTCCTCTCCATCCACTTGCATTGTGCTCTGACATTTAAGGGTACTCCAAAATCCCTTTTTGTGCGCGTGTTGTGTAAAAACAAAAGTGTGGAGAGTTATTATATATCCAAGTATTATAATGAGCACCCTTATCACCACTAGTTGCAACGTGCAACGCATGACAGTCATTGAACTCCTCATCCATCAGAGCTAATATTCGGTCTACAAAAATCCACCGACGCCGTATTCAAATAAGCCTTCCCGCAGCTGAAGGATATGCAGAGGGTTGATGGCCTCCTCTTTCGATCGAATGAGCTCACCAAGTTCCCAAGTTTCGATATTGCTGGAGATTCGTCATAATTAAGAATGATACGCCATCTTGCACATTTCCCACAAGTTGGCGTTTTCTATATTAATATAATATAGTAATATAATATATTAATATATACATTTATATATATATTTATAAAATCATTCTAACATATATATTAAATTTACAAATTGTTAACATTATATCATCATCATCATCGGCACTACAACCGGGATCCGGTCTTGGCTTTATTTAGCAAGTCTATCCACCGGTATCCGGTCCATATCCGATACTTGTTAAATTGTCCATAATAATTTGTTTTTCCGGGCAAGGTTATTAGCCTTGCGCCAGTTAACATTATATAGGGTGGGCCATAAATGTTTGCGAATGGCAACACTTGATTTCTTAAAAACCGTTAGAGGAAGGGGCGCGCGAGTGGCGGGGAATCGTGCGTCGCTTCATACAACTCTAGTCACGATGGAGCGCTTTAAGGGACAACAGCGTCCTTTTTGTTTAAACCAATTTTACAAAAACAATGATTCTTACGTTACTGTACGACGCCTATTTAGAATTGAATACGAATTACGTCGTGTAAGTGAGTGCCCAAGTGTTAATTTCATCAAAGCTTGGGTCAAGAAGTTCGAGCAAACGGGATCGACAACGAAGAAGAAGCGATGAGAACATTCGGGAAGTTGAAATTTCCGTAAGGAACGATCCAAAATCCAAAGTTTGCGTGGTCGATTGGAGGAATGCCAACGACGAGACGGGGCACATCTTGACGATGTCATTTAAAAAAATAAATTTCAATCAACGTTTATTACGTTAAATAAATGATCAACAAAATAACATTTGGGCTCCTCGATAGTTATAGTAGTTAGTATACCCGCCTGTCACGCGGGAGACCGTGGTTCCATTCCCCGTCGGGGAGCTTCTGGCGCAAGGCTAATGACCTTGCCCGGAAAAAACAAATCATTATGGCAAATTTAGGGAGGATGGGTGCGAACATACAGGGCAAATTCTCTGATTGCCTTCAGCCCGGCGATGGCCAGGACGATCCTTGTCCCTGTTCAATCCAAGTTGACATGCAGTCTCCACGTGACACCCCTGGATAGCTACTTTGACACCCGCCAAGTAGTGAACCAATGCATGCAGCGACATCCTGAGAAAGGTTGGCGCAAGGCTAATAACCAGGCCCGTAAAAATGAATTATTATGGCAAATTTAACAAGCCTCGGATATGGACCGGATACACGACGACGACCACGGAAACGAAAATGGCTAAATGATTTAAACATTTTTTCATGGAACGTACGCTCACTATACAGAGCACAGCAGCTAGGCGATGCCCTGTCCGAATATAAGGCTGACATAACAGCATTACAAGAAATAAGATGGACGGGGAGTGGTGTTTTTCAAAGAAAAGAGTATGACATTTATTACAGCTGTCACGCAAAACACCATGTGCTCGGGGTAGGCTTTCTAGTCAGCCAAAAACTGAAGCCTGCCATAATCGGCTTTAATGCAATAAATGAAAGGCTATGCACTCTTCGCGTGCGAGGCAAGTTTAAGAACATAAGCCTCATAAACGTTCACGGACCTACAGAGGAGTCCCCTGACGACGAAAAGGAAGAATACTATGAGAACGTCGAACGGGCCCTCAATGCCTGCCCAAGGTACGATGTGAAAATCGTTCTTGGGGATTTGAATGCGAAAATAGATCAGGAGCCGGTTTTCAGGCACTACGCAGGTTCCCATAGTTTGCATGAGAACACTAATGACAATGGACTACGAGTCATCGAATTGGCAGCATCGAAAAACTTGGTCGTTGCGAGTACCAGGTTTCTGCGTAAAGATATCCACAAAGCCACCTGGGTATCACCTGATGGAGCCACTCGCAACCAAATTGACCACGTGCTGATAGATCGCCGCCACTCTTCGAGCCTGATGACGGTACGAACGTACCGAGGTGCCAACGTCGACTCGGATCACTATCTTGTTGGTAGTTTTCCGAGCGTGGATTGCCTTACGGAGACGTATTGCATCCGCGGATCAGGTTCGAATCAACACGGCTGCCTTACGCAATGAGAACACCAGCAACACCTTTGGTCATGCGTTAAGACTCGCCCTCGAAGAGCTCGACGGAGGGAGAGTAAGTCCTGGGGTCAGAATGCCGGGCGTAGAAGAGAAATGGACACGCCTTAAGAATACTGTCATTAGTACTGCCAACTCCATCTTAGGCAGTAGTCGTAGAGATCGGAACGACTGGTTTGATAATGAGTGCAAACTGGCGACTGAACGTAAGAATGCTGCATACCGGGTAATGCAGCAGTTTCAAAGGACGCGGGTACGCGAGGAGAAATATAAAGAGCTCAGAAGATCCGAAAAAAAGACTCCACAGACAAAAGAAAAGTGCCTGGAAAAACAATCTAGTCTGTGAAATAGAGAAAAGTAGAGAGCGAGTTCCGCACCAGGAACGGAAGTTCTACCAAATAATCCGCAGTATGACGCCGTACACACCACGCTGCACATACCCTTAGGATAAAGAGGGTAATCTGATTGCCGATCCTGAAGGCATTCTGGAGCGATGGGAAGTGCACTTCAATGAATTGCTCATTGGTCAGTTCACAGAAGAATTGGAGGCTTCACCAATGCAAGATCAAGACCAAATGCTGCCGTTACCAAGCATTGAGGAAACATTAAAAGTCATTAGACAGCTATTATCAAATAAAGCCCCTGGAGCTGATGGCATACCAGCTGAGCTGATCAAACAAGGAGGGACAGCGTTACATCACGCAATTCACGAGATCGTGGTGCACGTATGGGAGCAAGAGGAGATGCCGGAAGATTGGCGTCGTGGTATAATTTGCCCCATACATAAGAAAGGAGACATCACACTGTGCAGCAACTATAGGGGTATAACATTGTTGAGTACCGCCTATAAGATACTCTCCACTATCATACAAGACCGGATATCCCCATACGCTAAAGCCATCATTGGTCAATATCAGTGTGGCTTCATCCCAGGCAAATCAGCAATTGATCAGATATTCACCCTTAGGCAGGCGATGGAAAAATGTCTGGAATTTAAGATTCCACTATATCATCTGTTTATAGACTTCAAGGCCGCCTACGACAGCATAGCCAGGGTAGAACTATATAATGCCATGAGAGAATTCGGCATTCCAAACAAATTGATACGACTTTGTAGGTTGACCATGACCAACGTAACTAGTCAAGTAAAAGTAGCGGGGTTGCTGTCCAAACCAATAATCATCTATAATGGACTCCGACAAGGGGACGGTCTGGCCTGCCTCCTCTTCAACCTGGCGTTGGAGAAAGCAATCCGTGATTCTGGCGTTACAACATGAGGGACTATTGTCACCAAGTCCAGCCAGATTCTTGCCTACGCAGATGACATCGACATCATCGGTAGAACCGAATCGGCGGTACAGGAATCCTTCACCCAGATCGA
This sequence comes from Microdon myrmicae, assembly GCA_963931805.1. Lineage (NCBI taxonomy): Eukaryota > Metazoa > Arthropoda > Insecta > Diptera > Syrphidae > Microdon > Microdon myrmicae. The sequence goes on from OZ007501.1 coordinate 109,957,450, forward strand.
GCAGGCGGCACAAAAACTGGGACTGCACATTAATGAGGGAAAAACCAAGTACCTGGTGGCAACTTCTGCGAAGAGAAGACCTAACGTTGGTCAAACTATCAGGGTAGTGGAGCACGAATTTGATGTGGTGCAATCCTTTAACTACCTTGGGTCAATAGTATCAGCCGATAACAATATGGAAGAAGAAATACGCGAACGGCTGATTAAATCCAACAAAGCCTACTATGGTCTATCAAGGCTCTTTAAATCCCGAAATTTATCCAGAACATCCAAGCTACTACTGTACAAGACCATGGTCTTACCAGTACTCATGTATGGATCCGAGACCCGGGTGCTTAATAGCCTCAGGACTTGCTAAATAAGGCCAAGACCGGTTCCCGGTTGTAGTGCCGATGATGATGATGCTGAAAATAACATTTGTAGTTTTATTTCTATTCATGTTTCAAATGTGCAAACATGTATGGCCCACCCTATATATAACAGTTGTGGCGCAGCCGGTGACCACCATTTGCGGGCTGTGTTAGAGTGAAAAACTCTTTAAATCCTAATCGGAGATACAAGCTCCGAGGCTCTAACGTCCTTACACCCACCAACCGTACTAGTGGGTAGATTTAATAATTTAAAAAAAAAAAAAAAAAATTTCGAATTTCTCTTACCTTGTATTACTACTTTGAGATCGACGCACTCGTCGTATTTGCGCTTCAGCTAAACGTTTTGTTTCTTGCTCAGATTTTAACTGTTCTATTCGTTCCCGAATTTCTTGATCTTCGCAAATATCTAGAGAGATCAATTTTAATATATTACTGCAAAAATCCCTACATCCAGACATCAGTACCTGAAGGTGTTTCATCATCTTTGTTTTTCGCATTCAAATCAGCCCCGTATTGTGCTAACATTTCTAATACTTCGAGCTAAGATGAAAATTGTAAATGAGCGATTACTTTTTATTTCAGGCTATTTACTTACGTGTCCCCAACAGGCAGCTGCATGTACAGGTGTCCATAAATCCTTATCTACGACATCCACATTCACGTGATGCTCAAGGAGGAATTCCACAACCCGATTATAACCATTTGCTGCTGCAATATGTAGCTGAAAGTGTAACGTGTATATTTTTCTTTGAAATGTTTGTTTAACCAATTCCAGATGTTTATTTTAATTTGACCCTTTCATAGATGGCATTCGAAAATACAGATGCTTTTATACTTACTGGTGTAGCACCCTGATGATCTGGGTCTTCAAGATCACCTCCACTACGAGCTGACTCCATCAAATCACTAAGCATTTGCTTTTCAGTCATCGATCTAGTTTCATCTATAAGCTCTTGAGTAACACCCCTCTTAGACATCTCAGCTTCAATGTAATCTAAGGTATCTTCGTCATCACATAGATCATAAGGCATATTTCCATCAGTATTCACGGCCAAAAGATTAGCACCTCGTTCAATTAGGATTTTAACTAAATACAAATGACCGCAGGTTGCTGCAGCGTGCAAGGGTGTCCATTTATCACTGTCCTGGGCATCAACGTTAGCACCATAGTCCAGGAGAAGTTTTAACATTTCAATATTATTATCTATACAACACTGATGGAGGGCAGTTAAGCCATCCTCGTTGGCGGCATCCGGTGTAATACCACGCTGTAGTAAGCTAGCAACTTCTTGAATATCATTGCGACTAGCAGCCTCTAATAGGATGACACTGTTTTCGAAGTAGATATGCCGGGCGTTCGTGCGGTTCATGGAATGTCGATCTGGGTGATTGTTGTTTTTCTGACTACGTTGTAACTTCAACCATTCCTTTTCTTTTTGCCTCGCGATTTTCAGTTGCTGTGCTCTTCTCCTTTAAATATAATTTTATATCAAATATATTCCCAATAGAAAAATTAACAATATCTAGTACACATACATTCGTGCTATTTGCAATCGTTCGTGCGTTGGAAGATTCTCAACAGTTTGCATTTCAGCAACTAAATCGGAATGATCCATCTTTAAAGCACTCAACTTTTCCGCATCCTCCTCGCGCGGCCGATGAACTAGAATTCCCTTAACCATCTTTAAAGGGCGTCAATTTTTATTGGCCTTGTTGAATAATATTGCTCTCGTGATCTTCTCCGGAGCCAAGATACGCATATCACATCAGGTATCTGATTTAGGAAATTTATAAAAACATGTACACAATAAACGTTACGGATATTACAAAAGCGTATATAAATAAATATATAGGGAAGGGATCGAAAGCGACTACGATATGCCTCTCATTTAAGGCCAGATAAGATAACAGATTCAATAGATTCTCTATGTATGGAAAGTAAACGGATAAATAATTTAATTGGCACGAAATGCTAATAGTTGTTTGCAAAGTCACGAGTCCGGTTTTCTCTAATCAATACTGGTTTTGCGGTCATTAATGAAGAACTATTGTATTTTTATGGTAGTTTTACTATAGCAAATAAAAGGTGAACACGAAATAAACAATAATCGAAAAGTGTGGATTCCTGAGCTGGTTTGAACTGATAAGTGAAGGCTACCGCAAATATCTGTCTGCGGTATATCAACTATGGGATACGTATGATAAGAGGCTTTTAGTGCAAGACCAAGTTACATACTAATCAGTAGAATACTGAGACTACTGTGACGGTGTTCCATATCTAGTTACCTAACATCAGTCAAAATTCGAATTAGAACGTATTGGATAACGTTGATAATCAAATGAAAAGAGATGAGAATATAGAAGTCGTGTAAACATAACAGGTGACTAAAAAGTTACTTCTAGACCCTACTGAAGAGAATAATTGATTCAACAATGTAAAACTGTTAATACAACTTCAGCCCTTCACAAACTGTTTGCTTCTCCAATAAAACGGAAATTGCTGTATAGATAAAAAATTTATCGGCGAGGATGTCAAAAATGTCAACGAATAAATTGGCAACACTGATTGCAGTTTCACTGTCAATCCGTAACAGCAGTGCTTAGTGACATTTCTTGAACATTAACAGGTGATAAATCATTTTTATTTTTCACTATCAATTGAATTTTATCGGCTTATAAATTGTTGCGGGTTACAAAAGAAGTGTGCATTATCAATCCTAAAACGGGATATAATTGAAAACATTCTAATATATACTTTGTAGAAATTCGGTTGACAGTTGCAGCGCATTATTGATATGTGACCCGCGAAGTAGGTTTATCTTGCCGTTAAAGCGTGGGATTGTAACACACCGCGTTTCAATAGACATAACTTAATTTACATATTTCCGTATTTCAACGACAATAAAATGCAGAAATATGCGTTCCTTTTTCACAAGAACCGCTCACATAAAAGGTGTTTAAGCACCCTTAAATGTCACAGCATAGCGAGAACGCAGAAGAAAGAAAGAGTAAACCAAGCAGGTATTCATGTACATTGGTGTTAAATGGTTGGATATTATAATGACGAAAAAAGCACATCACCAGGCAGACCATTTATCCTCCATGTGGTTAAAGACCCCAATTCGACAAAGACCCGATCTATAGGACCGATGTTCTGCGATTTGCCTTGGTCGCGATGTCGATAGTGAAGGGTTTTTTTGGTCGCCGATTATAAAACCTAATGAATGAATGAATGAATGAGGTGTGGGCAGGACCCTCATATTATTTCGCTTAGTACACGTGGTATAAACATATAAATAGGTTTACGAACTAACTTAAAAACTAAGGCGTGGGGGGTTTGGGGTAGGATTAACTTTCAAGTATCGTAAAAACTGGGCAATGGGGAACTAAACAAAGATAGACAATAGCATAAGTAGTAGGACTGGGAAGGGCAAGGATAGGCCGGAGGCTAAGGTGTGAGTATGAGTGCGGGTTGTGGGAGTGTAGGTGGTGGACGGGTTGGAGTCTGGAAGGGTAAGAGAGGAGACCACGTTTGAGACCGGGAGAGCTGAGATTGAGGTCAAAGAAGGTGGGGTAAGAGTTTGCCCACCGCAACATTCGCGAAATGGGTTCATTAGAGCCGTAAGAAGTGTAATGGGTGGGCAAA